>CM033037.1:2691159-3096159 GCA_019207045.1 Branchiostoma floridae x Branchiostoma belcheri | reverse complement strand
TCGACGTGTTCTTCCAGGTCCCGAAACTCTGCGGCCAGACTATTCTTCTCCTCGCGAACGTTTTTCACCACGCCCTCCAGACGGGTCAGCTTGGAGTTCAGGGTGTGGACGAAGTCTCGCTCGTCTCGCACCATGGCCTGGAGGTGTGCTCGAAGCGCCACAAGCGGCGAAGGTGTATCCGCCATCCCCTGGTGTCCGGGACCCAGACTATCACGCTTTCCAGAACCCTCTGCAGTTGTTGACGAGGCGGTAGGCTGGAGCTGATGTTCCGTGTTTGATAAAACATCACTCGGTCCTTCCGGCAAACTTGAACTACCAATTCGGGGCGCTTCGTGCACTTCTGGGGACTCAAATAGCGACTTTTCTTCAATTTCACCGTCTTCAACCCCCGTTGGCTCGTTGCTATGGAAACTTGCAGCAGATTTCTCTGTGGTCGAAAGGCCCTGAATTGTGCGTGGACCCTCATCAGGGAAAGTTTCCGTGTTACATTCCTTGGAAGCTGTTTGCGAGGATGTCTCTGCACGTAAACTCTCCTGCGCTCGGTTCCCATCAATGTCAAGTCCATGTTCACACACGGGTACCGTGCCTGGGAGGGTTTCTTCACGTAGTGAAGCTGTTTCCGACATGTCAAACTTTTCTTACGGAGCCAACGAGTCCAAGTTTAGTTTCAAAGAAAGCCGGAATATAGAACGCAACGGGATGGAACGGAGCGAACTAGTCTTCTGCAGTTCTGGGCGGCTGTCGTCATGTGCGCGTCGGCTGCGTTCGAAGTGAAGTTTGCCTGCGCGCGTGTGTGTGTTTGGGAGGGCTTGGGCAAGCGTTTCTATGTACTGTATACCGTACACAGGCGAACCACACAAAACAAAGAGTCTGCAGCTGTAGGTCGTCTGTCTACACAAACTTGACTTAAGGGATGACATATATTTGAGAAGGAGTACTAGTACCCCCTCCCCAAAAAGGGCACAGAAACAACAACGGAAAATAATGTGTAATGTGTTATCAAATGAGAAAGTTGAATTTGTATTTCGCACACGATAAGAATAAAGCAAATGACAAATAACCTCCTTGCAGTGTCAAGAAATATAGATGCAAAGATACATTCATTGATATTTCCGTATAAAGATGATGCAGCAAAAGACGAAGAACAACTAATTATTTAAACAAATGAATTCAATATACAAATGTTTTGAAAAGGTTTGTCCAGTATTAAGAATCATTACAACCGATTGAAAAAAAAACACGGATTTGACCCCATAGTTGATCTACACGTGACCATATTTTCCCTATCTCATTCGACTGCAACTTCTCCATTTTGGTAAGCGTGTTAACAAGATCCACCGGACTATCAGGTATTTTCAGCTATCATCTCAAGGAGCAACGTGTTATAGCTGCTATTTCGGACAAACAAATACAACATGTAAAATGCGCCTGTAAATGTAGTACATAAAATGAAATAATCCACCATAAACGCTACGATGGAAGTCCTATGCACGCTGCATTTCCACACATCACATCAAAAGAGCCAGCTTTTAATAACAAAATCGCCACATTGTTGGTATAGCAGTAACCTTACATGATTCACGCTGCTTGCAAGGGGCTCATGTAGTCCGGGCTTGTCAGAAATGCCAGGAATGTGGTCCGAAATTAAATGTGTCCGTCTTTACTAACAAATTTACCCTGTCTGCTGCGTGGTGTACTTACCAGCGGGGTGCTTGTTGGAGAAACTCTTCCAGTGCACGGACATGTGCCGGTCTGTTTGTCTATTTCTTTGTTTGTTTGTTTGTTTGTGTTCATAGTAAACGTAACTCACGTAACTCACGTTACGGAATTGTACCCTGACCCGTCGGTGAGAATCTATTCACACCTGTACGTCGTATATTCAAGTCCGCATGAATGACATATTTTGTAGATGTAATACGTACATACTCTCCAAGCAGAGGTCGAGTCGCAGAGATATACTAGTAGTCGAAAAAAACACACGCGCGCTCCTCCGGCGCAGACTTAGCAACTAGGTACAAAACGCCCTGAATGTGTCAAAGTGATTAGATTTAATAGCCTTGTACCGTTCCGTTCTGTTGCAGAGGTAGGAGGAGAGCGCGTGTATTTTTTTCGACTATGTTGATTGATAATATGGACGACATCCGTTGAGAACCCCAAACTGATGCGAGCGTGCGAATGAAAAAGTTTGACTTCTAGTTTTAGACTATAGTAGACACTTGTCATATTGTGTTCTACATTGTTTGAATCTATCATGTTACCTGGAATTAGCCCAAGTGCACGAATTTACAATAAACGTTACATTATGAGATCTAATTGGTCAGGAAGGTTAAGAACAATAGTGTCTTCATTTTTGTTGTTCCTTCACATCATCGTCTTTCACTCTAGAAGTACTAGTAACACTGGCATTGTACAACTTTAGTATCAGTTTTCCGATTTCTTTGTAACTTATATTTGCCCGTTTTATATTTACTCAGTGTGATTTGCAGTATGGCCGAAAAGTTATGTTTTTCTGGAAACGGGCGAAAATTGTTGCCCTTGCGGATGTCATCCGTATTAGTATATTAAAACAATATGGCCTTCCTAGGGGGGGGGGGGTAGCCTGGGTACCATCCGGAAAGTAGTTCGCTCCGGCGTTCAATATATACTATATACAGTCGCTTCTAGCTCTGACATTCATTATACACTATATACAATCGCTTCTCTGTGTTTCCGTCTGGGAACGCGGACCATCTTAACGTCTGGAATCGTCCAAATTTTGGACGCAGGCGCTGATTGGTCCCCACATATGAGCAAATTATGGAATGGGTTCAAGCGATCGTCCGAACAGGCGTTCCAACACCGGACAAGCTCTCCGTCTGCTTGCGAGAGGGCCTGTTGTCATCGAACGAGCGCTCTAGAACCCATTCCTTCATTCGCTCATTAACTGACGTTAGCACCAAACGGTTTGAATGTGCACGTCTCCAGACGGATAGCAGAAGTGAACATAGGAGCGAACTACTATCCGGATGGTACCCAGGCTAGGGCATAGGCGGTAGGCCATCGAGTTTTTGTTGAAATCAGTATTAGTTTGCTGTAATAAAAATCTGACTCCACGGAAAGATTCCCGAGAATCGTACACTTACACACACTGGGTACTCGGTCCACGGAAAGATTCCCGAGAATCGTACACTTACACACACTCTGTACTTGGTCCACGGAAAGATTCCCGAGAATCGTACACTTACACACACTGGGTACTCGGTCCACGGAAAGATTCCCGAGAATCGTACACTTACACACACTCTGTACTTGGTCCACGGAAAGATTCCCGAGAATCGTACACTTACACACACTCTGTACTTGGTCCACGGAAAGATTCCCGAGAATCGTACACTTACACACACTCTGTACTTGGTCCACGGAAAGATTCCCGAGAATCGTACACTTACACACACTCTGTACTTGGTCCACGGAAAGATTCCCGAGAATCGTACACTTACACACACTCTGTACTTGGTCCACGGAAAGATTCCCGAGAATCGTACACTTACACACACTCTGTACTTGGTCCACGGAAAGATTCCCGAGAATCGTACACTTAGCGGTTACACAAACTGTCGATTCCAAAGAATCACACATACGAACGGTTGCCGAAATCACCCGAAGTTTGCCGAACACCGACTTCCGAACGCTTTGGTGTTAGGAACAATAATGAATAGGTAGGAAATGCAGTTTTAAAAGCCCTTGTTTTCGGCGAAATGCCTCAATGAAATAAAACTCGTTGATACTACTTATTATCTAGGTGTTACGTAATAGCCATGTAAGATTACTTGGGACTCAACACCTAATAATAAAGAAGATATGCAACATTTTGTAAAGTCCGATTTCCGGGGAACAGCGTTACCAGCAGTACCATATTTGGCCGCTAGGGTCGCTGCTGCACAAGACTATTACATCATTGCTAGCCAATCAGACGAGAGACTCAGATTTCCCGCCAAAGTTTCGGTGAACCAAGTACGCACCGCGTGTTTTATAGTGTAATAGTGTAGTGTATGATTCTCGGGAATCTTTTAGTGGACTGAGTACACAGTGATGTCAATGATTCTCGGAATTCTTTCAGAGAGAGTGTGTCAATGTATGATTCTGGGGACTATTTGAGTGGACCGAGTACACTGAGTGTGTGGTAGTCAGTGTATGATTCTCAGGAATCTCTGTGGAACGAGTACACACTGTTTGAGTTCATAGAGTTTGATTTTAGTACGACAAAGTGCATATGATACTGATTTCAACAAATACTCGATGGCCTATCGCCTTTGGTCAAACCAGCCACGTTGAAAACTATTCTCACGTAAAAGCCGAGAAGTCCCAGGTCCACCATAGAACCGTGGTTCTAACTCACTTTTCCTGCTGGTCACCCCTATTGGTAACGCTCTTGCCGGGTAGCATTTCCTACCCAGTCATTTATATGTAGTTAGTGAAGTTAGCACTCTTGGCGGTTCATCGGTTCGATCAGGCCTTCGCGAACGCGTTCGAGCCAACTGCGAAACTGTTCTACTCCCGTCGGCCTTTGCGTGAACTATCCCCGTGATCTAGAACGACGCAGCAAACGGAGCTCGGCGTACACAGTGCGTCTTTCAAGCTCAGCATCTTGTTTATTATTTGATTCAATGGACTGAGTACAGTACGGTATTACAGTATACAGTGTGTGTTGGGTATATACGTACAATAAAGATAGCAACAGCGATTTCAACAAAAACTCGATGGCCTATCGCCCATGGCTAGGGGGGGGGGGGGGATCATAACAACAATTAGATAAAACAAACTAGCACATGTACAACTTTTTGGAGATTTGTGTGGCTGTAACGTTAACTGATTGTAAACGTTTTTAATATTCCACTGTAAACGTGTTTTGATGTGTATGGTGAAGAACATCAACACTCTGGTACCCTGCCCGGTGTACCATATTGTATTCCAAGGAAAGAAAGACAGAAAGAAAGTAGTTGATCTCGATGTTGTGGCTGAGATATGCCTGTTGAGAATGGACTAGTCCGCAGGTGACCTTTCTTTGTAAGTTGACCCAAGAACATACCATGACGTCAAGCGTGACGTTCTCACCTAAAAAGGCTCTTCTTTTGTGGTTGCGAGCTTTACACTACAGTTCTTTCCGTCACCAACTACCGCCATTGTTGTCGTCCGAATCTAGCGTCTGTTTCTGCGTTTCACGATGCGTTTTTCTCAGTTGTGCTTTGGTATTGTGTGCCTTTTGGTTCATATCAAGTACGGTGTGCGGGCTGTGCACGTTCTGGGGAACCCAGTGGTGAGTTTGTCAGTCCTTACAACTGGAAATTTTCTTCCGAACATTTCCAGTGACGATCGTCACTCTTTTTCCGCATCAAAACTACTTCCTTACTGATTTATTGGTCTGGCTGTTCAGAATGCACAGCCAGGGCTAGCCTATGGCTATTACAAAGGGCTAGCCCTGCTGACAAAAACAGAGACAATACATATGAATTTGGACAGGGCACGTATCAATATCAATGTTCTAAGTTCATGAAAAGATAGATGTTCACTTCTACTTGACGTTGTCAGATATTTACGTATACCTGACAATGTTGCCGGTAACAAACCAGGATTTATTAAGAATATTTAGGGATTATAAGGTGTAACAATGGGTTTCATGACTTGTGAGTTTTGCTGCACACTCCCTACCTCCACCTTTGTGTGGTACGTTACGACTGAGTAACCTCCGTTGCAGTCTTCGAACGGTGGCAAGTTTGGGGGCAAAATCGCTATCACGGCAAACTCCCTTTCACAGCATACTCCCTTCCTCGGCAAACTCCTTTCCCAGCACAAGAGAACCCAGCCAACGTTGAAAATCGCGGACCACCGCCCGCCCCCCCCTCCCCTCCCCCCCGTAAAAGCCATCCCCGTTCTAAGACTGCAACGGAGTGTAACGACTGAGCAGACCTCTAGAACCGTCGACAACATTCGGACGTATTTTTTTATCAACAACATGGGAGAAGTCTTAAAAAAAAACGTCTGAGACTCGAGCGTATTCTTTACCAGAAAACGCCCTCCACCACATTGGACGGGTCCCGGAGACCTGCAAATATCGGCCGATTTCTGAAAAGCGCTCGAAAATGTCATTTAGAGCTCGCAGACTGGGCGGCCGATTATTTCTCTGTTGTGTTATGTTACAGTGCTTTTCAAAAAAAGACTTTGACTTGTGCGTGGATCTTGCAGGAGCAATTCAATATTGTCCTGAGAGAACAGCCGGAAGACCATCTGGCCGTGGTGTTTTTCACGGCAGATTGGTGCGGGCCTTGCCAGACGATCGGACCTTACTTTGAGGTAGGACCCAGATTTGTCACATATAGGGGAATGATTATGTGCTAACTGAAGGATGGGCGGAGCGAGTTTTTTTACTGGACTGCGATTATGCTAGTATTGCAATTTGTAAGACCATTTAACATGCAATTTGTAATACCATGCTAGATGATCTTCATTCGCGAAGCCAAGCCGAGAGAGAGAGAACAACATGTATATTGTATAAAAAGCTTACAGAAATGAACTGTATAAGGCTGTGCAAAACCTGTTTTCCTATTTCTAACTTAAGTTATGCAGAAAAATGCATATTCCTAAAGCAACTAGACAAACCATCGATCGTATATAAGACACATCTGCTCTTTTATATCCACTATAACCAATAAGCGAGGAGAAGTTTAATTTATCCAATGATAGTTTCATTTTGTATCCCTTAACTGTATCTCCTTATTATGTCTTGTTGTGACCTGTACTTAGCCCGATGTGGCAAAAATGTGCAATAAAGGTCTTCATTTATTCAAAAACCAATAACACATGCAAAAATGTAACAACATTCATCATCCATCGAATTCGTTAATTGTTGGATGCACCGATGGAAGGCAGGCCGTCAGCACACTTTTTCATCAAGTCTGTTTTTCTCTTTACCAACGTTTTTCTTCTGTAGGAACTGTCTCAGAAGCCTGAGAACGCTGACGTCTTCTTTGCTAAGGTGGACGTTGACGATGCTGAGGTGAGTGTGAAAGTCAACTTTGTTTTTTTTTATTCACTTAGTATTCACCGCAAAACAATGCTCATATATGGAGCCACTCAACAAACGTTTTGGGTTACAATACTGTATTGTGGAGAAAGATGTCTGTTAACCCTTGACTTAAACAGTTTCAGATTGTACCCTATGGGGAAGCAACTTGGGGAAGCAAGATTGTGGAAGCTTATTCCATAAAGATGTTGTTTTAGGAAAGAAGCTAAGTAGCGTGGAACTCCCTCCTAGTTGGAGGATTGTGGAGGAAAAAAAAGATGCTTTGGTTGCGTTCAGTATTGTACAACGACGGCTGACTGCAACCAATCTCTTTTCTCAATCTCTTGCTGCAACCAAGGAGCTTTAAGTTGGTCTTTCGTATCAAATCAGATCACCTATTCACAAATCTTTCCGACATTTATCATACTAAAGCGTGAAACTGACTGTGTTTGTTAGCGAAAGCTCATTTCTAGTTTACGGAATGATAAATACTATCTTTCTTGTTGCAGGATATTTCTACCTTTTGCCGTGTCAGTTGCCTGCCAACCTTTGTCTTCTACAAAAATGCACAAGAGGTACTGTTTACCTTTATGATGCCTTTGCAAATGGTTTTGAATAACTTCATGGATGATGTCCTGCACTTTCTTTGCTCAATTCTAGCTACCAACGTCTATCAGTAATGCTTGTCGGTTTCTTTCTAGATCGATCGTTTTTGCGGTGCCAATCCGACGACTCTGAGGGACAAGATAAACGAGCATCGATAGGCTGATGTTCGTCCAGCCGGCATATCACATGTAAGTGACTGCTGAAACTTGGATTCAAATTACTCATGTTACTCCATCGGTATAACTGAAAAAAAATGTTCACAGTTGCAGCAAATCTAACACGCATGGAATCATATTCTAAACAGGTATAGCCATATAAAGCAGCATCTCAATTTCTGTGCAGAATCAATCTTAACGTTACGGTATTTCTTACAATTTTCAGACGAAAAATGTAAATTGAGAACTTCTGTGCCCTGGTTTTGAAACATGATGAACCTGGTGCATAGATAGTTAGGCTCACAGCACTATTGAACGTTCTGCTGTGCGATATAAAAAAGCTGTAACTGAGTTTTAGAACTGTCTACGGTTCTTCTTTTTAATACAGTATGATTGTGTGCATGTTTACACTAGACACTACTTTTTTGATACGGTTATAACGTTTACCTTCACAAAATTTTTTGTTCTAATTTTTTTCCCTTTTTCTTCTTCAAACAAGTAAGATCAATTACTCGGACTCGATGACTGTCACCATGGTTACTGGACATGTAGCAGACACCCTGTGGTGTTCGGTTACATAATGTAGCAAGTGGTAGGACAGAACTATTTATAGATATGAATGTGTTTGAGTAATAATGAACAGAGAATTATGTATCAACATCATAAATGCTATGTATTTGGTTACAAATGTTGTCATACGTTTCTGACCTTGTTTTTAGCTACAACGTTACGAGCTACAAAAAATGAATGAATACACCTAATGAGTGAGACTTGTACATCTGTTTGGTTTGTTTATATTTGGAATAATTGGAATAAAATTCAGCTAATGAGCCACCCTTCACTGTTTTTGTCTTTTTTCTTCCATTTGTGTTGGTCTGGAGAAATTTCGGAATCTTGAAAGCTCATTTTCTGCATTTGAGTTGCATATTTTGCTTCTAAACTATGTCATCCATGTAATCAAAACAACACGGCCGTATCATGGAAAAATCTCATCATAAGTGGGTACAAGCATACATGCTAACATTTGAAACATCTTGGCTGTGGCTGTTTTTTTTTATTTGATCTGGATGTCCAGAATGGACAAGTCAGGGAAGGTCATCGGACTCTGACACAGCAGATACAATACAAAATAGAAAGACCGATAAACTTGAACGATTAACAAAAACGTTAAACTTGAAGACAGCCGGAGCCTAAACTCTGCCTAGAGAGTAGAGTCAGATGACCTTCCCTGACTCTCACCCATGAACATACCATGATACCAAGCGTGACGTTCTCACCTACTCGTCTTCAAGGCCAGCGAACTACCGTTCCTACCGTTACCAACTGCCGCCACTGACTGTTGTCGTCCGAATCTAGCGTTTAGTTCTGCGCTCCACGATGCATTTTTCTCGTGAAAAACCCATAGAAACATCTTACTATGGACAAATCTTGTCTAAAGTATGCACAAGCATGCCAATATTTGAAATCATCTTGTGTGGCTGTACCTGGTTTTGTTGTTCTCGCTGAATGGACGAGTTCGGTGACCTTTCATGTCTCTCACCATGAACATGCCATGACGTCAAGCGTGACGTTCTCACCTGAATAGGCTGCACTCTCCTTACCAGCGAGCTTTATACCACAGTCCTTACCGTTACCAACTGCCACCACTGTATTTGTTGTCGTCAGAATCTAGCGTCTGGTTCTGCGTTTCACCATGCGTTTTTCTCAACTGTGTTTTGGTATTTTGTGCCTTTTGGTGCAGATCAGGTACGGGGTGCGGTGTGAGGTGCATATTCTGGAGGACCTGGTGAGTTGTTTATGGATACAACAATGTTGTGTTCAAGTACCGACAACAAACCATGGTAGGTGTGGCAATATGCAGGGTTTGTGAGGTAGAGTACGTGGGAAAACCAACCCACACTCTTACTGACCACCCCGACCAATCGAATGGGGACATCCCTCGCGAATGTGCACACTCCTCTAGAAAATAGGACACTCCTCGACTTTCAAGGGGACGCTCCTCTTGGAAAGGGGATGTTTCTCCCTCAATTAGGGGACGCTCCTCCAGAAATGGTATGGTTATCGGGAAAAGGGGACGTCCCTCCGACACCCCCGCCGGCCCGTGGAATCGGCCGCTAACCCGACAAATCCCTTTCTAGTTCATCTAAATCACAACATCCAAAACTTTAACCCCGTCAGTGCTCTCGACAAACGTCACACCTCGCCAGGTAATGATAGTTTGTTATCAAAAATTGAGGCATGTTGGAAAAAAGGCCGCCCGCGCGGCAGAACATCACCAGTCTTAAAATGGCGGCGTATCGCACGCCCGGCAAGCACAACATCGAGTTTTAGCCTAAATATCCGCGTGCTTGTCGAGTTTTAAGGCCTCCCTCCCTAACACACGTACATGGGATAAGTTTGCAAGTATACCGAAGTCACGGGTTCCGCACTGGGCGCCCAGTGCGGAATTCGTGGAGAAAATGGCGTCGGCAAAATTCCAGTGCGGAACGGCTTTGTTCGAGTGCTGAAGACCCGTCAGCACTGGAATTCCTGAGCTGAACCTTGTCTCGGCACTCGGTTTCTAGTGCCGAACTCCGCCCAGCACTCGGTTTCTAGTGCTGATCTCCGCTCAGCACTCGGTTTCTAGTGCGGAAGGGTGGTTCAAAGGTCGTTCAGCACTGGTTACCCAGTGCGGAGGTCATTGAGCACTGGATTACCGAGTGCCGATCTACCTAAGTCACGGGTTCCGCACTGGGATTTCTAGTGCTCGGTGACTTTTCGGCACTAGAGCCCGAGTGCTAAGATCCATTCGGCACTAGAAGCCGAGTGCTACTATCATTTTAAGACCGTCAGCACTGGGTTTTCAGTGCTCGCGTTCAAATCGTTACTCAAAAACATAGTTGACATGCAGCAGCGCCTACTCACCTTATGACGATCACTTACTCATTATTTTAAATCAATTTTGCCCTAGTCTTGTCTCTGTCGGAACTCGAAACAGCATGTGTGTATCATACGCTACATCCTACATGTATAATGTGATGTATATGATGACCTCATGTCAACAGTGTGTCAACTTCGTTCCCTTTTTCTAAATTTCACGAAGATAAAATGCCAATAAATCACAGCTCCCTTTGTCGTGTTTGAGTTGCAGACTACTTTCATTCAATCGTTCGCATGCATCATTGGTTGATGCGTGGCGGCTACAGACAGTTTAGACAGTTCTGCTTTGGTCACGAAAAAAAATTAATGTCTAAATAAGAAAGATAACGTTAATTGATATGTACTGTTCTTTGAAAACCCGACTCGGATATTTCCTCCCATACGCAGCTTTCTCAGGCTCAAGGTGAACGTTTTGTTACACTTCTTTTATGTATTATATGTGTACCACCTTTAATACGTAATGTTTAATATCTGCAAACTATCGTCCTGAGAATAAGAACCTGCCGTTGCGTATTATTCGTTGGCTGTCAGCACCCAGTTTCAAGTGCGGAATATTTGTCGTCACTCGTTTTCTAGTGCGGAATATTTGTCGTCACTCGTTTTCTAGTGCGGAATATTTGTCGTCACTCGTTTTCTAGTGCGGAATATTTGTCGTCACTCGTTTTCTAGTGCGGAAGGTAGCCTCAGCACTCGGTTTCTAGTGGTGAATCGGGGGTTTTCAGTGCTGAAGTCGTCTCACCACTGGACACCTAGTGCGGACGTAACTTCGGCACTAGACTTCTAGTGCGGAAGGCCCCTTCCGCACTAGACACCGAGTGCTGAGAGAGGAACCCGTGACTTCGGTAGTTTTGCGAGAAGTTTCTAACACGATGTCAGTCGTAGTTATCTGTTATGGCTTGTGAAAAGGCCGCGGTTTACTAGAAACGCTCGGTAACTACGGCTAACCGTGACAGAGACCCGGCGCCCGTACGTGTGCTGGGGAGGGAAGCCTGTCTCGACAGGCACACGGATACGGTATCGGGCCATGTAGCTGCGTTGTACAAAAAATCCCGAATAACTACGCCTGGCATCGTGGCTGGAGCGTCCCCTAATTGAGGGAGAAACATCCCCTTTCCAAGAGGAGCGTCCCCTTGAAAGTAGAAGAGTGTCCTATTTTCTAGAGGAGTGTGCACATTCGCGAGGGATGTCCCCATTCGATTGGTCGGGGTGCTGACTTACACCGCGTCTTTAGAATAGACGGTGGATCGCGCGCTGGGTATCGGTACAGCGTACCGGTACAAAACCGGTTTTTCATATTGGACCGGTCCAGAAAAACCGGACCTGAAAAAAATTAGGCGGACCGGATGTTGGACCGGTTAGAAAATTAACAGATTATTTTATCAGGCATTGACACGTTTTGGCGCTTGCAGGTGGAAGAAAATAACAAGAGTGAAGTAGAGTAGAGTTTATAGTATTTCTACCAAGTTTTACAGCCAATCGTACAGGTGTAGTTAGCGTTGTAGGATTTTAAAACGCCAGTGTAAGTCTAATACTCCACCAAACAGATTTCTTTGTAGTGAAATGGACCATTGGTATGAGTCATACTGACTCAGGTCCAGGTTCAGCTCCGGACCTGGACCTGATCCTCTGGACCTGAACCGGACCTGGACCTGAATTTTCTGTACCGGTACCCACCCCTAATCAGCATAATTCCGTTTTAGTGGAACTTAATTCGAGCCAACACACAACATATTTCGCCGTGCAAGAATCTGCGAATAGAACTTCATTGTTCCACCAAGTAACCGTGGGGTTTTTAAAGAGTAATGGTTCATTACACAGATACTGGGACGGTTTTAACTCCAACAAATCATTCTTACAGGACGAAAGTGAAGCTTTCCTGAAAGAACAGGGAGGCAATCTGGTCGTGGTGCTTTTCACGGCAGTTTGGTGCGGGCCTTGCAAGCAGATCGGACCGCACTTCGAGGTAGGGACCACATCTGTTACTCTCACTCTCATTGCAGGGAATTTAGTCCATGGGCCAGGTCCCCAAAAATGGCCATTTGGTACCAAACAAAGGGACAAAGGGTGACTTACTTTTTTTAAAAAGGTTGATTCCTCTACTTTATTTTTGTGCATGATAACCATGTCAGATGCCCAGCTTTATAGGAATTATCACGTGATTTTGGTTAATTGTCGCTCTCTCTGAGGAACCCCTCCCTTGAGCTGTTCCAGAGTCTTCTGCATCTCACAGTCTGTGGCCAGGTAGGGCCTCTAGAGGTGTTTCGTCAGGTTGTCTCTCCACCTGATGCATGGCCTCCCTCCTCCATTCTCTGGGAGTCCACTCCGAAACCCGTAGCGTCCACCTGCTGTCCTGTAGCCTCGCTACATGTCATGGCTAGCGTTACATGGGGATGAATATAGCATAGCTGAAGGATGTACTCATGTACGAAGAGAGTGTTAACTGAACTGCATTTGTTGAGCAACCATACAGTGACCAAATTTGTATTTTTGTTTTTGATCAGTTATGATATAAGACAGCAACACTCACAAAAATCGTCAAAAGAAGTTCTTTATCCAGATATCCATCCACAAATTCGTTATATTTATAATAGAGTCCATTCCAAGACACCATGCGAGTTTTTCAATGATATTTATAATATTTTAGAATTATTGTCTTATATTTATAATTCTTAATTAATATTCATGAACATTTCGAAAAAAAGGAAACACAGATATGCCATTATTTATAATTAGTCTTTATTGTTTGTAAACATTTCTAAAGTTACCATCGAGAGCTTGTCTCTGTTTACGATCTTTTCAAAATGTATATCGGCTTTCGAAACATTTCGAAAGTTTAATTGACACGCTAATCCCCTCGCCACATGCACACTCGGCTTCAGCTTATTTTTAGACAGCGCAGCGGGAAGTCGGTAGGCCTTGTGCGCTGAACCGTATGCGCGACTGCCTGGATCCTTACGTGGCCCAGTGTGTGGCCTGTAGGCTGTATCCTGTCGGTTTTCCCAGCCTCTGGTCACCCCCGTGAAACTCCTCCGGCGTGCACTAATGAATTAGGCTGGCGGGCACCACTTAGCACCGTAGCGAGGAGGTCCCGATGGTATGGTTCCCAGGCCAGTGTAGCACGGGAACAGAAGAGCAGAAGTCTGGCTCCGGCTGTTTTGACGTGTTTTTATTTTGTAAAACAAAACAGGAGAACATGGTACATCTAAATGTTCAAAATAGAAACTCCGATTAAAAAACGTCAAAAACAGCCGATTTCATGCAGCAGTCTTGCGTTCACAAATGTTCCTTGATAACATGCCGCCGCGAGTGTAGCGCTTTATTAATACAAACGGGGAAGCCTCCTTGATTTTACACATTTCTTGTGCAAAGTTCCTTGCATAATATCGGCATCCATGCGCACATCAATTTCTGCCTTTCGTCAACAGCCAAATTGAAAACAAATGCAAGTAGGTGACAATTCTGACACCGAAAATTTGCCACCGGGCGGCATCAGACAAAGGCGGCAAGTTGTGCAAAAACAAAGGCCTGTCAAATATCAAGTGCAAACAGCGTGAAAACTGGATTTCGCAAAGAAGTGATACTATCTGTATCTGTATCTATATAGCCGGTATAACCGCCGTTCGGCGTAACACACCAGCTTCGCAGGCACGCGGCGCGGCAGCAGCTGGTTATATTACACCGAACGACTCATTACACCTACCTTTTGCACATCTATCTGCAAGCGTTCTTTAAAACTACCCAGAGAAGATGCCCCTACTGTACTTGGTGATAACAAATTCCACTCTACGATAGTTCTGGGAAAGTACGAATTTTTGAACACATCAATCCTAGGTTGGTAACTCTGGTATTTGAATGCATGACTGTTTCTTGTTCTTTTTTGCGCTGGTATTAGATACTTATCAGTTGGTACGTCCACCAGTTTATTGGTCATTTTGTACATCATGGAAAGTCTGGACATTTTCCTTCTATCTTCAAGTGACATCCACTGCAAATCTGTTTTCATTTTGGTAACACTAGAATCCCTGTTATAGTTGTTTGTGCAGAATCGGGCAGCTTGGTTCTGTACCCTTTCAAGTTTATCTTTGTCTTTCTTTGTATACGGGTCCCATACTGTAGCGGCATACTCAAGGTTAGGTCTTACTAGTGACGTGTATGCAAGTGATTTTACCCTGGTTGGGCATGCCCACAAGTTGCGTTTGATTACTCCCAATGTCTGTTTAGCCTTGGTTGTTATTTTGTTAACATGGACACCCCACTTCAGTCCAGTTGTTAATGTAACACCCAGGTATGGGTGGGTTTTTGTGGTTTCTAATGCCTGACCACAAAACTGGTAAGGGGAAACTTTTGGTGTTCGTTTGTTCGTTATGTGCATGATATAGCACTTATCAGGATTGAACTGCATAAGCCATTTCCTTTGCCATTCTTCCAGGGTGTTCAGATCTTTCTGAAGAACTTGTGAATCATTTTGTGTGGATACCTCTATATATAACAGACAATCATCGGCGAATAACCTCACACTTGAATCGAGCTGGTCTGGCAAGTCGTTTATGTACAAGAGGAAGAGCAATGGTCCCAGCACAGTCCCTTGTGGAACTCCCGACGCTACTTTAACTGGAGCTGAGGCCTTCCCTTCCACCACTACCGTTTGCTCTCTATTCGTCAGGAAAGCCTTCAGCCAGTTAAGTGTAGTACCTTGAATTCCATAGAACTCCAGTTTTGATATGAGTCTGCTATGTGGGACTTTATCGAAGGCTTTAGTGAAATCGAGTATTGCTAGATCCACCTGTCTTTTATTGTTCAGTGCCCCAGCTATGTCGTGAACTGTTAAAATAAGCTGTGTTTCTGTGGATCGCTTTGCTCTGAAACCATGCTGGTAGTCCGTTAGTATATTGTGGCCTTCTAAGTGTTTCATGATATGGCTGTGGATAATGTGTTCCAGTAGTTTACAGGAAATACTGGTGAGTGAAACAGGTCTGTAGTTACTAGGGATCGCTCTATCTCCCTTTTTGAAAATGGCGCATATATTTGCATCTCTCCAGTCTTTGGGGATTTCTCCTGTGTCAAGCGATTGTTGGAAAATGTTGGTTAAAACAGGTGCGATTTCACTGGCTGTCATTTTGAGGAACCAAGGAGGTATTTGGTCTGGCCCGGATGCTTTGGAGGGATTGAGGCCTTGCAACATTTTTTCAACACCATAAGTAGAAACTTCTATTTGTTCCATAGGAGGGGTGCAGGGATGCCCGAGGGATGGCATGTCTGTAGTGTCTTCTTCTGTGAATACACTTTTAAACTGTGAACTGATCTGCTTTTTTCTCACTGTCACTGATAATGGTACTCCCCACCTTTAGAGTGGCTACCCCGACAAGGTCTCTCCTCAGGCCTTTTATGTATGACCAGAATGTTTTGGGTTTGTCAGTTATTGCTTCTCCCAGTATGTTTGCCACATATTTTGAGTGTGCTGATCTAATGCTTTTCTGAACTCCTTTTTTTACTTTCTTATATTTGTTCCAGTCTTCCTCTTGTCCTGTTCTCTTAGCTTTATTGTAAAGACGTTGCTTCTTCCGACAGTGCCTTCTTAAGTTTCTGTTAAACCAAGGTAGATTGTATCTGCTTGATGTCATTTTACTAGGAATGTGCTTGTTCATTGTGTGCTTCATTTTGCCTTTGAAGTCATCCCATTTCTGTGTCACTGACATGTCTTTTGTTCTCATGTTAAAGTTTGTTGCATAGTCCTCAAGGTCATTCTTGATAGCCGGCTCGTCAGATTTGGTGCGAATATACACTTTCCTTTTTGGTTTTTTGTTCTGTTTGGGTGCCAAGTTTACGTCCACTAGAACCATGTCATGGTCACTTATTCCCGGAACAACTGTGGTTTTTTCAATTATGTTTGGGTTATTAACTAATACCAGGTCCAAAAGATTACCATTTCTAGTTGGTTCCTGAACTGTTTGGAATAGTCCATGGTTGTCCACTAAGTGTAGTAGTTTCTGTGCCTGTCCTGTATGGTTCTGAGCGTTGTCTGTTGTGCTAGCATCCCAATTAATACCAGGGATGTTAAAATCTCCAAGAATAATTACGTTGTTGGAGTTTATCTTAGTTCCCACTTTATTTATAGAGCTGTCAAGCTCATCCAGACTATTGCCCTGGTCCGACGGCGGCCTGTAGTATGTACCAATCATTAGCGGTTTCTTTCCTGCAAGTTGGGTTTGTGTCCAGATTATCTCACAGTCTGTGTCCAGATCTGGTCTGTGGGTGACAATCAGATCATCCCTGTTTGCCTGAAATACACCACCTCCTGGGCCAGTTTTTCTGTCTTTACGGTGTACTATGTAGTTGTCAGGGAATATTTCACTGCTTGATATGTTTTCATTGAGCCATGACTCTGTGCCCACTAATATGTCTGGTTTATAAGTGTCAATCACAGTTGCCAATTCAGCAGTTTTATTTCGAACACTCTGGCAGTTTACTAGCAGGAGTTTAGCCTTGTTCTTTTTGTGGCTATTACCTCTAGTGTGAGTTTTCCCCTGCTTTGATCTAAGTGGGGTGGATGTTGCCGCCGGTGTGTCACCTAGTAAACTTGAGTCCAGCGTATCAAATGAATTTACCGAATGGAAGCTGTCATCAGTGATGTCGAACATGTCTGATGCAAAGTTTGGTGTGCCGCAGTCACAGCATATCCATGAGTATGATTTGTGGGTTTCTAATACAGTGTATACCTGGGAACATAGCCCAATGCAATCTTTGTGATACCATCTATTGCAGTCATCACAACATATGGCAGCTTGTGTGTTCTGTACAGCCTTGTTACAGCTCCAACAAGGACACTTAGGTGGTCTAGGTCCTGGGTTCACCTCAACATCTCCACTTAAAAGCAGTATTAGTATCATTGACAGCTTAGTACTATCATTGTGCATCAGTAATTTGTTGCGGCTGAAATAAGTCCCATTGAGCCCACTGTGTTTAATCATGAAGGCAAACGTGGCCCAGTCAGAAGTACAGTCAGATCTGAAAGTACATGTGACATTTCCTTCATTTATCTCATGTTTTGTGTTTGGCTGTGATCCTGGTTCGGCTTTGCTGAGCATTAGACAAAGGGCCAGAAGTATGCATGTGCAATGGAGTTCCATCCCGTTTTCTATTCCTACCAGCGGGACCCAATCACCGCTCTCCTGTTATTTACTAGCGGGCTTCTAAGTCACCGCTCTCCTGTTATATACCAGCGAGACTCTAAGTCATCGCTCTCCAGTTATTTACCAGCGAGACTCCAAGTCACCGCTCTCCAGTTATTTACCAGCGAGACTCCAAGTCACCGCTCTCCAGTTATTTTCCAGCGAGACTCCAAGTCACCGCTCTCCAGTTATTTACCAGCGAGACTCTAAGTCACCGCTCTCCAGTTATTTTCCAGCGAGACTCCAAGTCACCGCTCTCCAGTTATTTACCAGCGAGACTCCAAGTCACCGCTCTCCAGTTATTTTCCAGCGAGACTCCCAGTCAACGCTCTCCTGTTATATACCAGCGGGACTTCCAATCACCGCTCCTGTTACACAGTCACCACTTTCCCAACTCTGCTCTGGATTAATAAGTGTTCTTGTGTTAAGTGATCGGTCCGAGTGGGAAGTAGTGAATTCCAAACAGGTTTTGCTATCGCAAACCTGTAAATTGTGCTGTTACAGGGGTCTAGCTACCGCCGGCCGAAACCCGACGTGTCGCCGATAAACCACGCAAATTCAACAACTGTGGTACAGACCAAACAAGAAATGTCAATTCCAAATGTTGTATTTTGTAAATGAAATCACCAAATAGCCTATAGAAGTAAGTTCAGGTCAAAAATCTGCTTGTTCGCCCTCCCACTCGATATGTGATTCACATGCAAATTAGTCGGGACAAGATGTTTGACAAATGCCACGAAAACTAGCGTATTACAAGGTGGAAAATAGATATCGGTACGAGATATATAAATGATTACACTTCCCAGGTAAACTACATAATCGTATGCCGTTCCAGAAGTCAACGTACGACGAAATCGGTAAGGTTCTCCTTCCCTAAATTACTGTACATACCACGCAATACCGCCCTCCCACCCTGTTAGCGTTAGGTTCAAAACTGTCCGGAATTTCATTCAAATATAAAACAAAATGACTATTCACCGGTATTACAGGTCCCCAAAATGCTTAAGCACTATCTAAGAAATACGTTAAAATTCTGGAAAATCTCTGAGCTCTCCAAACTTGCTGCCGCTCGCCACCGCGCCTGCGCACAAAATACTGATAGCAACTTGAGAGGCTACTGTCGTCCTCCGCGGCTCCAACGTCGTTTCCTCGCGATCAGTGACTCACCGGTGCCCCTTGTCTTTGTCCCTCGACACTTGTACTAGTAGGAGCAATCGTTTCCGCGTCGTCCACTTCTTATTGACTGTTCGACGGTTTAGCGAAATACTTGTGTTTGTTGTCCGGGCCTAGCCTCTACCAGGCTCCCAAGGTCGCTGGAAAAATAGTAGAAATTGGCCAAATATCTACTGAAAACACATCAGAGGAGTTGGTTGGCCGAGGAATACAGTTTGCGACCTGGGGATTGTGATTGTAACGTTACTGGCTGTGATTAGTCGCAAGTTAATTCGTTTTTTTGCATGACGTTGCAAGGGATCTAAGGGATCTGTTAAATAAGTCAAACAAATTCTATATCTCAAAACAAAATTGGACAGGCGTTCGTGATTTGGTCAAAAAAAAACTGTATAGTAAAAAAAAAAACACAAAAACGTAATACTATCCTGAAAGACAAAATTCACTTTATGAACAATTGGAAGACAGGACATTGGCACTTTTTTTCAAGTCTTTCCCAATTTTCCCTTTCTTTTATGTGTTTTCTTTAGGAATTATCTATTAGGGAAGAGAACGCTAACGTCATCTTTGCTGCGGTGGACGTTGACGATTCTGAGGTGAGTGTTTATTCTATTTTAACCCTATATGTATATTTCAACCCTAACCCTTACACACACGTACGCGAACACAAAGACCTCTTAGCAAGAGAAGATAGTCGGAGCTTTAGTACATTTAATTGTTATACTCCTAAGCGCCAGCCTCTCCTGTACACTGTACGAGGCAATTTAGTCCTCGGACTATAATCTTGTACATGACATTGTGTTTAAATAAATAAACCAGTTCTCTCACTCCTACGTATCAAATCAGGTCACTTTTATTATCATAATTACTCAATTCTGCCGGACATAAAACACACTAAAACCTGAACCTGTCCGTATTTGTTAGCAAAAGCAAATTTCCAGTTACAGAATGGCGAGCATCATATTTTTTTGTTGCAGGACTTTGCCGGCAAACACAACATCCAAACCATGCCAACCTTTGTGTTCTTTAAGGAGGCGAACGAGGTACTTTTATGAGACTTTTTGGTATCTCTGCAAACTGTTTATTTTCAATGACCCCTTTGAAGTTATCGAAGCAAAGAGCATTCTGTACTTTCTTAAAGTTCAGTTTTTACAAAATTCTTCTCATTTATGCTTGTTGGTTTTTCTCTAGATCGACCGTTTTTCCGGTGCCAACCAGGACCTCCTGGAAGAGAAAATAAACGAGCATCGATAGGATGATGCTGGTCCATCCGACATATATGTACACGGCTGCTGAAACTCTGATTCATTGAATAATGTTTCTCTTAGTCCAGCGACATATCTAGAAAATGCAGCAAAGTTTAGCTATGAAAGAATCTCAATTTTTGGCCGGAAATCCATTTTGTGGCATTTTATTTTACCATTTCAGGTAAATCTGTGGCGTTCGATTACATAATGTAGGAAGTGGCAGGACAGAACTATATATAGATATGCCTGCATGGTAAGAATGAACAGAGCAGTGATTTGTTTATAGGCTAGACCGTTTGAAGGTAAACATCATGTATTTGCTTACAAATGTTGCCATTCTGATTATCATAACTAAATATTCTAGATCGGCAAACTTTGTTTCTGGTTGAATTTATGAGTTTCAAATGCATAAATGAATAAACAATATGACTTAAACTTCTACATTTGTTTGTTGACTACCTAGTTTTGCTGTTCTGGCTTCCATAATGGACTAGTCCGCAGGTGACCTTTCTTTGTAAGTTGACCCAAGAACATACCATGACGTCAAGCGTGACGTTCCCACATGAAAAGGCTCTTCTTTTGTGGTTGCGAGCTTTACACTACAGTTCTTTCCGTCACCAACTACCGCCATTGTTGTCGTCCGAATCTAGCGTCTGTTTCTGCGTTTCACCATGCGTTTTTCTCAGTTGTGCTTTGGTATTGTGTGCCTTTTGGCGCAGACCAGGTACGGTGTGGAGTGTGTGCAAGATTTCGGGAGCCTGGTGAGTTGTTTACAGATAGGGTCATACAATCGCTAACGTCGGGCGTTTTGGAGGACAGAAATGTAACGTTACGTCTCTTGCAAAGTTCAAGCTGCATGGGATACGTCTCTTGCAAAGTTCAACTGTGTTGGTACACGAAATGCTATTTTGGATCAATGTCGGTGGTTGGTTCTGTCACGGCCTGCTTGAAAATCCATAACTTCCGTATCGCACAGGTTCGAAAGGCGCATCACACAGGAACCATTTCGACCGGGCCGAGTGTGGCACGGTTGGCAATTCGAATACCTGATTCGGACGTTGGAACATTGCTGTTGCAACATGTTTTGTTCGAGAGCACCAAATTTGTTCACCTTCTGGCGCATTTCGCATCAAAACATAGGTTTTCTCAGGTGGGTATGACATAAATAAAATGCAACACGGTGTATTCCGCATCACCCTCGGTTCCGGCCCGACCGTGGGAAGGATCGCCCGACGGACGAAGGAATACACCGTGTTATGTTCTATATATAATAATGGTACAGAAAGTTAATCTTGCAGGACGAGTTTCAAAGCTTTCTGCAAGACCAGGGGAACAAGCTGGTGGTGGTGTTTTTCACGGCAACTTGGTGCGGCCCCTGCAAGATGATTGCACCTGAATTCACGGTAGGAACCATGGCTCGATCTGTCATATGATAGCTGAAGGATTGGCGGGCGAGTGTACATACAGTGCATCATAGCTGTTTAATTGTCATTGGAAGCCCTTCATTGTCGAATACAATCTATACTTGTAATCTATACTCAGTGTACTCGTGATATGATTGAAGATGTAAAAAGTAAAATGATTCACAAGACAAAAACGGCTCACAAGAAACGTAAAAGATCTTTATCCATCAAATTCGTTGAGGGATCTGTTCATAACAGATTCAAACAGGTGTGTTTGATTTGATACAAAAAAGCCTGTTTAGTAAAAAACATAAAAACGTATCCTCAAAGACAAAAATCTGTTTGATGAACCAACGGATGGCAGGACAAGTCTTTTCTTTTTCAAGTTTCCGTGTCTTTTTTTCTGTTTTCTTTAGACACTATCCAGTGCGCCCGAGAACGTTAACGTTGTCTTTGGTAAGGTGGATGTTGACGATGCTTCAGTGAGTGTTGAAACTTTAGTTATTTTTTGTTTACTTCGTGTTTAAGGAGAAAATGCAACATGTAGCAGTGTGTAGAAAAATTAGTATTGAGACTGCAACATAACACAAATAGAACAAGCTCTATTTAATTATATAGATCAGGTTTGTAGAAAGCTAAACCTGGGCATGGGGAAGTCCTACGTATCAAATCATCATCATCATCATCATCATCATCATCATCATCATCATCATCATCATCATCATCATCATCATCATCATCATCATCATCATCATCATAGATACCCCCAGATGACCCCGCGAGGGGCAAAGTAGGGGGGGGGGGGGGGGGGGGGGGGTGAGGTCCCGGGTTTGGCAGGGCAGCCCTCCTGCCTGGCGCGGAAGCACTCAACGGTGGGGGCACTTACTACCGTGCCAGGCAGGGAATTCCACTCCGGAATTGGTGTGGGAAAGTATGAGAATCTGTATGTGTCAGTGCGGGCGAAAATTGGCTGGTACTTGAGTTGGTCGCTACCACGAGTGAGCAAGTTCCGTGTATCTATGTTGATCCTGTTATTAACCTAAAACGCGAACATGTCCGTGTTTGCTTGTAAAAGCTCATTTCTAGATGACGGAATGAAAAATATTGTTATTATTTTTTTTGTAGGAAATTTCCATAGAGTACGACATCAGCTGCATGCCAACCTTTGTGTTCTTGAAACAGATGAAAGAGGTAATGTTTACTTTGATGACACGTTGTTTGGTCTCTCTGCAAACGGTTTGTTTATTTCAATTGGTCCTTTTTAAGTTATCGGAAGGAGAGGCGACCTATACTTTCTTAAAGTTGTTTTTTTTCCAGTAAATTCCCCTGGTCAAATTTTCTCAGTAATGGTTGTTGGTTTCTCTCTAGATCGACCGTCTTACCGGTGCCAATTTGGAGTCCCTGAAGGATAAGATCAGCGAGCATCGCTAGACTGATGCTCGTCCATCCGAGAACTATGTACACGGCTGCAGAAACTCCGAGTCATTGGATGATGTTTTTCTTAGTCTAGCGACATAGCTAGAAAATGCAGCAAAACTTGACACACACGTAGATTCTATTGATACAGCATAACATGTTGTGCTGCCCCTGCGGCTGATTAATCAGCTTACATGCATGGCTGATTAAAATGGTTTGGGACTAATGAATGAATGAATAAAAGTAGATTCTAGCAAGGAGGTTAAAAAAGACTTTTTAACCTCCATGATTCTAGTTGAATGTATCCTAAACAAGTTCAACTATGAAAGCATACCATTTCCTAACCGGAAATAAATTTTGTGGCATTTCTTTTACCATTTCAGGCTAAAAAATTGTACGAGTACATTGTGGACTTCTGTGCCCTGGTATTAAAGCCTGGTGAACCTAGTGCAAAGATGGTTCTGCTCATGGCACTCTCTATGACATTCCCCTGTGCGATATGTACAAACCGGGCTTTAGATTCGTTTAACGTTCTTCTTTTTGATACAGTATATGTGTGCATGTTTATAGTAGACGCTACTTTTACTTTGATACGGTTATTCCGCTTACCTTCACAAAAGGGAAACATTTTGGTTTTGTTCACCTTTTTTTGTCTGTTTTTCTAAAAAAAAGAAACAACTAAGGTCAATGACCCGAATCAGACGGCTGTCACCATGGTAACTGGATGTGTAGCAGAATCCCTGTGCTGGTCGATTAAATAATGTAGCAAGTGTTAGGACAGAACTATATGATAATTACCTAGATTTGAATGCGTCTGTGTAAGAATGAAAAGAGTATGATGTATTACAATTATAAACATTATATATTTCCTTAAAATGTTCCCGGTCTAATTATAGTGCTTTTCTAGCTACAACTTTATGAGTTACAAAGAAATAAACTTTATGAGTGACTTCATCTGTCTGTTTATAATTGGAATGATCATTAGCATCCGTTTTCCGATTCCATTTCTTCAATTATTGAATAAACAGTTGATATTAGCTCATTTTGCAGCAGCTCTGTACGATTTAAAGTCTGGTCGAGAATTTTTTTTTGGGGGGGGGGTATAATTGTGGATAAAATAATGGATTAGTCCGATGACCTTCCCTGCCTCTCACCCAAGAACATGCCATGACGTCAAGCGTGACCTTCCTACCTGAATAAGCTCTACTCTTCTTTAGTTCTTACTCGCGAGCTTTACGCTACCGTTCAACCAAGTCTACTACAACTGTTGTCTTAAGAAGCAACAGCGTCCAGTACAGCGTTTCACGATGCGTTTTTCTCAGCTGTGTTTTGGTATTGCGTGTCTTTTGGTGCAGATCAGGCAAGGTGTGTGGTGTGAGGTGCATACTCTACAGACCTGGTGAGTTGTTTACGTATACCTGGCAATGCTGTCGGTGTAAAAGTACCGGCAACAAACCAGGGCTTATTAGGTGCAACGATACACAGGGATTGCTAGATGCAGCAATGTGCGTTTCGTATAATACCCCCTTTCACTAGGACGGCGCCCTCACCGCGCCGCCCTCACCGCGACTTAGAAATTGACATATCGCTCCACTGAATTGTATAGAACAGGAACGGATATTTTTACACTTTGTGTGTCTTTTTGTCTTCTCAGTCACACGTTTGACGTTTTGTAAGATGTACCCAGTGTGAAAGTGGAGGTTACAAATATCCTGTTTAGGTCGCAGCGAGAGCGTGACAAACAGAACGTAGGAGAGGTGTGTATCCTGGCATTCCTCGCAAGACTTTGTGTTCATTACTCCACTTTCCTTACTCTACTCAGGTCATCATATCTTGCCGCTCCAAGTCCCAATCCAACAGCGGGCCACCTCGTTGGCCTCCCTTAGATCACTGTCTGAACAGCTGAGGCCGAGCTCACAGTGTTGCATCAGGCGCTGTATTGTTTGTGGTTCGTGTCCACAAGGGCAAGCAGCACTTGAGGATTTGCCCCATTTCAGCATGTTATCACCGGGTTTTCCCACCTTGGACCTGGCCCCACTCCCTCCTCGGTAGGTCTGCTCCAGGGGGATGTGCCTCACTGGGGGGTGGCAGTGCCTCGTTGTAGTTTGTGTCACTCTCTTTCCACCTCTCTGACCTGAAGGTGTAAGAATGGGTACATGACTTTGGTTGGTTGGGGAGGTAAAAGGCAGTGAAAAGAATGGGCTCTACCTTCTGATACCGTGCCATAGACACATTAGATAACAATTCACTGACCTTTGTTCTCAAAAAAGTTGTCGGACTACTTTTGCCTTTGCTCCTTTCTACCGTAAGTTCATACGTGGTTGCTTCTCCACTTATTGCGATTAACTGTATCCCGTAGCAGTTCTTGTCAAAACAGTCGCCTGTCACCATCGGTATCTGACTTATCTGTATACGCTTTATTAGTCTGTGACCAGACCCTCTGGTCGACAGACTTTTAGTTTTGTCACGTTTACGCGCGTTCGCAGCTGTATCTGTATGTTCCCGTTGTCTGAATTCTATGTGGTTTGGCAGGTCCTTTGTACTGAGGTTGACGATGATGCACGTGAACTTTTTTTTGCGGCAGGTGGTTTTATTATGGATTTTATAAAAATAACACCCCTACAATTTGTTCGTCTTGCGGTGTTTTGGTCCAGATCCTCTGTATGTGGGTCATGGTGTCATTGGAATTTGTCAAGCAGATGCGTGGTGTTACCTGATCGTCAAAGTTATTCGCGTTCGCATCGGTATCTGCATGTTCCCGTTGTCGCATACGTACGTTGTTTGGCAGGTCATCTGCACTGAGGTTGACGATGATGCACGTTGTTTTTTTTTGTTGTTTTTGCGGCAGTTGGTTTTATTAGGGACGCAATAAAAATAACACCCCTACAAAATGTTCATCTTTCGGTGTATTAGTCCAGATCCCCTGTATATGGGTCATGCTGTAATTGAGATATTGCAAGCAGATGCGTGATGTTCTCTGGTCGTCAATGTAACGCGCGTTCGCATCTATATCTGCATGTTCCCGTTGTCGCATACGTTTGTGGTTTGGCAGGTTCTCTACACATAGTTGGACGATGATGCAAGGTGTTTTATTTTTTCGGCAGCTGTTTTTATTATGTATGTAATAATTTCAGAAATCACCCCTGCAAATTGTACGTTTCACAGTGTATTGGCCCATGTCTGCATATGGTGCCCGTTGAGGTAATTGGGTATAGTTAAGCAGATGCGCGATATGTGCAAGAATTTTACGCGCGTTTGCTTTCTACCTCTTATTCAACAAGTTTATCCGTACTACTTTATGTACCAGCATCATGGACCCCGGGATTCACCCATTAACACTGTGTCATGCTACCTTATGGCTTCACACTAGTTAAAAACTTATCGCACAGTTCATCATCAACAGCTGTGTGTTATCGTATGTGGGACATGGGAACCGACATCTAATGTTCCACTAATGACCCTGTCAATCAAATACCTCCTGTCGCCGTTTGCAATGAAGCGTGTAAGAATTCTCGTCCCAAATGAAGTTTAGCCATATTATATTCCCGGACTTCGACTAAGAAACATCAAGGTCCTATTCCGTGCTTCATACTTATTACGTCCATAACAGAAACATGTTAATACTTGGTGCGTTTGTCAGTCTGCCTGTCGGTCTTGTAGGTGTGTCTGTGTGTGAATGTGCCTGTGTATTAGAGTAGACCATCCGGTAACTTATCGTCACCATATCTTTTTGACTTTGGCCACATGTTATCTCACAATCCATACCTGTTTAGTAAGATTCACATGACACAGAAATATTAGGCAACTTTAGATACAACGATATATCTAACACCATGAAAAGAATCATATAGGATATAAGCACAACGTCACACACCAAAGAAGACAAAACAACCAACATATACCAGACCGACGTCACAGACTATGTTACCTACGGTCACTTGTTTTTGCTTCATATTGCAATTTAAGCCATCGAGCAAGAATTTGCACATAGAATCCATTGTTCCATCAAGCAGCCATGCAATTTGTACAGACATTATGGTGACAAATGTATGTATAGTATGGGTTTAACTTTTACAAGTGAATTTTGCAGGAAGAGTTTCAATATCTCCTGTAAGACCATAAAGACAAGCTGGTTGTGGTGTTTTTCTCAGCAACTTGGTGCGGGCCGTGCAAGAAAATCCTACCTGACTACGAGGTACGGTCCTGAAGTGTCACAAGCGGATGATTGTATGCAAGCTGAAGGATGGGCGCCTAGGGAGTGTTCAATAGAATATGATCTCTGTCTAGTTGTTAAGTCTTCGGCTTATCATGCACACATTCCAGCTGTAACTGTTTTTAAATGTCTTGGAACGACCGCCAGTAAAGCAGGCTTCTAACAATGGTGGCTTTTATTTCATGGGGTGAGGGCGGGGGTTGGGGGTAGTGTTGGCGATTCTAAACATTGTAACTAAGTACAAATAAGCCTCTTCTGGTATCATTTTCATCAACCACAGAGTAAACAAAACAAACTTTGCCTTGGCCAGAGCAGTCTAATATTAAACATGACGTAACAAAACATATCTCTGAATTTTCCATGTATTGGATGACCTGAAGTCTTTCTTTTGCTTTCCAATTTAAACTTTTATCTGATAGAAACTGTCAAAGCAGCCTGACAACTCTGACGTCATTTTTACTAAGTTGGACGTTGACGTTGCTGAAGTGAGTGTGCAAGTCATCATATATGATTTAGCTTTTATTATTTGCAAGTTATTGCCCGAGGGCTAATTGCAACAGGAAATAGTATGTAGAAAAAAGTATACAGACAGTGCAAGATGTTGATGTGACTATTTTGATCAAAATTGTTACGAACTTGAGATTGAAACAAAACAAACAGTGAACCAACCAACCAAACAAACAAACAAAATGAATACCGTCAATATTATATTTCTCGTTGCAGGACATTGTCTTTGATAACAACATCCGTTCCATGCCAACCTTTATTTTCATAAAAAACGGGAGAAAGGTACTGTTTATCTTCCGATGATGACATCTTTGTTATGTCTTCTATGCTTTTTTTAACGGTTTGCTTTGGATTGAAGATGACTGATGAACAGAGGGATGTGCAGTAGGCTTTCTAGGCATCATCATTAAAGCAGAGAACTTCCCTCCGAATCATGATGCTTGTTGTTTTCTGTACATCCTCACACTCAGGGTTGACAATCACGGCAAAGCCCATGATATCAACCCTGACAAATCAGCCACAGTATTCGGTTATTAGGGGTGCCTTGCTTATGAATATTAATGAGCTTACCCTTATATGGGCAGTCAGCCGTTGAGGATCGGGCGTCGGCATGGTGAGCAAACAAAGCCATGGTAATACGTAACATGATTGGCTGATAGCTTCCTAGCGGCCATTGCGGGACAGCTTTAGCCTGTTCAAAGCTCTCTCATCGCCTGTTCTCTGATTGGCTGGCAGCTGGTTTGTGGCGACAATCATAATACCTGGGGGTAGGGCCTAGGATAGCAGGGCCCAATAGGCTTAGTCAGCTAGCCATTGGGACCGTGCGTAGGAGGATGTTTCTGTATAGCTCCACGAGTTTTACGGTGCCACTCGTATGATTTGAGGGCCTCGATAAATAAGTACAGGGACTACCAGAACTGACGCTCGTCCATCCGACAGATCATGCCGTCAGGATGATGAAAATTCTACTGTGCGGTAGGCACAAACGGGTCTTTAATATATAGCAGCAGTCGTTTAGTTAGTCTGTACAGTATATTCTTTAAAGCATCAGGCAAAAAGCATAGTCCTTATGTTAAACCTACTCAAAACATAAAGATAAAACAAGAGAAGAAATACACAATATCATATAAGTAAATGCAAACTGATAGGTAACTGAAAAGTAACTTTAGACGAGACAAGTACTTAAGTTGGTGCTATATGTCAATTAAGAGAATATAATGCTTACCTGTACAATAAATGAAATTATAAACTATGTCGAAGATATTGCACATTTGTAAATATGACAATGTGGCGAGAACTGTCATGAACTTATGATGTAAGCCAGGACTCATCAGTGACTGATGTTGACTCTTGTAACAAGAAAAGAACATCCTGTATCCAAATGAAAGCTCATCTGTGTTGGTAAATTCCATATTGTAACGTAACATACTGTAATGTACCGTCATTGAGTTGCTGTATGTCTACTACAGTAGAAGCCAGTTAATTGCACACCGGATAATCGCACACTTCTGTTAATTGCACGAAATCCCCAAATCCCATGGTGGTGCGGTCCAGCTTTAATAACTTCGCTTTGTTGCACCATTCGGATAATTGCACGAAATACACTGGCAAATGGGGTGTGCAATTAAGCGGCTTCTACTGTATATCGGAGAGAGCTGATAACAGAGTGTTATTAGATCATTCTTTTTTCTTGGCTATCATCATACTAGTTATGAATTTATGAATATGACATAAATGAATTAAACTACATTTTCTTTGTTTCATCTATGATCGAAATAAAGTTCATTTTGAAAAGGAATACTTTGTCGTTTTTTTAAGGTTGCTATTTTTTTGTTCCCTTTCGTGTTATTCTTTGAAAAACATTTATCTTATTGTTTGGTAGCCTACAGCAAGATTATTAATTGTAACATTTTGACGTTGTGGAAAAAAATTACCATCAGTAATGGACGAGTCCAGTGACCTTTGCTCCTCTTAACCTATGACCCATGACGTGTACATAAAAGACCGCATTCTTCAGCTTGGCGCCACAATCTCCACACGTTTGGTCCAACCTGCTCCCCGAAACAGCTCTATAAAACCGTCAACATGGTGCGGATGATCGAAACCAAGGTTGGTGACACTTTTTACAGATATTATGTTGTAAATCGTACTGTTATTTGGGCCTTACAAAGGACAAATAGTATTTTTAACATCTTCTAACAAGTATAAGGTCCAACAGTCACATGTTGGAGTGTGTTGCAACCTAAATCGAAAATGGTTCAAGAATTCTCTTTCCTCCGAACTGTCATAGAGTAGAAATATTTTGTATGAACCCCCACTTAGTTAGGTAGTTGTGAATAACGTTTGGAAATGTACAGTTTTAGATGTAAGTTAGCACAAGTAATTACACACGTGAACATAGTTGCACAATTTTTTATCGCCCCCTCCCTCCCTCGAGCTATAACTGTTTAATAGTATTTTCTATACCGTCTGCTACTGCAAAAGATTGTACCCAAATATATTTCTTACGACGACTTTTTGTGTTATGCTGTCGTTATGACGACAGGCAAAAATGCACGGAGATAGACAAGTGTCCCTAATACACATTGTTAGGGTGAAGGGGCGTGATTCGCTTGAATAAGACCTAATTAGTAATTATTTTCACTTGTTTGCAGATGGTTGGGTTGGTTTGCAATTTTTCCTTGGATTGTTGAATACAGGGAAACTACCCGCAGAATTGTCACTTCTCCCATGAAATCCGGTCACAAACATGTTTGTAGTTCCCTGTGTCGTGAGTCATACTCAGAAATAGACATGATCACTCCTTGTCTCCGATTTCTTAGTATTAGAGAAGGGTGTGGTAACGGGCCCTGGTAACTCAGGTGGAAGGAAAACAAAGAGACAATAGCCAGGTAAACAAAACTGTAGGTCCGTCAATGTCGGTTAGACATCCAGGTAATAAGATATACCAAAAAGTTGTTACTCAAGCAACTGGATATGGTTTTGGAAACGGTCAGACGTTTCAACTGGAATCCACCAGTTTTTGTCAGTGACACTGATTCAGAAGTGATCTGGAAGAAACAGTTCTTTTATACTCTAACTATGAATGAAGACAATTAAAAACTGTAGGTCGTTAATACCATGTGTCCTGTGGGAGAAGGCACTGGTTTTTGATGAAAACTACAGTCAAGTTCTTCATTTAATTGTGTTCCTGGCTAGGAAGAATAGATTGAACTGTTACTGTTGTTGAAGCAAACAAATTATGAAACCACAGCTGCTAGGTTACATAACGTTGTGCAATAGATATAGTCGTGTCACAAATTGAATGATTTTCTTTAACCTTACAGATTACAAGTAATAAAATATTAAAGTAAAAAATTATTCTTGCACTTTCAGCAGTTGTTTTCTTGTGATCCAGATGGCATGTAGTAAAGAGGAAGTGGTCTGTAGAAATTGTGCCGAGTCATGATATGCTTCCATGGCAAATGGGTCAGAGCTGACTTGTGCAGTCACGATAATTTGATACCTGTGCAAATAATCGTGTGGTGTAATTGTGTGATGTAATTCTCTTCAGGGCTTGAAATACTTTTTTCTGCATGCCTGCACTGGTGCGGGTAACATTGAAAATTACCAGCACCACTCTGAATTTGGGAAGTATGGATCATACTTAAATTGTTTGTGAACCATTGCTTTTTTTCTTTTATATTTTATAGGTAATAACATTCAAATGCAACTAAATACAATCCATATACACCTACATCATAGAACATTATGTATGATTTATACTATAAAGCCCAGTACATGGACCAGTGCAGGTTAGGTGCAGGTAGACACCAGAAATACCTGCACAGCTCCAATTTTACCTGCACTAACATGCATATGCAGGTGGTATTTCCAGCCCTGCTTTTGGTGCAGTCGTGTGGTGTCCTCGTGTGATGTAGTAATTCGATACAATCGCGTGATGTAATCTTCGGAGGTATCGTGTGGTCTAATCGTGTGATGTAATCGTTAGAGTGTGGGTGAAAATCTAGGCTTTTTGGCTTCAAATCCCGTCACATGTCATCTAATCTTTTGCCCTTGGGAAAAGCATTTTACATGTGTTGGCAAAGGATCAAGACCTTGAGTTTCTGACTTGAAATCCTCTCTGATGTCACATGCCCTGGGGAAAACGTGTTACACAAAATTCCTCACTTTACACATGTGAAGATGAGTATGCAGCCTAGGTAAGGGATGTTCCTCAGGTAGGACGTTAAAATAATGACAATGACAATGAAGTTTATTGCATATTCATGCCCCATTGGGGCTAGATGCAGTCAGTTTGGTACCGAATGTAGTAAACGCAAAGCTATACATATACTATAGTTTACATGCTTCTTCTCTCTTCCTAAAACATTTGTAGATGAACTTACAGAGATTTTTCAGAATATCATGGTCAGATGATGACATGAGATATTTGAGCATATCTTCCTTCATTATGTGTGCACATTTCTGATTTACATGTGTAGCATTAACGAATGTATTGCGCAGAACATCGTACAGGGAACACTCTAGGACAAAGACATGTATTTTGTTTTCTACATGCACGTGGTTCTCAGCCTTGTTAAAACAAGGTGGCAGGCGGCGATTTTAGCCGCCTACTTACATTTTTCCAGCCGGCTACTTTGGGGTAAAATTTAAAAAAATAAAGTGCTCCCCATTACAAAATCCCCCAGCAATCTGTTTTGATAAACCTCTGGCAGTTTTCTGATAGTTGGCCCCCGGTTAGGGGTCATAGCAGGGAACCTATGCCGAATTTTTTTGAAATTCAGGACTTTTTTGTCAATTCAAAGTTTAAAGATAACAATAAAAGTTACCCAAAATACACCCCCAAACCATATTCAGGGGTCTAAATTTAAACATTTTCCAAGGGGGAGGCCCCCCAGACCCCCCCTACGGCACGGGGGGACACCCCCCTCCCGTACCTACCCCCCGCTCGCCACTTCGTGGCTACTTTCATATATTAGCCCCCTACTCTAAAAGTTCGTGACAAGGCTGGTTCTTATATATAATGGAGGTTGCGTGTTTGATCATGAAGAGAGCTGTACTTCAAGCACGGAAAACAACCCGCCATACTTACCAAAAACAGTAGGGGTCCATACCTGTGTGAGTGGATCGAACCTTACTGTCTGTGTACATGTACCTCGTGTAAATCTCCAAGCAGATCTTCCGTAGCACGGCAGTTCTCATGGAAAGAGACAGTATATACACTAATACAGGGTTAAACAAGTTTTCTAAAGTTCACTTGTCCTATTGGGCAAGTACATAAAAAAGCCTGAAGTACCATTTTGCTTGCCCAAAATTAAAAAGATATTCTTCTTTGTATTTTCACTTCCAGTAATGAAATTCATTTACTGTTTATTAGCACTTTTTTCTATGTTGCACAATGTTTGATGCCATGTCTGTTAAAAGCAACAAGTGCAAGTGCCATTGTAGATCTACAGTAATTAGACTGGTATGCCATCTTATTCTAATACAGGCTTTCCATTGACATCATAGTAATTATAATCTGAATCCCCCAGTGTCCATATTGTCGAGTCATTACATCTTGTAATCCAACATGGTGCAGATGATGTCATATGAAAAGCCTGTATTTTGTGCAGAGCTTTGATTATGAATGATTCATGAATTCATCAAGAGGAACTGTTTAGAGTTCAGTGATGAAAATTGGTAACTTTTGGGGACTTCATACAACAGGTGGTATTTTTATCAGTTACTATAAGATGGTCACTCAGAAAAATTGGCAGGGTTGGACAAGTCCACTAGCCCGATTGTCCAGGGCAAGTGAAAATGCTGATCTGTCAAGTGCATGTCTTACCCCACTTTAGTTAGATTTTTTCCATTGAGTGAGATTTGGATATACTTGCTACTTTTTACAGTCATGGTATCAAGCAAATTTGGTTAGCACAGAAAAATAGAGCAAATAACAAGAATTTCATTGATGGAAGTGAAAATACATAGAGAAATGTCCTTTGAATTTTGGGTAAGTTAATAATTTTTGATGTAGTTTATAAGAGTTTCCTTGGACAACATACATAAAATCACCATGCATTCTTGAGATAAGAACTCCAGGTTTGGTTTGAGGTGATGTTTCAATTCATAAAGAGTTTGTTGGATTTTAAAGAGGGGACGAAAATAGCCGTCTAGAATTACGATCAGAACCGGGTCATCTGTAATAGTGTTGTGCGCACTCAAGCGTAAATGTAAATTGTTGTCGGACTTTTCAGACGTGATTTGCTGGATGCAAAGTTATATGATAAATAAGGCAAGACACATAGATGATATAAACGTACTTCTTTCCTACTCAAGAGAATTTTCTTGTTTACAATTGACCTCGAAGTCTGCATCCACCAATAAGTGACCGTAAACTGGTCCTGCACGTAAACTGGTAACCTTACGTTACCTGCCCGATAGGATTTTTAGAAAACTTGTCCAACCCTGATTGGTATTTTCTTTGCTTGAAATCCATGTATTATTTGTTTCTGCAGGCTGACTTTGACGCCCTCCTGGCTGATGATGATAACAAAGACAAGCTGATCGTGGTGGACTTCACAGCCTCCTGGTGTGGGCCCTGCAAGATGATCGCTCCTGTGTTTGAGGTGGGAACGAGTTTGTTAATAAGGCACGGTCCAGACACAGTTTTTGATGATATCTGCCAGCCAACAGCTTTTTTTCAGCGTCTAAATGGAATTGCAATATTGCCATAAAGATATTGGGAAAATTTCTCCCGAAAGGTCCGGACCATTCGCCCGATAGCTTAGCAGGGGTCCCCGATAGCTTAGCAGGGGTCCCCGATAGCTTCCGCATGCGTGTAGATGCGTCTCGACTTCGGGAGGGCTCATTAGCATATAATGCGGGCTCATTAGGCTATATAGCTGTTTATGACTGCAAGCGTTATGCGTGTCCCGCAGCCAACGTTCCAGATCCCTCCTGACATCTCCACAGATATCGGTAAAAGCTGTGTCTAGATTGGGCCTAAGTTAAGGTAAAGTTGCCCGTGCATCTGTAACAGATGCTTAGGGGTGGTGACCATCTCCATTTTTGTAGCCCTTGGGCCACACATTTGTGCAAGCCACTACAGCCATTTTTGATCTTTTTGGGGCGGTCAAAATTGAATGCAAACTGGTCAATTTCTCCATAAGTTCTAGCCAATTTCCACTGTCTGAATCTTCTAGAAGTTTCCTGTATTTCCAGTGCCTTTTTATTGAGAAATCCTGGGGGGTTTGTGCTTTAGTATTTCAATTGCAAACAGCAAAAAAAACTCCTTTCCTTAGATTTAAAATTTAATCCTTATAATGGTAAAGAAATGTATAGTATACACAATGATATTAATATTGCAGTGATATTGAAAAATGTAGGTTTCAAGCTGTCAGTGGACTATGCCACACTACTTTCAAGGGGTGTCCATTTACAGTGCTACAGTACCTGAAAACACTGCTAGGAGGCTCCAAATTGTTATATTTTTGTGGGATCGTCTCATATGTGGTGGTGTTATGCACTGAATTCATAGGACCACAGATAGAACAGTTCAAATATCCATATAACTGTGGATATAAACAAAGTAAAAGTAAAAGAAATGTTTGTTTTCTTTACAATCTCTGTGTTTTTTCTGTAGAAACTGGCTGAGGATAACCCTGATGTCATCTTTGTGAAAGTGGACGTGGATGCCAATGATGTAAGTATTAGTTCTAGTTATGTTACAATTTTAAACTTTATATTGCAATTATGGAACTATGTCAGTGCGGGTGCCCTTTCCAAGTGCAGGGTCGCTTACTTCAGGATTATCATGAATCTTCCACGACAATGTAGCGCCAGTTATATGTTTGTGTACCATTCTACTGACAGTTTTGATACTAGGCGAAGGAGGGTTTGTTACTCTTTCCTGCAAAGATTAATGTCCTCCAATAACACTATTGTCAAACGCTTATTGTCTTCAGACTTGCTATACAGAAACACGTTCTTTCGAACCTGTTATGGCTTACTGTACATATAGAGGTTTTAAATGTATATGTATGTATCTTTTATGTAACTATGGGTTTCTTTTTAACCTGAAATAAAGAATAAAGAATAAAGAAATATCCGTACACAACATAAAGTGCTTACCAACAGGGTAGAATGGCTGGATCTACTTTACGAGATGAGGGGGGATACAAACTGAGTCACGTTTGGGACAGCATTCTCACTGCTGTAGCGTCACCTACATCAGCTATAGCAGCGAAAATCGCAACCAGCCATTCTAACCCTGATGATGGTGTCTGACAGACACCAAAATGTCAGAAGTGAGTATTATATTGGTTGTGTTGGAAGAACTTTACCCCCCCCCCCCATACCATTATTAATATTTGTTTGTTTGAACCTTTGTTTATTCATTTGATTGCCATATTTGTTGCAGGAGACAGCAGGTGCCTGTGGCATCTCGGCTATGCCTACATTCCACTGCTACAAGAACGGCCAAAAGGTAAAACGCCTTCTGGTTACGGGAATAGGACACAGGTGTAGGGTACAGGTATACATGTAGGTTATATCAGTGCAGGTATACAGGCATACAGAAATAGGGGTACAGGTATAGGGTACATGTATAAAGGAACAAGAGTAGGCTACAGGAATATCTTATACGGTAAAGGTATAGGGGTACAGGTATAGCTTATAGGTATAAACATAGCATATGGTACAGGTATAGCTTATATGGTACAGGTATTAGGTATAGCTTATATGGTACAGGTATAGCTAATATGGTACAGGTATAGCTTTTATAGTACAGGTACAATGTATAGCTTATACAGTTATAGGGTACAGGTATAGCTTATAGAGTACAGGTATACATGTAGCTTAAATGGTACAGCTATAGCTTAGATGGTAAAGGTATAGCTTATATGCTACAGGTAGAGTTTATATGCTACAGGTAGAGCTTATATGCTACAGGTAGAGCTTATATGCTACAGATATAGCTTATATGCTACAGGTAGAGCTTATATGCTACAGGTAGAGCTTATATGCTACAGGTAGAGCTTATATGCTACAGGTAGAGCTTATATATGCTACAGGTAGAGCTTATATGCTACAGGTAGAGCTTATATGCTACAGGTAGAGCTTATATGTATATAGTACAGGTAGAGCTTATATGCTACAGGTAGAGCTTATATGCTACAGGTAGAGCTTATATGTATATAGTACAGGTAGAGCTTATATGGTATAGCTGTACAGGTATAGCTTATATGCTACAGGTATAGCTTATATGTATATAGTACAGGTATAGCTGATATGGTACAAGTATACTTGGGACATCATGAAATAATGTGCGTTTGGTCCTGTGTAGGTTGACGAGATGACCGGAGCCAGTAAGGACAAGTTGACTGAAATGGTGGCCAAGAACAAGTGATGATGATGATGGTGATAGATGATTCGCCCGAGATCTAACCTAGAATTTGCGGGTCCAATCACGATGAGATGATAGAATAATGTTTGATTAGGAAATTTGTACTTAGAAGCAGACACAAGGAGTACCGGCATAAGTAGCTAGAAACTTCAGCTTCATTATTGCAAAAAGTGTAATCTCCAAGCAGATCCAACAATGGCATATGATAGTACCAAATAAACTGGCCAAGGAGTATAGTTAGCCAAGAGGTGTTCATTTGCCATGTAGCAAAACACACTCCTAAGCCGGCTTCACTCCTCTGCCAGCTTTTGATACTATCTTATGGTACCGTAGGATCTGCTTGGAGATTACAAAAGTGCACGGTTTTAAATTTTGTTTGTTTTTTGTGTACCGATTTTGATTTCTATGTGTTTTGAAATTCACCATATACAATGATTCAGAAAATCCCCAATACAGAAATTCTAATTTCGTGCGCAGTTCACGAGTTGTTGTCAACATTCTGACCATTTCACTGGTTGTCAAACATTTAAGGTTAAAGATTAATCAAGAACAAAAGACAAAAGCTGAGGACTAGGATGGCTGGGAGCTTTGCTCCATAAAACTGTTTGCACCATGTTATAAATTTGGTGAGGCTGTTTTTATTATTATTTCTTTCTGTCTGTATCATCGTTTTCATATTCCAGAACCAACAAATGAAATTGGTATGGCCCTGTCATATAACAATTCAATTTCGAATGAATCAAGTCCTAAGTCGACCTCAAAGATTTGTGTCATCCTCTGTGACCCCAAATGAACCTGAAATGATATGAAAAGTCTTGAATGTTTAGCCCATTGACCAGGATGCTGATTGTAAGCTTAAGATAATCTCCAAGCAGATTCCTCCATGGCAAGACAGTAACATAAGCTGGGGAAGGACTTTAGCCGGCAGAGGAGTAGAATTGGCCCCGCGTGGAGTAAAATTGGCCCCGGCTAAAGTCCTTCCCCAGCTTATGTTCAACGACTGTCTTGCCACGAGGAATCTGCTTGGAGATTAAGCTTAAGATGCATTAGCGGCCATCTTTGCTCTGTCTCAGCTTAAGGTGAAGCTGCATTCTGAATACCCAAGACCGTAGACACCAATGGTGTAACGTCTGCACAAGGTTTACTCTACACAATAAACTGGTGATTTTGATGTCAGGCTCTGCGATATCCATTTTATTTTTTGTGTAAACAGCTACTAAATGTGTACTCTCCTAGCAGAGACATTAGGCTTCATATTTTGTGATGATATCATGTTTCTTCATGTCTGTTTGACAAGTAGACATGAAGCAAACGGTACACATTATAGTAAGCCAGTCAGATATACTAAAAAAACATGTCAAAAACAGACAGTAGGAACCAAGCCTCTGTGTGGCGAGCACTACTGACTGTACTGTGTATTTATTTATTCATTTGGCTGGCATTTTAGCCATGACTTTTATGAAGAGCTAACCTTATAGTGAGGTAACATTATGGCTTCTAGATATCAGGGCAGTATAGGGGAGGGACCAGAGTTAGGGGTGTGCAGTCCAGAGCACTGTGCATAGCCTGAATATTAACTTCTTGAATAACATTTTTTCCTGGCAAATTTACTGAGACCTTTGGCATGCTTTGACCTGTAGTTGACCTCTATATTCAACGGACAGGCTGAAACCCGACAAATCCGGCTTTGCAGTGGAGTTAAGTAAAAACTTGAGGTTTGAAATGAAGGTAAATGTTTTCAAGATGTCGATAAAATTACTTCCCCCAATAACTTGATAAATCAGTGCTTAAACAATGCTGTCAATACAAATACTTATCTTACTTATACAAGGTTATAAGAAAGGAAGAACATTCAGGGAAATGTCTCTAAGTTTGGTTCAAAAGGACCGCCCTCCCCACTTGCATACTGATGACCATACATTAGTGACATCTAGCGATCCATATGAAAAGTGCACCCCCGTGTTACAACTACTGCAGTTGAAAACTATATCGCTATCACTAGCTGGCGCTAATGTATGATCCGCAAGGGTCGACCCAGCGAAATATTATTTGTCTGGGCTCTTTCTAGTCCGTTCTGCTCAATATTTACGCGTTTTGATTTCAAAATCATCGGTCTGGATTAGGTAATTGCTAACAGATTGTGGTCGGGCCTAAAACTGGACATATTGCAATTGGGCACAAAATCTCTTGAAAGCCTTTTTTTAAGTTTTGGTAAATTACTTAGCTAAACTTACTTAGCAAAACTCTGAAAAATCAATTTGCACATGTGCATGTGCCTAGGATAGTCTCCGATGCCTGTATGAAAGAAGGTGTCATGGAGCCTATAATGGGCAGATGAAAATGGTCTGATACAAGTTTTAGTTACTTTTAGCTTTAATGATTCAAGGCCGTTGGATATTGCCAGTTCACTCAAGTTTACATCATCATACATGACAAGATGGATGCAGTCAATGCTAGTATATACACTGTCGTATGTTCACAGTGCCTGCCACTCGCCTTCCTCTTCTCTGATATCCCCTCTAGTTTATTGACTCCATGTCAGTGGCCACTGATTCTGTGCTTTCATGTTATTTCTGTGCTGCTGAACGGCTTGCACAATATTGTAATCTGCTTGGCTGTGATTTTTGTAATTTGTTACTTTTATTCTTTCGTAGCGAAATTTTACAAAGGTGCCATCACCACATTAACAAAAGTGAACCAACTGTATTTTTTGTAAATTTACGTTTCGACAGTTTGCTTGATTTTCTGTGAGCTGTTTTATTTTGCAGATCGTACGATAGTGTTCCATTCTAAATGGGTTCTATATGTAAAAGTTTTGTGAAAGATTATGTTTTTGGTTTGTCCTTATGGTAATGGACGAATAGCCATTGGTGTACAGCACTTTGTAACCTAAACTGTGCCCTATGGTATACCGTAATTGATAAAAAAGTACAATGTACGCGCAGTCATTGTTAAGATAGCCTTAATATTGACATTAGATAAAGGTAACTTCTTTCGTCCATTTCTTTATTCGTATACTCGCATCAGTTCCCCAAATCAGCATGATCTTATAGTGGTGAATGAATAGTCTGGCATACTAACAAACCATTGATGTAATGCTGTTTGTCTATAGCAGTACCTTTACTGCACCAGTATGGAATACCTTAACTGATGAAAAAGTACAATGTACGTGTATCCATCCCCAAAGACGTTAATCTTGACCTTTGTTGTGGTCTTGTTCTATGATTCTCAATATGTATGAAGTAGATCTGCATTCATGTGTCCTTTCTGTTAAATTGTATCACACTTGTGGAGTCCTGGTAACCCCCATGTAGAGCCTTCTCATTGTGCACGACATAGATGGTATGTACGAAGAAATTTAGGAACAGGTACCGGTTTGATAACATTAGAAAGCAACAGTAAAAATGTATTAAGTCAGCATACTTCCTTTTTTAGTATCCCTAAATACCCCATATGGAGCCCAAATTGATATTGCCTATCAATCAATGATATTTTGACAATTATGCATGGTTCACAAGCAACTACACAAACATTTGCCATTACTTACCCCCATAAAGTAATATAAACACCCGATTTACTATAGCCCAAAACCAGAAAAATCCCCATAAAGACCCTCCTCTCATGGCTCGCGTTATGTATGGCCCAAATAGATTATGATTGTTTTTGAATAAGTATATGTTCCTCTCTCTAGCAACATTAAAACCATTCACCAGGCCCACTGGCATAGATGTTATTGCGCCTTAAAAATTGCTGAAATTTACAGTGATAAAGATTCTGCTTTCAATGGTTCAGGTAACCCCCTAGCACACCCTCTTAACTTTAATGCATCATCTTCAAGTTTTGGTCTGTAACACTTTAGGACCCATGCTATATGGAAATGCAAAACTTATGTTCGTACCTTCATCAGATGTATCAGGATAGCAATCGAAAGTTCAGTAATTTTCAGCCATAAATTGTTGGATTTTAGAGGGTCTTTGAGGGGGGTCCCAGAACGCCATAACGAAAAATAGCTGGAGGGTTTTAACTATATGGCTGTTCATAGTTCCACATACCTACCACACATAAAAAGTTTGAGTCGATTTGGCCGACCCCCATCTTCCGGCCTCTGCCTGGTTTTGCCTGGTTTTCTCGTGCAATGACTCTTAAAAACAATGTACCAGGTACATCCACAATACAAGTGTATTGTATTATCTAGCTGCTTTCCATAGATTCGAAGCTCACACCAACTTGTTACAAATACAATTCGTCAATAAAATGGGACAAAAAAGCAGCAACGGGACCAACGTTTTCCTGTATATTCATAGATATTTCCCATTACTTACAGGCACCACGCTTGAGCCAGCTTACTTCCAATGAAAACTGTCACTGTCATTTTTTGGAAAAATGACAGTGACAACCTATTTCACACCGAGACTCATCTATTTCAGCTAAGTCTTTAAAAACAATTTAATACGCTATGATATTATCAGCTGATATAATGAACTTGATAAAAATACAAGATACTTTGTCGTTGCTTACAATTCTAATTCCTCGAGCTATCAATCAAAGTTATTTATGCCTCACTATACGCCAACTGAGTCCTTACAGTACAATACAAACTCTCTCCCTTAGCATAAATAGAAGTAACATATTCTACTTAGACACCCCAGAAGCTTCATCCGAATAACAGCTTTGTCTACTGTAACTTGATTATGTCAAAGCTCTTAAATGTAATTATATAGTACATCATTATGGTACATAACACAACGTAACATATGATAATAATAATAGTAATGATAATAACAATAATGATAAATGGTTTATGTAACATTGATATCACTCTTGGATATTTACATGGGTATAATTATCGTACGCATTACTACACAGAATAAAGGGTTGAAAAGTGGGAAATTATTGCATTCCATTACTTACAATAAGGTTAAAATCTAATATAGTAAATGATGATTACCAAAATTACACTTTAGAATATTGCACGTCGATATGATGCAACATTGATACGCTGATCAAAAAGCAATTACAATTCAATAAGAAATAAACTGCATTCTAAATTCTGCAAACTTTAAACATATGCTTCTTAGATGCTTTCCTACAGACCAATATTTTAGCTTCAAATGCTATTGGTTATCCTATATAATAGGGTATAATATGATATGTTATGATATGATATGATGTGGCTTGGTGCTGTCATAGGCTGGACAAGATATAAGGACGAAGTGTTGTGGCCTACCATGGACGTCATTAGGTCTCCCTTTCTTCACAATCAATGCACTGAAAGTTCTTCTTTTCAATTACAGACCGTTTACAGAAAAACTGATGATATCAATTGTATGACTTTCTAGTTCAGATCAAAACTGGCGTTCTAACGTTCATCTAAGTCATCAAAAACTGTCCTCAGCCTCTTCATCACGTTCACCTTAAGCTCATCATAACCAGGCCCGGATATGGATGACATGTTGTCAGAATCATCGTCTCTTGCCTTCTTCTTTGGCTTCAGTTTTTGCAGTTGATATTTGAAAAACCCTTTCAGATCGTACTCAGTTTTCTCTAACTGTTCATCGTCCTTTGCGCTATGATAAGACTCGTCAATGATGGCCACAAAGAAACCAATCAGACAGATGTTAAAGACGAAAACAAACAGAAACAGAATGAAAGTTCCCAGATTGCCAGTAGTAGTAGAGATTTCGTCATAGTTGATGTCACCAGCTATGATGGTCACCATCGCCTCGAATGTCCGAGCAAAGGAACTGTAGGAGAGCATGCGCAGACCAAACGTCAGATGGAGCAGAATGGCGAAGGCGAAGAAGTAGAGGAAGAACATGGCGGAAAAGCCTGAGAGCGGCCCGACGCTGCGCTTGAGGGTGTGGATGAGGAGAGACGCGCGATGGTTGAAGCGCAGCAGGTGCGTCATCTTGAGAGTGACGCTGCACAGCAGGGTGGCGATGACGTAAGTGTAGACCTGGTCCCAGACGGCCGCGCGTCTGTAGTTCACGAACCGTCCCGAGAGACCAGAGTTCTCACCAAAGCTTGCCGCTGTGTTATTTTCCATTTTACTGGCTACGTCTTCCAGAACGGCCTCAGAGTAGAAGAAGGTGGCGACTCCCGCCAGGGCCTGCAGGATGATGATCAGTTCCACCCAGTTCCAGAAGTCCATGATGTACAGGGCTCCGCTGTTGTAGGCCTTCCGTCCTGCAAAAAGCAAATCCAACAAAAACAAGGAATAGTCAACTCAGGATTGATGTGTTCAACCACTGATGTACTGGACAAATAGAAAATAACTTTTTTTGCAACAAACCTTCATGTCATGCTCTTCAAATGTCTTCAACTGATTTGTGCGAAATTACCCCTTATGTAATATCCCTTGAACATGGCTATGAAAGTGGATACAAACCTTCTCTAATAGCGAAGACCAGAGTGAAAATGGCGAGTGCAGAAATGTAGAGGAGCGCCATCCAGACCTCCCAGCCGCCGTGGAAGCGGTAGAGGCGGACCGTGTGGACCTCCCAGCGGGGGAAGCCGGCCCCGATAGCCGTGAACTCCACCAGCAGGGTCACGATGGAGAACAGGTTGGAGTCGGGCGAGTACAGGGTCACGTCGGTGAAGACAGCTCGGGTTGCTGAACGAAAGAAAACGTGTCAATCAGAGATGGCTGGCTTACGGTATTAGTTGGTATCTAAATGATATCATATGATATTGAGAAATTAATTAATTAACAAATAAATAACTGTATACCTCTGTCGATCCAGCCATGGTTCTTCAGATGTCCGATTATCTGTGATGCGTTTTTGGACGTGTCGGCTACGTAGCCTCCACCGAAATATACGGCGTGGTCTCCCGCATAGGGCAGTTCTGTTTTATGGAAAAATTGTTTCATCTGAGTGACTAGCTGGCAAAATTAAGCATTTGTGCAAATCCCCACAAAGCCACAGGTCTACGTTGGTACTTTTTTATAATCATAAAGCGAGGGCAAATGAAAAACACAATGCTTTACATCAATAGCATATTTATTTATCTATTGGCAAATGTCAGTACATTGCACTGAATCTTATGTAGCATTGTTGATTAAAAAGTAGAATGTCTTAATTCCATGCAGGTCTTTGGGAAAAAGATAGCGAGGTTAGTTGGACGACTACCTTGTAGATCTCCAGACGACCGGTACCCCCACGGACTTGTGCCGTTCTGCTCTGCTGTCTCTGCGGTGCCGTTGGTCCCGTTGAAAGCGGCGATGTTGACTTTGGGCAGCGGCAACCAGCCTCCTCCGTACTGCCCTTCGTCCTGACTGAGGTAGTCATAACGTCTGTCGCACCCGGATGTCTGGTTTCCTGGTGACACTGTCGTCAGGCAGGCAGGATCTGGAGAACGATGTACATTATATGACGTTAAATAATTTTAAAACTCGTTGCATTCTGACATTCTGTGTTAATTCTGCATTGAAGCATCATTATTGGAAGGAGGAGCTCATCCATCACCTTTAACCTCCTTTTGCCTCACTGACAAAGTCAGGTACCTCTTTACACCAGGAAAGTAGTTTTAATGGTCTTACCCAAGGTCAAGGACACAACGTCTAGTTAGGAATCGAACTCATGACCTGTCAATATATATGACTGGTTTATTTTCAAAATACAAACAAACTGACATTGTCATGGCAGCCTCACGGCTGAATTGCGTCAAGTCATTACAAACCATTACATCATTAAATCAAAAAGGTGGTTAAAATCGGAGATTATCAATAATCGCACAGGCACGGATCTTAAAAATCCAGTTTCAGACAGACAAATTAAAACAACGTTGGGATAAGATATTTAAAACAGTGCAGTATTATCAATGTATCACTATGTCGGATAAATGTTTAAAATACTTAATGTCTTACTATTTAATACAAAACAGCAGCACACAGGTGAGACAATCTCCTGTTTGCTAGCATAGTCACTTGGCCATTTGACGAAACACTTTTGTATAAGAACAGCAGAAATGTAACCTACCCAGCTTGACTCTCGCCTGGCGGAGCCGGATCGGCCCTACACGATAGACAGGCAGGTCCGGGACGGCTGAGGTGGCGTCTGGGTAAAGAACTGGGACGGCTGCATCTTCCAGCCAGGTCCAGTAGGAATCTCCATCAGCCACCTAATATAGTGATGAACACAGTTAGTATGGTGCTTAAACGCCATTTAACGAAGTAGAGAAACATTCTGGTCAATCTATATCTACATCATCATTGGTATATTGCTCATCGATTTGATAAAAGTAATTCAGCTTCTGAAAAAAACATTAATACTTGTATAGCAAACATTTTCCCTCGGATAGCTTCACAAGATATTAGATATCTCTCATGGAGAGCACAAGGGTTTGTTGCATTTATACTTATACATAAAATAACATTTTCACATTTCACTTACTTCCTCGAAAGACATTTCGTCGTTGTGCACAACGAGTCGCTGAACCTCGTTGGACATATGAAAGGCCAGGTGATTCTTCTGTCCGTACGCAGCCAGCATGACCACGGCCAGGAAAAGGGCGTAAACAGCCACTTCCTTCAGAATGTTCCTCAGCTTCCTCCGCCGGACGGCAATCCTGTGGGCCTCAGCTAGGTCCGGGGAGTCGTGTGGTGCCGGGACAAGGGGACTCTGAAATGGAACATAGATTCATGGCAACAACCGGGCAAGTTCTTAAGAAACTCCGTAGTCTACATTTGTATACTCCTTTGAAGCCATTGATTCCTTTTCCTCGTTGAAGAAACAGTCTAGCCTTTAATGGCGGATTTCCTATGTCTAAGACATACAGTAAGTGGCTTTGGGTTTGAAAAATGACAGGCTCACTTTGATATTGTTCCGATCTATTTCTCTTGCACAGTCGACTCGGGTTACTAATTTTCCCTTCTAGAAAACGCTTATTGAGTGACCTAGTGTTGTTCTTGCACTGTCAAGAATTGACTCTGAAAACGCGTGTGTAAATGGGCTCAATATCAAAGTCATTACCTGCTTTTGGCCTGCAACAATCTCCTCATACTTCTTGACGTCAGACCTCTTCACTTCGTCTTCTTTGTTTGCTTTCTGAAACAACGTACACAAACTTGAGGAATAAGAGAAGCTTGGATTCAATGTGGGACTAGTTCTGCTGATTTTTGCTTGCCTCTGTTGATTTTCGGTTAGGATTGTGAGTAAGTGTGAAACCAAGCACCTTGAAAAACACGGCGAACAGCGCCGCCATGGCGAGGATCTTGACAGGCTGGAGGAGGATGAGGTCGGAGAGGAATGACGTCAGGAAGATGAGCAGCCAGACTTCTGTCTTCTCCCGCCCGAACTCAAACGTGTACAGCATGACGAAGAACGCGGCGGTGTTGGTGGTGACGAACACCAGGATGAAGCCTGGGGAGGTTGTTGGGAAATATTAGAGGTTATGATTAGAAGTGGCTGCAGTAGGATCGTGTACTTCTCAAGTAATGCAGTCTGTATGGTTATTCTGACAAGTTTTGCGACTGACTGCTGGATCAACTCAAAAGATCTTAAAGATGATTCTTGATTAGCCGAAAGCTAGAGCTGGTTCTAGGCAGCGCGTTGCATTGCCATGCATAATATATCATCGACTCAAACTCGTTGTAAACTCCCTTCAGTTATCACAAGATTTCTGTGACGTATAGTATAAAACATAAATAAGTGTCACAAGTGTTATTTACCAATATAAGCAAACCACCACGGCAGCAGCCCGGGTGTGGCGTTCTCGGGATCATCCAGTACAGCGTACTTCTCATTTACCTCTGGAATTGTTAACGGCATGACAGAAATTGTTTTATTATTAGTAATTGATATTCAAGTTAAGTGGGGAATTAATGGGAAAAGACACACCAGGCAACATACTAATGTTTCACACAATGTCGCCTTTCACACGCGAAAGTCTTTATGCTCAATTGTACGCCTAAATATTTCGTTCGGTCGTTCCTGTCTTTGCACGGTAACTGCCTGTTAGGAGTTTTATTCAATGTGGTGATTTTATGCCAACGAAGAACTTACACATTACAACAAAATAACTCATACATTAATTAATCTACATGTTCTCTAGGTAGTACAAGCACATTGTGTAAGTTTGTTCATTCGCCTGTAGAATTTACCTTGAGACTTGAGCTGTCCCGGGGAAGTCATTTCAATGACGTCATCTCGCCTGGCCTGTTCTGCAGAATTTCGACGAACCTAGAACGGTGATAAAAATGAGGATACGCTAATAGCACCAAAAGGCTTCCGGTATTGAAAGAATACAATATCTTTCAGTCTAATTCACTGTTATTCAAAGATGAAGAATCTAAAGAAGAATCAACAATGGACGCTCGCTTTGGAGAACGAGAAAACTGACTTTCGGAACAAAAAGGCAACTACTAGAGAACATACCTGTTCTGGCAATGAGGGCGGGGCATTCATTAGGTATATGTCAATGCTTGACAGTGTCGTGGAAGTTGGAATGTTGTGTTTTCCAGAAGGCCGTTTCGTAGTGACAACTTTGTCGTTCTTGACGGGACGGTTGTCGGTAGAAGTTTCTAAACGTAAATGATGATAATAATTAAAAATGGTACCGTATCTACTTTCTTGAGTATATAATAATGGTGAAATTTATGGAAAAAGAAGAGGTACTTAAGGAAGCTTCGAATGTTCCATTATAATTTACCAAGTAAATTCTTTTTATCCTACCTTTTTTAACTGGACGCTGTTTGACGTTCCGGAAGATCCAGATGATGATGGCGTTGATGGGAAACACAACCGCGGCGCTTTGGAGACCGATCAGGATCTGTTTGGATAGAAGGAAAAATTTATAGCATATATAAACATCGCAGTTTGTCTGTCAGGAGCCTTGAATTAACTATGCAACCATACCAACGGTAGGCCCCGCTTCAGTAATTCTTAGTTGCTTTATTCATATAAAAATTTTCAGCTTATCTTTAGCAATGCGTGTGGATGCCAATTGTCAAGTTAACGCTGGTTACAGCACGGATTTTCTCCTGTCAAAACAAAGCGTGTACCTGAGGCCATGAAATGGGGATCTGCACATCAAACCCGAAGACCGTGATGGGTTCCGGCGGGTCGAAGTCGTCTCCTCGGCCGAAGAACATGATGTTTGCCAGCATGGTGCACATGATGATGGACAGGCAGCAGGAGACCCGCTGGGTGCGGGTGAAGGGGCTGCTGGCAGGGCGGCCGTACACAGAGTACCAGATGTGGCCGTCTCGCAGGTCTCTGTGGGCCAATCAATCAATCGATCGATCGATCACTCACCCAATCAATCAATCAATTAATTCATTGACTGACAATTAATTCAGAATTTTTGACTTACGACAAACTGAAACTGAAGCTTTGAAGAAAAATCTAATTTCAAGTGACACGTGAAGTCTTACTTGGTAGTTCTATCAGTGAACAGAGTGCTGAAGGCCACCAGCTGCTCGTCCTTAGCTGCAGGCAGCACGCGCTCAATCTGCTCGTCGTCCTCATCAAAGGCCAGCCATCTGCAGCAGAACACAATATGCACTTCAGAATACTCAATCATTTTTTCTAGTACTTAGGAAGCTCATACAGTCTGTAACCGTTGTTAGATATTGCTTCTTGAATCGTCTGTCAGAAGCTCACTATTGGCAATGCCTACCTGTTACAGAGGAAATAGTGCTGCTCCTCGAGCAGTAGATCGTCCACAATGATCCTGTCCAGAAACCTGTGAGTGGAAAACATTAACAGAGGTAAGACAGACCGGTCACTGTTTCATCTGTAGAAATTTCAGTGTATATAAGACGATGGATCCTGTTAATAAAGAATGGATGTGCAATAATGCATTTTTTCCCACAAAACCTTTTCGTTTAGTTCAAATATATCAAAAAGTCCCATTATAATTTATAGATTCCACTGTACAAGGGGTCACTGATAATTGCAGAACATCTTACCAGGACGGCTCCTTGCCGGAGTTGTCGTGCCACACGCGCACGTGGGTGAGCCAGCCCGGGTCCGTCTCGGTGCACAGAACAAACCCGGCCATGTTTCCCTTCTCAAACATGGCGGAGTAGGGCTGGTGCAGGAGGAACGGGCCGCACTCCCTGGTCGCCCCGTGCAGCATGATGGACACCTTATAACGTGGGAAAAAATGCAAAATAAAAATATAAGTGTAGTCATATGATAGCCCCGGGGCAAAACTCCCTTCCTCGGCAAACTCCCTTTCCTGGCATTAGAGAAATTAAATCTAAACCAACTTTGAAACTTTGAAACTAGCACCAAAATAAAAGCCAGCGCCGTTCGAAGTCTGCAAAGGATGCTGTTACAGAACGAAGACGACATGTTCTTACCTTTGCTGTTGTCCCGGCATTTGCTCTCGGCCCGGTGAAAACCCTCAGGTAGTAGCGAGGTTTGGGATGTTTCGTGTCATCGAAGATTGCTGCGGTGGTGATCTGGTTTAACACAAAGTTTATCAATACTGGGAAAGTAGATTTACAGTATATACAATATTTGAAACACTCAAGAGAAGTAAAACGAAAATCAAACGTGAAAAGTCCTTCCTCAGATATCAGTACAAAGTTGGACCAATATGACGAAACATTCCTTTGTTCTGAAGAATATGCCTGCTGTTCCGTAAGTAATTGCTTATTGGTTTACTTCTATTCTTCCTTTTGATACTAGAACAAATTTCCTTCAAAGTGTAGATGCTGGTACGCGAGGCAGACGTACCTTCCCAAGGTCCTTGGCGTCATTTTTCCTTGTCCAGGGCACACACAATGCGATGTAGAAGGAGAACAGGACGCAGCACGTCATGATGCCGATGGGATTCTGAATCAGGTTCTTCAGCAGGAACCCTTTCAGAACGCGCTCAAAGTTGATCTCGTTTGGAGCAACCAGACCCGTGAGGCCCGAGAACTTGGTCAGGTGGTCACAGCGGCAGTGGAGATAGGTCGTGGTTGTTAAAGGTCCAACCTAGAGAATTTAGGATCTCACCTAGTAATCAACTGCTACTGAATTTAGAAATGCCATTTAGAAAAGATTCAACACAAGGAGAGCAGAAATCAAAACCCTTAAATTCCACAGCTATCTTCTCAAGTAAAAATCATTTTAATATCCTACAAATAAGAGAAAATGCTTCTTTGTCCACAGAGTTTAATAAGTAACTGACAACACTCGCAACGTACCTCACAACCACTTCGGTCCCAGGAATGGCCCTCCTCGTTAAAGAAGACGCACTCTACGGGTTCAATGAAGACTGAAAATGACACCGTTCCGGGCTGCTTTGGGCGACCTTCGTCATCCATTCCATCCACGCTTGTAGGCTCAATTCCTACAAATATATGTCAACTTTTTTATGACCGCTAATATATATATATAGAGAGAGATGAATAGATAGATTGATTAAGATAATGACGAGGGTATATAAAGATAATAGTTTCAATTGAAATGGAGGATATCAGACAACGCTGTTCATCCAGCTGACGACACTCACCGAGGTACCAGTTGGTGTCGTTGCCGTCCCCAATCTCCACGTCACCGAGACGAACGCGCCAGCTGTACGGGTCTGACGTCACCGTACGCGTGACGTTTTCCTCCGTGGAAAGATCCAGAGAATAGCTGTGAGTAAAAAAAGGCGTGTTTCCAACGTTTTCCGTCCATTGCCTTTAAATCAAAGCATAACGTGCGTTGACTCCAACTGTATAACTTTTTACAAGACCAACGCCAAGACATTTGAGGTTAATTCTATACCTTTGCTTCTCTAAATACAAATAAATCCTTATTTCTTATCAGTTGCAATTGAATAACCACCCACCTCATGTTAGCAGGGGTGGGAAGAGTGGTGCTCAGGTCGAAAAGATTCAGAGACACGTTGGGTTTGATGCCGTAAGCCAGGTACAGGGTAAAGGTTGGGGACATCAGAGGATCCTTGGGCGCCAGGAAGATGAACGTGTCTGCCGTGTCTATAGAGCCGTTGGTCGTAAAGGCGGTGTACTGAAGTAAAGTTACGCCACGTTAAACATAAATGCTTCAATATCTAATCTAAATCATAGTACACTTTAGTTGGTTCTTATAATATATTTTTTTTATATAAGTCATATATTTTTTCGTAGGTTTTATTAGCTAATGTCATTAATATTTTCAGCAACAGTTCGCAATCCCATTATATATTGCATTATTCAGCTCGAAACGATTGAAAACACAATTTGTTTACCTTTTCAAAACTTCCGTCATCAAACGTCTTTAATAGCCCGAATAACAGGTTATAATGGATTCTCTTGGCAATAGCCAATACTTTTTAAGTTATTTTTGAAAATGCAAAATTCAACCAAATTTATTTTGATTATGGAAAAGAAATGGCTAAATTGCGTACTAACCACAACTGTCCCGTCTACTGCAACGTCGTCAAACCCTGCAGCCACCACAGACTGGTTGTGCCTCAGGACGGAAAACTCTATGGGCTCCTCGAGGCCAGAAATTGTCTTCATTTCGTAGGTGTCACTGAAGTGCAGCCCTCCTATTCCTATGTCTAAATCTCGGTGACTGAAGTTCGTGGCGTACTCAAACGGATTCCTCCATCGGCTGTTGAAAACCTGAGGAGTTCAGAAGACAGACCGCATGTTTAAGACAGTATTTATCGGTCATTGACTTTTCGCATGCTTAAAATAATTTGCTTACATGTATATTTATATTATCTTCCGCTAAAGAGTTGAATCATACACAAGAAATAGATACGAAAACATCGTGCAGCTTAAATGTAGTTCTTACTTAGTTTAGACCAGTAGCCCAACACTAGGTTTCATCTTTCATATGTTTGTTGTGGCCAGTCTGGGCCATTTTGTTCTTTTGTGCATGCGTAGGCGAATATCTTGTGCTCTTCATGCGAAAGATTGTCCGTGAATTTGACTAAACGTAACGTTATGTCTATAATTATCTCACCTGTGTTCCAAGCTTATTGGCTTTACAGAATTTGCTCCTGATTATCCTGAGCTGGTCCTCGTCTATGTCACCGGTGAGATTCTGTAGTCGGGAAAGAGTGTTTGAAGAAGTTGATTACCAGAATCGCCTCCAAATATTACCAAAACTCCTTTTCCGAATATGTACATTTATTACTAAATCATTCTTGATAGATTCAATAAATCTGACAGAAACGTACTGTATATGAGATTTGTTTGCAAAATGAAGCATGAAACGCTAGTTAATTATGTACGCAGATATGCAGGCACATTACCAAGATTATTATGACAGAGGAGTTTAGTTGAAATAAAATATACATGTCTATACAAATCAAATAATAGCTTTGTGATTTAATTTTGGTCGCTGTACTTGTAGATAAAGTATTTAATTATAATGAAGAGAAGCAAAACTATATTAAATGCTAATTGAGATTGGAATGGAGATAAAGATACCAAAGTTTTGCGAGCGTATCCCCTTATAATCACTGGTAATGGTGGCAGTCGAAACCAGGTCCCTTCTTCAAAACTGGTGAAGTGCACGGTGGAGTTCACGTCGTTGAACCACGTGAGACAGTCTGTCCTGTTGACCACGACCTGTGGACAGTGAGAGGAAATGGTATAAAAATCGTGCAAAGTGGAGAAAGTCCGGTACAGTTTTCTGGCCAAGCAGATGCTCATCAAGATCCATAAAACGGTTGAGATAAAAAAAAAAACATCAAGAGGAAGCTGTCATCACAAAATTCCACACATAATAGGATTTTTTGTACTTCGTGCTGAATCAAAAATCAATATTGTTTAAACATGTTACTTATGACACCCACCTGAAAGTCCTGTGATGATATCATTGTCACGTCTTCGACCAGACGTTTTCCCTTCAGAATCTGGTCCGTAAGTAAGTCTATGGCCAGAAAAGCCGTGGTGGTGGCGTTTCTAGTCTGCAACAACAACCACCAATCGTGAATAAAATGTTATACGCGGACGAGAAGATAGAAAACACTATGCTGTAATTTGATTTGTGGAGCTACAGTGGCATACTTAACTGTCGTGTAAAGTAGAATCAGTCTGTTGCCCCGCGGAAGGTCACAGGCGGTGCCCCATGTAAATACATGTACTGTATGTGGTTTTGAAAAGAAAACCTTGTTCTGCACTATGATATGATTATGATTGGTGGTACTGGCTGCCAATGATTACCATTGTGATGACACTACATGAAGATGGATAATGACAACGATAAGCTGTGTGGGCATTGCTATAGCGACCGTCACTAGCAAAGTGGCGCTGATTCTACAGTTAAGAGGTGCTGTATCTTTATTCTAACACATCTATTCCATTATTGCCATGGTGATAACCATAGTTGACAAAGTAGTGTAACATAAGCAGGTTTTTAGAGATACCGAATGAGTTCACTCGCTGTTTTGCCATGTGTGTATCTATTCCATCAACATCATGGTCATGATCATTGTTGCCAAAGTCTGTACCACAAGCAGGCAACATCAACACAGACTTGTACTGTACTTTACCTTGTGCAAAGTTGCTTCGGTCGTGTTGGCATCTTCAGGTGGCCCGGTTCCGGTGTGTTTCCAACCAGCAACAACTTCTGAGCTTTTGAAGACATTAAAGGCTCCTGAAATATACAAAAGTACAAAGAATGTAGAGGTAGCCGTAGGCAGACAAAAGTTGTACACATTTCTTTGATATCCAAAACACTCACAAGCACTTCGACCTAAACGAGAGAATTGAAAATGTTGTAAATTCTCTCCTAAGAGTTGTAGAGTAAGGATATAGTCGCGCACCTGTAAAGATGATTCCAGACAGCCTCTCCACCATGTCTTGTGAGATGTCACTCTTGGTAACCTTCTGGGTAACAAACTGCGCCATGTTGTACAGCTGGTCAGCTGCACTGGTCTATAGAGAAATGTTTGATGCAATATACTAGCAAAAACTATTGAGCAAATATAAACATTATTTCCAACAGTCAAATATAAAACAGGGATGTCTGCGAAACACTTCTGCTTCTAAAATATTGACTACAGGGATTTTATTCCTTACCAATGAATTTAAAAGTTGGCTCTAAAAGTGGGATAGATATAAAGGCATAGGTGAATTTTAGATTCAATATGTTTGCTTAGTTAGAATAGACTATCTTATTTGTGATGAGCAAATAATGGGCACTTCATGGGTTGGCAATGTAGCAAAATAAAGGCACCTGTGCGTCTGCCGTGACCTGGTCATCATAATGAGTGGCCTGGATAAGAGACTCGGATGACTGGATGACGGATTCAACACTCTCTATGGGAACTCTCCCGACGTTATAGATGATCCCCTCTCGGGCCTGGAATGGGATTCATTAGAAGCAAACATTAAACAACAAAGTCAGACTCACAAAAGAGTAAAGAACTTTTCTGCTATTATCGCCTTGAGATGAGATGAACTGCCGCTGGTTTAGGTTAGTTGATAACACAGAGCCTTAGAAATAAACTTTTGTAGCTCTAAGCTAAATCGAAGGTGGGATTTATCTTTTGGTCATGTTTTTATATGAAAATGATTGAACTATAAGACATTTCGATTCACATGGTCTTTATTTTACAGTTAGAACATAGCCATTCTTGTTAAAACAACTGTTGCACTTGCCTCTCTCCAGTCCCCGTCCCCATACGCTCCTTCTACGCGGATGTTGTTGAGAGTTGCTGCTGTGATGGTGCTTAAGTGCACGGCCTTCATTTTGTTTCTCAGGCGGATAGCCATCTCCACTTCAGCATTAGTGGCGTCGATAGCGGTAAGTAGTTCCCCAAAGTCAGGTAGTCGGACCTGTTGGTGTGATTAGACACTAAGGTTTGTTAAGCACTTATCCACCGGATTCCATTTGTTCAATGGTGAGGAGGTCCTCAAAGGCAGGTGTGGCGTAGTGTGGGGTTAAGTGGTAGAGCTTTCGGCACGGAATCTAGAGGTCCCGAGTTCAATACTCGCCGTGCCCCCGACGTTGTGCTCTTAGAGAAGGCACTTTACCCGACCTTCGTCACTTCATCCAGGTGTAGAGTATGTGTACCTAACTTCGGTCAGAACGAACGAACCAGCTTACCCCGGACTTTATAATTTATATGTTGAAAGTTTATCTCTCACATGTCATATGTGCTATTGACGGGTTATAGCTACTGGTTGGTTTTGGCATCACCCTTACCGTCAGCTCCAGTTCACTTGTTTTTCTCGTATCCATCTGGTCAATCATCTGCACGAAAATGAAGACCTTGTAGTAGTCATCGGACGCCAGGCCGGACGGTAGCTTGAACGGGGGAGGGGACGGCGACTGTGACACAAAAGATAGACATGAATGTTCTAAGAGAAAAATTAAGAAATTGAATTATCGTGAACATATAGATCTATTTATTGGTTTGACTGTTCAGCACGCACAGCTAGGGGCTGCACAACTAGCCAGTGGCTATAACAAAGGGCTAGGCCTGCTGACAGAGACATGTAGATAATACAAGTAAGATTTGACGTGGACAGAATAACAAAAGTGTCGAAATCAGTGCTAAAACAAAAACTACCGGCCAGAATTTCTCAATGGTTAACCTCATGCACCCAACAATGTCGTGATATCATCGCATTTTGAAAGGCTGTTAACTAAATATTTATTTTGCATGTCCTACGATAAATGTGATGTCATGCATGTATAAAGCTTACCATTCCATAGTAGAATAAGTTGTTATGTCCAGACTCGGAAGTCGTCAGGGTGCTGACCGAAGCTGTCGCTCTCGTTCTGTAGTAGAACTCGTAGCGAATCGCTCCTTCGCCTTCAAAATCTGGTGGTATAGACATCAGGAAATAAGCAATTTCCAAATTTCTCAAATCGTCTATTTCCTACAACACATACCAGGTATTCTTTCTTTGAACACGTCCTTAGAATACCACAGGACACCTAGGCGGAAAGCTAAGAAATGATACAAGGCCCGTAAAGCAAACCCGGGCCTGTTTAGTACGCTCAAGCACAGAAGAAAATGTTCCCTATGAGAGAAAGAGACCCCAAGATGCCAGATTAATGAAAAAAAAAGATGTAGTAACACTGACTGCAGCTACAAGTCGTTACAAGCACTGTACTACTACTATTACTACTTCTACTACTACTACTATTACTACTACTACTACTACTACTACTACTACTGCTACTACTACTACTACTACTAACAGTAGTAGTTTTAAGTAACAAGTAGTAAGTAACGTAAGTTAAAGTAAAGTAGTTTGAATTACGTGCGTATGTATCTATAAAAGAGACGTATTGATATAGGCTTACTCCTGGCAAAACAGAAAAGACCCTACCGAGACAGCTCAAGTCGAATCTGGTGGTCAGGGCGATTCCCTCCGTCGGACCTGCGGTACAAAGGTTGGACACTTCCCGGCATTCACAGCCCTCTCCTGTCCACGTTGTGTCCAGCTGGCTGTGCGGTTGTGTTCTGTCACATTCGACTGTAATAGAGAACATGTAGCACAGGGGAAGGGGTCGTCTGAGCATATTCTTCTATTGGACATGAGTAAAGTCAAAGTCTTAGACACTTCGAGCGCAAATCGGATGGCGAACGCCCGCTAGTCGGGCGACGTTCGGGCGACGTTCACCCGACTTCCGATTGTTTACAAATATTGAATTTCTGGGAATGTTAGGGTAATTCTTACATTGTGGCCCCTGTGGCAGTATGTAGGCTGGCTTTGTGACACACTTTCCTTTCTTGTGTCAATTCTATAATGCCCGCGCATTCCATTCATTGGCTAAAAAGATTCCGACAACAAAATAAGCAACATTTATTGATCTCTTGCCTTTTTTGAGGAACGTGCAAGAGGTTATGGGAGGTTCATTATCATAGATATATTCACCGTCGATGGCACGAGGCTCGTGTGTGAGGAGGACAGTTTTGGGGCGAAAAATACGCAAGACCATCGTAACTAGACCGGGCTTTTTTGGTATACCTGGGACGGGGGGGTCTCGTTTGACCCTCCCTCGTAATTTCAAAATGACTTGGGTTACAATCACCAAATTTAGAGGGAATGATGTACTAGTAATGTAACTTAAAATTACACAGGATGTTAGTGATACAGATAAAAAAGTTTGGTCTAGCAATAAAACCTTGAAATTCCATAATTAAAATGAAATTAGTAAATTTGTTAAAATATGCCTGTCAGAAACCCGTTGCCATGGCAACAGGAAAAATCACAACAATTTTTTTTCCGCAGAATTGTTGCCAACAATATTATAGGAAAAGCCACCACGTTTCGTAGTTCTAGCATACGTTGTTCGCCAGTTATAGGACGTCAAAGTTGGCGCAGGCACTTTTAGCCCCCCCTCCGGTCTAGATAGGTTTAATTTAAGATCTTAAAATCAGCCGACCTTCCTGCGATCGCGAAGTACGTCCGAAGATCGTATATAACGTGAGGGGGGTATAAAAGCGGTGTGTTCCGCGCTAGCATCTTGAGGACTTTAGGCTTTGCAAGACATAAACCTCTGTACGGTAATTCAACACAAATAAGTTGCCAAGCTGTCACACGGTTACGTGTCATATGCTTGCCACCTCAGCTGCTGAAAGTATTGGCATGATTGGCTTTATCAGGAGATATGAATACCGCCAATCCTGTAATCTCATAGATCAAGTACCGTAAAATTGCTCAAATTGCTCTTTCCATCATCCCCCTGACAATTTTCAGAAACAGTCCTTACCCGATGACAGCGGTACCGGTATGTCTCCAGTACAGACGGGTTGACGCGCGTTGGCAGGCGGAACCGGGATGGTGAATTTCCACTCTGCATAGCTGCAGTTGCCGGAGGTGCAGAGAACACCGTTTGGCAGGATGTCCAACCGTATGATGTACTCTCCGGGAACCTGGAGGAGACGCAGTGAGCGGGGACATAATAAAAAACAGGTCTTATCCAAATTTTCGCCTGTCCAACTCAAGACTTTGTCGGCAGTCCACCGCTTTTGCGACGTCTAAACGTGGCTCAGGATAAAACCATTTTTTTTCGGAAATTATAGATGAACTTTGATTTAGAATGACTTCTTCCATCGAGTTGTTTTGATAACTAGCTCAATAAATGAATGGCTGAGTTATATTATGCAACACTATATGCTCATTTTTCATGGTCAAGACTAGCTTACTAGAGGCGTTAATAACTGGGCGTGTGTTGGGACCTTTATGTTGACCATCTTTCCCGTCTAACTTAGTCTCCAGAGTTTATCATCTGCACCGCTGGACAACGCTGCAAAGTAAATCAGCGAACACGATATAACTATGATACGTAAACAAACGGCTCTTACAGTAAACACATTGCTTTTGACGATGAGTTCTGACTGCTCCTGGCCCGTCAGAGTGTTGTTCTCCAGACCACCGCCGCTGAACCCATCCGGGTACTGTTTCAGGCTCCAGGAGAAGGTCCAGTGCTTCGGTGCCAGACCACTACGCTCGCAGCTTGTCCACAGCCTCAGCCTCTGGTCAAACTTGGTGGCCAGGTAGTTACAGTTGTCCTCAAAGCTACATCTGAAAGCGGATTGTAGCGTGTTTAGGACTAACTTTATTTAGGGAAAGACTTTGACAAGAATGCAAAAGGTAGGCACAGCTTGAGTATTGCTTTAAGCCCCCAGGGCACACCCCTATTCATCATTTTAATTTTGATATATATCAATGAATGCTAAATACAAAAACGAATACAATGTGGTGAACGGAAGTCAGCATATTCCTACGTACCTGATCATGCACGAGGGGAATCCTGCAGGAAAAATGGTCACCTCCTGCTCGTATGCGATGAAGTCACCATATTCAGCCCGCACGATGTACGTTCCTAGTTTGGCCCTTTCACTCCAAGGCGTCCAGTTCTTGACTTTGTCATTTACATAATACGAAGTTGACCCGTACTCCCACGTGGGCACTTCAAACCGCTGGTTACAGTCGTTTCCTGTAATATGAATGGTTTTAAATATTATGGCTTTAGAATTAACTCATCTACTCCACCTACTCGAAACTTTTAGGTACGCTATTTCTCCAACATCTGAAGATGCCTGGCACATTTGTAATTATTGATTTTTTTATATTTATCATATTGCAATGTGTATTGTTATGAATTCCATGTATGTCCGTCTGTGGGTCAGCCTCTACAAGCGTAAGCTGCCTAGGTAGACCCGTGTAATGAGTTGTTTAATTGTCAATAACGAAAGAAAGAAAGAAGGAAAGAAAGAAAGAAATATGTTTTTCAAAAAGCATGTTGTAAGAAACATGCCTTGTTCTACTTGTTAGATTACTTAGATTAGAATAGCCTAGTTCCCCCCTCCCCGTACGAATGGAACCGTCCGGGTCGAGAATGTGAGGTTCAGGGAATACACACGTGGAACACAGCGTTATGTGTGAGTGTCTTTATTATATCCCTAAGTGAAAGGGACCAAGAGTCAGCTTAACAATGGTAGCAGAGGGTGCAACTCTAGACATTTAGAGTCGACGATCCGGGTCTCTGGTTTCGACGGTGCCCGATTTCTCGGACGTTTTTGTGCATTGGCTTGGAGGGCGACCTGAGATTTCCAAGATGGCGACGTGTGAACGGCTCGATGCACAGGGAGTGGTCAAACGTGGCAGGTGTTTGGATTCGTGGAAGCCAGGAAAGCGGGGCAAGGAGAACTAGGGTGTAACCCGAAAATGGCAGTGCAGAAGGAGAGACTGAGTTCCAGAGGATTTCTGGGAGGACACGGAGGACCCTATTCAGAAGACTCGAGTGTGGACAGTTGTGAGAGGAACTTTCCAGGATCGTGTAGCCTGCAGGACCGGCCATCGTGTGCGGGTTCGGTGATTGTCGGCGGGGAGGATTCTACTCGAGGGGCTGCAGTGTTCGAGAGGACCTGGTTCCAGGCAAGAGGACTGCCCTGATCTGGATGAACTGAACTGTAAACAGTAGAACTATGAGAGGAAAAGGACAGTGACCAGTTTGTTGTTTGTGTTAATTTCTATTATACATTTGTGGCCTTCTAGCTGTATGCAGTGGGTTTTGAAATTATTTCCGGTGACCCAATTCCTTTGTTCTGTGTGTTTACTTTAGTGTGTTTTGAGAAGACAGTGTCTCAGCACATCTGTTTCATATATTACTGTTCTGCTGGAAAGGATGGGGACCGTTCAGCTTGTATCAGGGGTGGTTGTTAGCTTGTAGCACCATCTGGTTTAGTTTACGAGTACAGTATATATGGGACGACTATGGGAGTCACCGAGAACAGTTAATGACAGAAGTGATCGCAGAAGAGAACGACAAGACGTAAGAAGTCCACATTGTTGATATGTGTTGTACTAGACTTGGTAAGAAGTCCACATGATTGAGATGTGTTGTACTAGACTTGGTAAGAAGTCCACATGATTGAGATGTGTTGTACTAGACTTGGTAAGAAGTCCACATTGTTGATATGTGTTGTACTAGACTTGGTAAGAAGTCCACATTATTGAAATGTTGTTGTTAACTTGGTAAGAAGTCCACATGATTGAAATGTTGTTGTTGACTTGGTCAGAAGTCCACATTATTGACAAGTGTTGTAGTTAACTTGGTAAGAAGTCTACATTAGTTGCGTTACCATAAGGACATTTAAAGTCATACGGCCAGGAAAAAAAAGGACATAGGGGAAGTTTGATGAGTATTACACTGTTCTAAAGTTATCTATATAAGGGAAGTTTGAAGTTTGATGAGTATTACACTGTTATAGGGTTGATGAGTATTACACTGTTCTAAAGTTATCTATATAAGGGAAGTTTGACGAGTATTACACTGTTATGAAGATCTGATAAGTATTACACTGTCTAGTTTCTGTAGAACGCAGCTCATCAGTTTATGTAACCTTTTAGTCATGCAACCTTGATAGTTTTAAATATAGCTCTGTATATTCTGTTACTGAAGTTCTTTAGACAATGGTGTAAATTTCTGGTAGATTTCAATGTTTCAACTTATGTGACGTTATCTAGAATAGAAAAGAAAAAAGGGGGAATGTTAGATTACTTAGATTAGAATAGCCTAGTTCCCCCCTCCCCGTACGAATGGAACCGTCCGGGTCGAGAATGTGAGGTTCAGGGAATACACACGTGGAACACAGCGTTATGTGTGAGTGTCTTTATTATATCCCTAAGTGAAAGGGACCAAGAGTCAGCTTAACACTACTTAGCACCTAATCTGCGTTACTAATGACACCGTAAGCTACTTCCTTTATTCATGCATGAGATGGAAATCTCCTGTATTTTCTGGAAAATGTTACCTTTCTATTTACGTTTTTCGCTCTACATGTTTACCAGTGGTTTGCTATGCTTGCAATACGCCCTATGGGCATGAATTTGCAGCAGAGGTAACATGTAAGACTATACCGTCAGGAAGCCGACACGTCCAGGTCCATGGCTTATCTCTAGTTAGTGCGCTCGAGCTCCCAGCAGGATTGTGCAGTTCTCCGACTCGAGATGGACTCATCAGGTAACCACCGCTTTGGGACCTGGACGGAAAAATTACACAAACATCAATCAAAAGCTAATTTAATTTAATTTAATTTAATTTAATTTAATTTAATTTAATTTAATTTAATTTAATTTAATTTAATTTAATTTAATTTAATTTAATTTAATTTAATTTAATTTAATTTAATTTAATTTAATTCTTATTTTTATTTTATGTTTATTTTAGTTTTCATTTTATTTTATCTTATTTAGTCTGTTTTTTTTCTTTTATTTTATGTCATCTCATTTTATCAAATCACAAAGTGCAAGGTAGTTAAAAAAGGTTCATTGACTCTTTTACTGTTAGGCCGATTGTCAAGCAGAAAAATCACCGTGAAAAGAAATGGGGAGCAAGTATTCCATTTTTGACAGCTACCAGATCTCGGAGCAGTCGAGAAACTGACGTCATGGCACAAAACAGTGGCAGCACCAAATGTTCGCATAATTATATACGTGTGATGTATCGCGTATTTTTAGTTTTAATAGAGGCATTATCTCAAAAGTCATCTGCGATCAAAAAAAGAGCGTACCTTCGGGATCCCCCAAGGATGATAATACGGGGCGTCGAACTTTCTATCTCAATCCATGTCGATACAGTTGCTGTGGTGACGTCATTGCTTTCGCCATACGTCACAGAGACTGACAGCACCAACAGGTACTTTCCAGTTTGGATACTGTTGCGACGGATGTTGATGAAGAAGTCGTCCAGAGTAATACGACTGCAGCAGCCAAAAAAGGGAGAGAAACCCGTTTAAAAAAGCAAACAAGCATGAATAATATAGAAAGGCCGGTTTTTACTTATGAGCAAATTCAGCACATGGCACTCCCACGTGGGATTTTTGGTCCCGGCCGGACCCCGTGTTGAATCTAAGTCGGAACTCCGGACCCTGTAACAAATAGACGTATCCAAAAGTCCACCGGGGCAAATTTGTGGCTTCGGGGCCCGGCCAGCAGGGCTATATCTCTGACGGGCACCGGCGCACTAGTACTGATTAGGACTTCAGGCTAAAGCACACTAACTATGCATATCCATAATTCTGAAGATTTGCACTCTTACCCTGTAAAATTCCCGTAGATCATACGTTGTCATAAATTATGTGATATACGTTGTCATATAAATCATAAATGAGCCTCAACGACTTATCTAAACTTCATAAAGCTGTTGTAAATACCAATATTTAAGCTTCGATTAAACTTTTCCATGTTTCTTCCACAATGGTTCTATGATAAAACTGCACGTTGAAATGAAAAATATTTGGATCAAGTCAAGACATTCATTGTGGTTCAACAGTGATCGACATCACGCAATTTCCTTTAAGACTTGTCTCCAAATCTCCAGATCCGTTGCATGTTTTATTGTAATAGCCTTTATTGCACATTCATGCCCTATCGGGCTAAGTACAGGCATATAGATACAAAGGGTAGTAATGCAGTAAACATGGTTTCTAAGACTAATCTAAAACATAAATTCTAAAACTATTCTAATACATTTGGATCAAGTCAAGACATTCATTGTGGTTCAACAGTGGTCGACATCACGCAATTTCCTTTAAGACTTGTCTCCAAATCTCCAGATCCTATGCATGTTTTATTGTTACCCACGCCCTACAAATGCCTCACGCTATGTGGTGACCACAGTAAAAATATATCTTACTACATCGTGAATCTTGCAGTCCCGTCCATGGTAACTGTGGGGTCATCTTCTCTGGCGTAGCGAGCCCGCCATGAGTAGGTGACGTTGCGGTACTCCGGGCAGTCCAGGTGAGTGATGCTGGAAAGGCGCAAAATGGGCGTAATGAAAATAAGAAAAAACCTGTGTTGGGTTGGAAAAGACAAATATGGTATCCAAGTATGAGGAAAGAGAGCATCTTACTTAATATCTTGACTAAAGCCTTTTTTCAAATTGTTTATAATCTATTTGTTAAGGAAGACATATGGAACAGCTAACTAGGAGCCGACGTATTGGGGCACCGGCCAAAATCCAATGATCGCTACTGGGGAAAGAATAAGAGTGTTGCATTGCACATCAATGTCTATGACAATTTTTAATATGTTGTTAGAAATTTTATACCGGCCAAGTTGCAGTATCATCTAACTTGTGCCTAATGTATCCGACAAAAAAGAGAAAAAATGGACAAAAAAATATAAGCAAACATAACAACCAAAAATCATACAAAACGATCCACAACGTCTCGAGTTATCTTGTACGCAAACAAACAAACACACTCGCCTCGCTGCAGTGCCAACAGAAAACTCCAGGCAAACGTCTTAGAACAGGACCTTCGTTTCTGCAACCGCTACTCAAATACCAAATATCATGACTGTCCAGTTATTTGCTGTTGACCTACATATAGGAACACAACATCATGTCTCGACTCAAAACATAACCTTGCCATTCTGGCGAAGGTAATCATTCGACATTCAGTGTAACACTCACCCATTGGAGGGGCAAAGAGATCTTTCTGTTAAATAAAAGAGTCTATAGGCTTACGTTCCACGCGCAGAGAAATCCCCAGCTCGCAACAATTGAAACGGCTTTTCGTAAGGCCGACTCCCGGTGTCCAGAAAAACCGTGGGGAAACATGGAGAATCCGGGCCGTCCTCAGGTTCTGTTGGAAATGAGGAACAGAAAAGGGTTAGCACAGAGACTAGGTGTGTGGTTGTAATGGATAACTCTATAATTCTTTCCTTTAGTGATTCACAACATAACAGACATACACATTCTGAGTGGTGGCCTGAATGGCGTTGGAATCTACATATAACCTGCTCCGTCCGCATACATAATCTACCTTTCGTCTAATGTTTGCAAGAGAAGATAAAGGCCCATGGAGACCTAGCTTGGTGATTTTCGTCTCTGAAACGACCTTCTCCGTTTTCCATGTGTTAGTATCATATAACACACTACGTATACGTCACTTTAAGTGACTCACCCATGTCAAGCTCACAAGCGAAGTAGGCCAGGTCCTCACATGAAGCAGCTTCCCAAGTAGAATGACGTACAGTCGAGCGCACGCACATCTTACTGAGATCGTCTACTGGTTCGCCAAAATCACTGGGACCCCACCTTAAGAATACAAAAATGTCATCAGACAGTCATAAAAAGATTGACGAAGTTATTCTTCAAGTGGCGTGGTCTAGCGTAACAATCGGGTCTTTGGCTCAAAGCCCAGAGGTAAATGGTTTGAGCCCCCTGATATGCCCCGACGTTGTACCCTTGAGAAAGACACTCAACACGAATTCCCTCATTTAACTCACGGGAAAATGGGTACCTAGTTTTGGTTAAGGCCGTCCCTCGGATAGGACGTTAAATGGAGGTCCCGTGTTTGAGGAGAGCCACACCCAAACGTACGTATCGAGAAGAGTAGGGGTCCGTCTCGTGTGACTAGATCAATCAAATCTGCCCGGGTAATTATACACCTTGAACTGCGCAGTTCAGACCAGGCGCGTTATGTACACCGTGGAAAGGTCTACTGGGTATACATACGTACAGTACAAACAAACAAACAAACAAACAAATAAACAAAGTTATGTTGCTCACTCTTCATGTGTGGACGCAACATCCGCTCCATCCACACCGTGTCTCCAAATGGCAGCACCCCCTCGGTCTCTTTCCACGTCCAACCAATATGGAGTCAATGTATGACTTTTATGATATGGACAGCCGTACTCGTTCTTATGTGAAAGAAAATAACATACACATTAATGTTTGTCGTAGAATTGAAATATGAATGTGCCCCAAGTTGCAATATATATATAACACATAAAAACATATTCTAGTGACAGTAATAATTAATGGGAACACTGTTCTTATGAACAAAATATTCGTGGCTGAGTTTTAATATAATTGATATTTTGCATATTTCACGAAAACGAGCCCTGCATTTACCATGTGTAGTGGGAGCCCCCTCTTCGAAAAATACAACAACAACAAGCAAACATAAATCATTAGCAATCCTGCCAATATTTGGTTATCCTTGACAGCAAATCATTTGAATAGGACCGATCGCTTGAAAATATAGGAGAGAAATTGATTAAACGCATCGATGTTGTTATCTTGTCAAGAGGACATTGACACGAATGGGAGTTTAAGGTAATGTATGGAATATATTTAGACTAGATGTGTCAATTTGGCCAATAGAATAATGTGCATTATATGTAATATCCAACCCGCATATCCGATCCAAGCATCTTTGGTCTACATTATCGATAAGAGCTGTTTGAAGTACTAAAACGATCTGCAGGCTACCAAAACTGACATTCATATTCATATTCATATGGACACTTTTGCAGAGCCCGATAGGTATCAAAAGGCGTATACACGGAGTAATAAGATGGTATATTACGTATTCCATTATCTTGTCGTAGGCTTCGGCGTAACTCCGATATCGCGAAGACGCCAGCCGACCCCCCAGGCTGGTACAGGTTGATGTAGCCTGGCTGTACGTCACCATGGTCTCGTCCACTATGACGTAGATTTTGTTCCCCACTTGCGCCTTGGCCTCGCAGATGCCGAGCTCTACAGAGACCATAACGACTGTTTCTACATTTCTTATTTTTGTTTTAAATTTATTTATTTGCAAATTCATGCAATTGCAATTAGGCTAATTAAAAGGGTACAGATAGTAAAAAGTAACAACTGTCTATTCTAGACAGCTATCTATATACATGATTCTACATTGTTTACCGTGAGGTTTGACTTCTTTTTTGCAGGCAGTGGCTGATGAAAAGTCCCACGTTTTTAATGATTACTGGGTTCTGTGATTTTAATAGGAATGTAGTTTTTTTATGTCTACTAGCTGGTGAAAGGTTGGAAATAATGTTTTGATTGTGTCAAAAACGGCTGTTTCTTTCATCCTCATAATGGGGGCAGTTACATATAAAATGTATTTAATCTTCCAATGCATCCATCGCACAGTATTTGCACATTGCATGACCAGTGACGCATGTATACGGTCGAAATGTAATGACATAGGAGTAGCTCTTAGAGTGAGGTATTTAAGAAGCATAATGTTTTGTGGACTTTGTGAAGAATAACAAGTCAGAAAACATTGAGTTCATACAAAAGGATTCAAACCCAAAGGAAATTCGGTACATGTAGACAAAACAATATCAGAATACTTCCAAAAATAGTTTCATATTAAATGGTTGGTAGAACATAGGATATATTGAAGTTTTCTTTTAGACAACCAGTACTTTCTCTTAGCTGCTTACGGAAATCTCTGATGGGCATCGAAACGTAAGCAGGTGTCGTAGAGACATTACTGTTTGTGTAAAAAAAAGATATTTGAATATAACGCAACTGACTTCAAATTCACGTCACAATATATATGTTGGCTTACCTAAGTCTACCGATGCACTCGGGGTAATGAACAGGCTGTAAGGTGTCAACAGAACCAACAACGGCAGTAACGAAGCATCCATCGTGCATTTCCCTGCTCAAATAAAAACCCAAGTGAGATAGGTCTGGCCGTTTGTTTTGTCCTTGCGTCCTCGGCTCTTCGTTATTGAGAGCGTTTCCTTGGTGAATTTTGATTGTTTGGACCTTTATTTATTCATGAGAAGCTAAATTCGGCATGCAGGCCTCTTTTCGTCGAGGTCATGAGGGAGGTGAGGGTCAGATGAAATATTACAGAGATACAGTCCTATTGAATCTATCAGCATATATCATTACTTACACATAGTATAAACAAAGGCTAAGGGTTCATAGTCCGTGTCCCTTCGGTTTTGGTCAATTCTTGGTACTTCAAGAGTCTCAGGAGGTTAGATTTGGAGCCGTACGTGTGTCTGGCGGTAGGAGTAACGTATACCATCATCAGCCAATCATAATGCTTATCGAATAGTACCTGCCAAGGACGTGTCCTTAGAAAGCCATAGCTATAGCTTACCATTGCGATGCCATTCGACAGAAGTAAGACTGGCCTACGTGTTGCACATCAAAGGTATGTCACAACAATAGGAAACAAAAGCGCACCAATAAAACCAAACTTCTTTGTCCGCAAGCGAGGACGTTGTCATGGTGTGTGGCGCATATCATCAATTATACCTTCCCACCTGCCATAGAAGAGATGTCAATGACCCGATGAAGGTTTTTGACAGTTTTGTTTCAGGAAGTTCAGTGTGTTGGTAGACTTTTTTTAGAGGTACAGAAGTACCTATAATGTATGTTCTTATATTGTTTTGCGTGAGTGGATCTCATCCTGTCTGGCAGGCCCCAGTACAGGACGTGGCTGCGCTGCGTATAGCGCTGGCTTTTATTAGTATGTGTGACTTTGACATTTTGTTCCAGGATGTTCAGTGTGTTGGTAGATTTTTTTCAGTGGTTCAATAGTACTTATAATGATACATCAGCAGTACAATAGTACCTACAATGATATATCAGTGGTGCAGTATTACATATAACGATACATCTGATTCAGTATGTAGTACAGTAGTACATATAATGATACATGTTGTCCAACAGCACGGTAGAAACTTACGCAACTCTGGTCAGTACCAGCAGCCTCCTGGGTCAAAGCGCTACAGATCAAGCGCCATCCCGGCCATTGTGGAAACGCTTAACGGACTCTAACTGAACTTTACTCCTCAGTCACACGTTGTCTTGTCGAAGTTTTAAAAGTCTATATAAAGTCTAAGTCTGTAAATAGTGGAATTCTTTGAACATAACAAATTCGTATTACTTCGATATTGTATTTTACTAGTAACTATTGACCCATTGTTTTAACGTCGTTCATAAAGTTTTCTAATCGATGTATGTTGAATGGAACGTGATTGTAATGTCCTCGCAATTCAGCCTCTTAGGCTGCTAGGAGGACTAATATGAAAACAATAGTCTTTTCAAACCCCATCAGGCAGGGTTTAGGAAGAACTTTAGAACTACAGATAATCTTTTCGTGTTAAGTACATTAGTTAGCAAGTATCTAAGTAAAAATTCCCGTCTCTTTGCATGTTTCGTAGATTTTAGTAAAGCGTTCGACTCCGTCTGGAGAAATGGCCTCCTTTACAAATTAAACAAGTTAGGTATACAGGGCAACTTTCTTCGAACTATCAAAGACATGTATTCAAAAACTACAAATCGTGTGAAATACAGTCAAGGTCTGACTGAACCTTTTGTCACAAACTGTGGTGTCAGACAGGGTTGTAATTTAAGCCCAACTTTATTCAATTTATTTTTAAGTGATATTACATCTGTCTTTGATAATGATATTTGTAACCCCCCAACTATGTACAGTTGAATCCAAACAAGGTCTACAATGTTAATGTTTATTTAATAAAATTAATTAATTATGGTTTGAAGAACGGGATTTTAAGATTTTCTTGCTGAAATACGATCGTTTTCATATATCTTTAATAGGAAACATTTCAATTACATAATTTAGGCTAAATGAGGATGTAATTGGTCACAATCCGTTCATATGAGGTCGGAATTACGTTATATTACTTCATAATACTATCAACATTTTAGGAACTATTAAACTTAAAGAGCACATCACCCCCTGCAAATTTGGTGATCGTACATTAAGCGCTTTTGAAATTATGAAGGGGGCCGAATGAGAACCCCACAACCACCACCCCCATCCCCAGGCAAGGTGATGCCAAAAGAAAACAGTCTGGAGAGGGTTAAACGCTAGCTACTATGCAGATATGATATGTAGTTGGGGTAATTTTGTAAGAAAACGTTCCAGTAATAGACTGAGCAAGATGAAAGAGTGATTTGCTGTGTACTACCATGTATGCCTTCAGATGGAAACTGACGTTCTAACGTTCATCTAAGTCTTCAAAAACTGTCCTCAGCCGTTTCATCACGTTCACCTTAAGCTCATCATAACCAGACCCGTATATGGACGACATGTTTTCATTCTTCTTCTTTGGTTTCAGTTTTTGCAGTTGATATTTGAAAAACCCTATCAGATCGTACTCAGTTTTCTCTAACTGTTCATCGTCCTTTGCGCTATGATAAGACTCGTCAATGATGGCCACAAAGAAACCAATCAGACAGATGTTAAAGACGAAAACAAACAGAAACAGAATAAAAGTTCCCAGATTGCCAGTAGTAGAAGAGATTTCGTCATAGTTGATGTCACCAGCTATGATGGTCACCATCGCCTCGAATGTCCGAGCAAAGGAACTGTAGGAGAGCATGCGCAGACCAAACGTCAGATGGAGCAGAATGGCGAAGGCGAAGAAGTAGAGGAAGAACATGGCGGAAAAGCCTGAGAGCGGCCCGACGCTGCGCTTGAGGGTGTGGATGAGGAGAGACGCGCGATGGGTGAAGCGCAGCAGGTGCGTCATCTTGAGAGTGACGCTACACAGCAGGGTGGCGATGACGTAAGTGTAGACCTGGTCCCAGACGGCCGCGCGTCTGTAGTTCACGAACCGTCCCGAGAGACCAGAGTTCTCACCAAAGCTTGCCGCGGTGTTATTTTCCATTTTACTGGCTACGTCTTCCAGAACGGCCTCAGAGTAGAAGAAGGTGGCGACTCCCGCCATGGCCTGCAGGATGATGATCAGTTCCACCCAGTTCCAGAAGTCCATGATGTACAGGGCTCCGCTATTATAAGCTTTCCTTACTGTTGTGACGAATACAAGAGAAAGAAACAATAGGATTGTTTTCGGGATTATGCAAGGCAATGTACAGTATTTGTCATTAAACTCAGGTTAAACTATAAAATGAATATCAATGGTCACTTCACATGCATGACGCTACGCATGTCTGCTTCTATTGGTTTGTGAGGTGGGGTATTATCCCTGATACAACATCACTGGAACAAATCTAACATGCTCTCAAACATGACTACCAACCTTCTTTAATTGCGAAGACCAGAGTAAAAATGGCGAGCGCAGAAATGTAGAGGAGCGCCATCCAGACCTCCCAGCCGCCGTGGAAGCGGTAGAGGCGGACCGTGTGGACCTCCCAGCGGGGGAAGCCGGCTCCGATAGCCGTGAACTCCACCAGCAGGGTCACGATGGAGAACAGGTTGGAGTCGGGCGAGTACAGGGTCACGTCGGTGAAGACAGCTCGGGTTGCTGAAAAAAAAAATTGTTGTAAATCAAATTTATTGTCCGATAAGAAAGAGAAAAGTGTCAATCACCACTTGAACCGCTTCATTACATTAGGTTAAAAGTTTGTGTTTTATGTTCTTTATCTATGAGTTCGTCCACCGTTCTTAGTACGCATGTGCAGTGACTTATGGGACTTATGGGTAATATGTCAAAGGTGGAGGCCCCTGAGACATAAACAAAGTACGTCTGCACTTTGTTTTGAAAAACAAGACAACGGTCGAGACGAGAACTGTTCACAAGTCAGTGCCTTCACCTTTGACATATTGACCCACAAATCCTGTCACTGCTAATGCTAACTCGGAACCGTAAACGTGCTTATAGGATAAACACCTCTATCTATCCAGCCATGGCTCTTCAAAGCCTCGAGTGTGTCGATTGTCTGCGACGCGTTGTTGGATATGTCGGCAACATAGCCCCCACCGAAATACACGCCGTGGTCTCCAGCATAGGGCAGTTCTGGAACATAAAACAAACAAAAAATGATTTTTGCATTTAAGTGGCTGTACAGCAAGAACATATCCTAACTTTATCCATGCACCATAACCTATTACGAAACAAACATTGAAATAAGTTGGACGCTTACCTTGTAGATCTTCAGACGACCGGTACCTCCACGGACTTGTCCCGTTCTGCTCTGCTGTCTCTACGGTGCCGTTTGTCCCGTTGAAAGCGGTGATGTTGACTGTGGGCAGCGGCAACCAGCCTTCTCCGTACTGCCCTTCGTCCTGACTGAGGTAGTCATAACGTCTGTCGCACCCGGATGTCTGGTTTCCTGGTGACACTGTCGTCAGGCAGGCAGGATCTGGAGAACAATGCACATGATGTTGAATGCTTTTCAGACTAGTCCAAACTAAGACCTTTTGCTTTAATTCTGCAGTCGTCATCATTCGACAATAGGACTTATTGCCTACACTAATGCCACCATTAATAGATAGTTTTTGACATATTGGAGGCTTTTTCTTGATGAATAAATGCAGTCAGAAATGCGTCAAGTTTGGTGTCGAATAACTAATTTCAGTATATCTTAAGATATAGTTTCTACTGTTAATTGGTTATAATTCAAGTAAATGTAGTGACCTACCCAGCTTGACTCTCGCCTGGCGGAGCCGGATCGGCCCTACACGATAGACAGGCAGGTCCGGGAAGGCTGAAGCGGCGTCTGGGTAAAGAACTTGGACGGCGGCATCTTCCAGCCATATCCAGTAGGAATCGGCATCACTCACCTAATGTGGTGATGAAAACAATTAGAGTGTCATTTAACGGCGTCTACAGTAGATAAACATTCTGGTATCAACATAGACATCATAATTGTTTTAATGATGATAACAGGGGACTAAAACGCCATTTAACGAAACATTTTTGGTCAATCAGTATCAACATCATCATCAGCAGTATAATGGTCAAAGATTTTATGCAGCAAGTTAGCGTCTGTTCAAATATTGTTGCTAACGTCTTCTCCCAGATGTAGATTAGTACTTACTTCCTCGAAAGACATTTCGTCGTTGTGCACAACGAGTCGCTGAACCTCGTTGGACATATGAAAGGCCAGGTGATTCTTCTGTCCGTACGCAGCCAGCATGACCACGGCCTGGAAAAGGGCGTAAACAGCCACTTCCTTCAGAATGTTCCTCAGCTTCCTCCGCCGGACGGCAATCCTTCGGGCCTCAGCTAGGTCCGGGGAATCATGTGGTGCCGGGACAGGTGGACTCTGAAATGGAACATGGGACAGGTCCTTATAGGACTTAAGGAAGCAGTTTGAGTAGCAAGACTGCTAAACTTTTCAAAACACGGGCATGGCTGTCCCCAAAAATGCCCGAATTAGCGATCATACTTGGACGTAGAGTTGGACATCATTTTTAATGTCGAATAAGTAAGAGGCTTTGGTTATTGAAAATGAATATGTGATGTTTAGTTAGAAACAACTCATGCTCACATTACCTGCTTTTGGCTTGCAACCATCTCCTCATATTTCTTCACGTCAGACCTCTTCACTTCGTCTTCTTTGTAAGCTCTCTGAAACATAACAATACAAACAACTTAAAGAATAGGAGACGCATTGTTTCAGTGTGAGAAAAGTTCCTTTAGTCTTTAATTTCGCTTGCCTTTCTTGATTTTCGGTTGGACTGAAAAGCATTGAAAAGCACGAGTAATATGGCAACACCTTGAAAAACACGGCGAAAAGCGCCGCCATGGCGAGGATCTTGACAGGCTGGAGGAGGAGGAGGTCGGAGAGGAATGACGTCAGGAAGATGAGCAGCCAGGCTTCTGTCTTCTCCCGCCCGAACTCAAACGTGTACAGCATGACGAAGAACGCGGCGGTGTTGGTGGTGACGAACACCAGGATGAAACCTGGGGAGGTGGTTGGGAAACGGCAGAGAGTCTGATTAGAAGTGGCTGCAGTAGTATGTAATGATGCTTTACTTTTAAGGAATACAATCAGGTAGGTATGGTTGTGATGGAATATATCATGGGTGACTGAAAACTGTCTTGGACCTCGATTGGCTGGAAAATAAAACTGACTGGTTTCAAGCAGCACCTTACATACCTTGCATAATTATACCACTGACTTTGTAAATTGCCTCTAATTGAAATTAATTGATAACGTTATAATGCATGATATAAAATATGATTGGAACGTTACAAGTGTCATTTACCAATATAGGCAAACCACCACGGCAGCAGCCCGGGTGTGGCGTTCTCGGGATCATCCAGTACAGCGTACTTCTCATTCACCTCTGGAATTGGTAATGATATGACACATGTAATTATAGCATTGTACATACGACACGTCTTAGTGTGGGAGAGATTAAAAACTACACATTCAAATGTTTCACACATTACCTTTCGTCATAAGTGAGCAAATATTTGATTACAATTGCCCGCCTAAATTTCTTTTTTGTTGCTTCTGTCGTAAGGAAAATGCAAGGTGGTGATTTAATGGGAACAACAAAAGCACTCATAAATCAATGCATCTAGATACTCTATAAGTTGGTTTATTTGCTATTAAAATTTACCTTTAGCTTTGATCTGTCCTGGGGAAGTCATTTTGACGTTATTCTGCCTGACCTGCTGTTGTGCAGTATTTTGCCGAACCTGGAACAGTGATAAAAACAACTGATAGGAAAGATTGTCCTCTGGAATTGAAAGAAGCCAACATTTTTCAATCTCTTTCACTATCATTAAGATGAGGCGAGTTATGAAGAATCAAAATATCAGAGAGCTGAATTAATATTGAAACGAATAAATGGCAACTATATGATAATAAAGAGAACTTACCTGTTCTGGCAATGAAGGCGGGACATTCATTAGATATATGTCAATGCTTGACAGTTCCATCGGAGTTGTTGTGCTGTGTTTTGCAGGAGACCGTTTCTTGTTTGAGCCATATTTGTCTTTTTTGACAGAACTGATGTCGGCAGAAGATTCTAAACATAAATGATAAAAAAACTGAAAATGGTACCGTAGCTACTTGTTGAATATATAATCGTGAAACGTAAGGAAAAAGAAGAATCATTTGATAATTTACTAGTCTGTGTAACACAAACTCTGATTTCCGGGCTGTAACGTGCCCCTCCCCACAGGAGGGCTGCTATAAGTGAGCTTTAATCAGGACAATAATTTTCCAAGTAAAACCTTTTCATCCTACCCTTTTTAACTGGACGCTGTTTGACGTTCCGGAAGATCCAGATGATGATGGCGTTGATGGGAAACACCACCGCGGCGCTCTGGAGGCCGATCAGGATCTGATTGGATGGGAAACATCACAGTTTATCTTTTAGGAACCTTGGGTTGACCATACAACTGTCATAACTAAATACCTTGTGGTCTATGCTTCAGTGCCAATGTTTATATGTCGCTTTCATATCAACGTTTCAGGTCACGTATCTTTAACGCGTGTATTCCGGTTTTCATGTTTACGCGAATTACATTACCTGTCACACCTAGGTTTTTCGCATCTAACAGTTGTTTGAAGCTACCTGAGGCCATGAAATGGGGATCTGCACATCAAACCCGAAGATCGTGACGGGTTCCGGCGGGTCGAAGTCGTCTCCTCGGCCGAAGAACATGATGTTTGCCAGCATGGTGCACATGATGATGGACAGGCAGCAGGAGACCCGCTGGGTGCGGGTGAAGGGGCTGCTGGCAGGGCGGCCGTACACAGAGTACCAGATGTGGCCGTCGCGCAGGTCTCTGTGGATAGACAGAAATAGTTAAACCTGCCCAAGAGACAGCCAATCAGGGTCCGACCAAAAGTGGGCGTTTTAGACAGATCGCCGGTTCAAAGAGGACAACTCACACTGAGAGGACAGAGACACAATGGTTTCCAAGTCGAGGCAATTCAAAGTTGAATACTCATTACATACGGACGAAAATGGTGCGTATCCAAGTCTTACTTTGTAGTTCTATCGGCGAACAGAGTGCTGAAGGCCACCAGCTGCTCGTCCTTAGCTGCAGGCAGCACGCGCTCAATCTGCTCATCGTCCTCATCAAAGGCCAGCCACCTGTAGGAACAAAATACACAATGTTGATCATTGATTCTGGTACTTAGTACCTTCAAACAGTCTGTAACTGTTGCTTTTCAGATCAACTGGTATTGCGAAAACGCTAAACAGTGGCAACTTGTAAAATCCGTTCAAACTTTTCTGGTGATTTGGAACTTTTGCCTCTGAAATCCTCCTATCATATCCTGTTGCAGAGGAAATAGTGCTGCTCCTCGAGCATTAGGTCGTCCACAATGATCCTGTCTAGAAACCTGCGTAGAAGATTGACAGTTTAGAAACTTTATTGACATTAAGATAATTGAATGTGACCAGTTGTTCAAACTTTGGCTCAGATTCAATGAAATTCTCCCATTATAAATTACACTGCATGTCAGGTTGTTGATTATTGCAGAACACCTTACCAGGACGGCTCCTTGCCGGAGTTGTCGTGCCACACGCGCACGTGGGTGAGCCAGCCCGGGTCCGTCTCGGTGCACAGAACAAACCCGGCCATGTTCCCCTTCTCAAACATGGCGGAGTAGGGCTGGTGCAGGAGGAACGGGCCGCACTCCCTGGTCGCTCCGTGCAGCATAATGGACACCTTACAACATGGGAAAATTAAACAATGAGAAAAGAAAGTGTAAACAAAGGATAGAAAATAGAATGTTCGATCAAACACAAATCAACGAAGATTCGGGAATAACTTCGAATTGGTTCTGGAAAACACATCTGGTTGAAGTTGTTATAAAGCGTTAATAACAAATCTAACATTGTTCACCTTGGCAGTTGTCCCGGCGTTTGCTCTCGGTCCCGTAAAGACCCTCAGGTAGTAGCGAGGTTTGGGATGTTTTGTGTCATCGAAGATTGCTGCCGTCGTGATCTGAATCACATAATAGCTATTGAAGCGTGTTATCATGGTATATACAGTGCCTAAAAGCTCCTACATAGTCCTTTCTAGATAAACGTCACTGATGATAAGAAAGACAAACATTATTCCTTCTCTTCATGGCGGCTAACACTTTCATACCTTCCCCAGGTCCTTGGCGTCATTTTTCCTTGTCCAGGGCACACACAATGCGATGTAGAAGGAGAACAGGACGCAGCACGTCATGATGCCGATGGGATTCTGAATCAGGTTCTTCAGCAGGAACCCTTTCAGAGCGCGCTCAAAGTTGATCTCGTTTGGAGCAACTAGCCCAGAAAACTTCGTTAGGTGGTCACAGCGGCAGTGGAGATAGGTTGTACTTGTCAAGGGTCCAACCTGCAGGATGTATAATCTCAACTTAGGCCCTGCTGCTATGAAACCAAGGCAAGGGGAGCAGAAATAAAACGATCAAGAGGTCTGAAATCACAGCTATTACCTCTTAATTTAGTGAGCAGTAAGAATAAACCTTTTAAGATGTTCTCGTTTGTTCTGTAGAATATGCTGCCTTGAACGTGCCTAACCCAACTCTGGGCCTGACAACGATAGCAGTGCGACTGTAGTTAAAAAACTAATTTACATGGAACACAAAGGCAAGGAAAGGACCATTAAAGTTTAAAGCTATCAGTAGATTCTTGGATTGATATGACAAAATACTTATCTTTCCTGAAGAGTGCGTCTGCTGTCGCCTCACTTATTGATCACTAAATAAATGACTAACGCCAATAAGAACACGTCTGGCGCGCATGCCGTACCTCACAACCACTTCGGTCCCAGGAATGGTCCTCCTCGTTAAAGAAGACGCACTCTACGGGTTCGATGTAGACTGAAAATGACACCGTTCCGGGCTGCTCTGGGCGACCTTCGTCATCCATTCCATCCACGCTTGTAGGCTCGATTCCTACAAATACATGTCAACTTTTAGATGACGACTAATATATGTAGATTAAAATGATCAGGAGGGTATGAAGATGGTTGTTTCAATTGAAGTGGAGGATATCAGACAATGTACTTTATCTAGCTGACGAAACTCACCGAGGTACCAGTTGGTGTCGTTGCCGTCCCCAATCTCCACGTCACCGAGACGCACGCGCCAGCTGTACGGGTCTGACGTCACCGTACGCGTGACGTTTTCATCCGTGGAAAGATCCAAAGAATAGCTGTGGGGAAAAGAATGTTCATTGATAGGCATTGCTTTGGCATCAAAACATTACGTGTGTTTAGTCCGGCTGCGTATGCATAACTCCAAGAACTGTGATAACACTTTAATAACATCAATACTATGACAAATTGACGCTAACCACCTACGTACAGTGTTGATTTCAATGTACCTACTTTTACACCTTCTTACGTTTTCTCAAAGGTAAGCAATCGTCTTCCCCATATTATGCATTGCTTTAAAATTGTTATACCACATACCTGTTGTGGTCAGGGGTCGGCAGAGTGGTGCTCAGGTCGAACAGGTTCAGAGTCGCGTTGGGTTTGATGCCGTAAGCCAGGTACAGGGTAAAGGTTGGGGACATCAGAGGATCCTTGGGGGCCAGGAAGACGAAAGTGTCTGCTGGGTCAAGGGAGCCGTTGTACTTGAAGGGGGTGTACTGAAGAAGAGTTAAGGCACAAACGCAAACGCCTAAGATCTAGAGTTTTAATCCTGGTATGTCTTTTAATTGATACCAAACGTTGAGCACTTTAGCTTACTTTTGTTCGATTTTTTTTGTCAAATAGCATACATAGCCTGAACAACCGGTCGTAATCATAAAGCACTACACCATATGTTGTTCTTAATAGCAATGAAAACCCAAATTGATATTTAAAAAAACACTGATAAGAATATGATTGAATAAAAATTGTGTACTCACCACAACTGTGCCGTCTAATGGAACGTCATCAAACTCTACAGCTGCCACGGACCGGTTGTGCCTCAGAATGGAAAACTCTATGGGCTCCTCAAGGCCTGAAATCCACTTCGTTTCCAAGGAATCACTAAAATGCAGTCCTCCTATTCCTATGTCTAAATCTCTGCGACTGATGTTCGTGGCGTACTCAAAAGGGTTCCTCCAGCGGCTATGGAAAACCTAAGGACCCCAAAAGAGCGATTGGAAGGTTTAGAAATATTTTCAACATTGACAATTTCTTAATTTATGTTTACAACGGTACAGAATATGCAGAAGGCCAGGTTACATTGCAATTGACCATGTTCAATTCAATTTTACTGAGAATCAACTATCAGTGTACACCTAGCAATGTACACCTAATTGTGTTGGTTTCGAATGACTCTGAATAAATATAATATAAAGATTATATACATATATATGGTACCAATGTTGGTCTCACCTGTGTTCCAAAACTGCCTAACTCACAGAAGTGTCTCCTACTTGTCCTGCGCTGATCCTCATCCATGTCACCGGTGAGGTTCTGTTGTAGGGAAGATTTAAACATCAATTTGAGGTAGGTGAACAGAATCACCTCCAAGATTTACCCAAAACTCTTAGGCTGAATACATACATGAATATGTCTTTATAGTCTTTACCAATTCAGCCATATATAATTACATACATATATATATATATATATATATACACACATATATATGTGTATATACATGGGGATAACGTCAGAGACTGTCTTTCTAAAAAGAAGCACCAGGCAAACAAATGATGATATTAAAGGGATGCAGAAACGTCGATGTAGGTTAGACATCCAGGTAAATAAGATACGCCAAAAATAGTTACTCAAGCAACTTCAAAACCATATCCAGTTGCTTGAGTAACTATTTTTGGCGGATGCAGAAACATTTATGAAAGATTATCAAAACTGAACGTGCGTATGCCCTCAGGATCACTGGTAATGGCGGGAGTCGAAACCAGGTCCCCACTTCAAAACTGGTAAAGTGCACGGTGTAGTTTACATCATTGAACCACGTGAGACAGTCTGTCCTGTTGATCACAACCTGTGAACAGTGAGAGGGGATGGTTGATATATGGTGTAAAGAGGCGAAAGTCTACAATAAATTTTGCCGGGCAAGTTCGAGTTCTTCAAACTTTAATAAGTGGTAGAGATGAAACAACATACAAAACTACATTGATTTTATTTCAACCTGTTACTTTTGAAACCACCTGAAAGTCTTGTGATGATATCATCGTGACGTCTTCACGCGGCCGTTTTCCCTTCAGAATCTGGTCCGTAAGTAAGTCTATGGCGCGGAAAGCCGTGGTGGTGGCGTGTCGGTTCTGTCACAACAAAAATATTTACACCTACCTAAAAAAAAGGCTATGATAGGAGGGTTAAACAACGTGTAACCATATGAGAGACTTTAAATGAGGGTGCTATCCATGGGAGCTTGTTTGTGTATAACTGTAGCTACCCAGACCATCATTACCATCATAGGTTTGAAGGTCTGTGATATAAGCAGACTGCGTGATCGGACATAAGTTACTAATAACTCTTTACCTTACTCAGAACGTCGGCCGTGCTGGCATCTTCAGGCGGCCCGTTTCCGGTGTGTTTCCAGCCTGCAACAACTTCAGAACTCTTGAAGACATTAAAGGCAACTGGAATATACACAGTTGATACAGGTGATAACATACCCAGAAGTTTTGACAACACAGTGACAGTGCAATGACCATGGTAAAATCCTAATTGATATCAGCCCTACAGACTCGGCTATGCATATGGCTAAACAGTCCTATACGAGAATCTCTGCCACATAGGGCACATGATACCGGTAATACAATGTCATGCCATACTGATACAGGTATTAGGTAACGACATAAATGACATAGATACTTTCCCATTAGCCTCCTTCACCGGCGTCTCTGGGAAGCTTGGCAAATTTTTTTTGGGGGGAAATTTTTTTTGGGGGGGCGGTAGGTCGATTCGCGATTTTTAACCGGGAATATTATGCCGGGAAAGGAATATATGCCGGGAAAGGAATATACACCGGAAAGCTTGTACGGGCTAGGCGAAATTGGCTTCCCAGTACTGGGAATCCGTCGACCAGTACTGGGAAGCCAATTTCGCCTAGCCCGTACAAGCTTTCCGGTGTATATTCCTTTCCCGGCATATATTCCTTTCCCGGCATAATATTCCCGGTTAAAAATCGGGAATCGACCTACCGCCCCCCCCCCCCAAATTTCCCCCCCCCAAAAATTTGCCAAGCTTCCCAGAGACGCCGGTGAAGGAGGCTACTTTCCCATACACTTTTCACTTCATCATAGAATCCAAAAGGAATTATTAACTTCAACCTAAGCGACATATTTAAATGTCTCGTGCATTCTAAAATTCCATTAGCTGGAGAGAAAATGGCTTCTACAAGAAAAAGTGTGGCAATAAAAATTATTGCCATGGCGACGGTGAAAATCATAACAATCCGTCGACCCCTTCTTGAGTTATTCCCTTTCAAAGTCTGACACCAAACCTGTCCTGCAGTTCCAAAACAAGCCGCTAGGGGGGACCTATACCACTAACTCACGGCATCAAGAGCTGTCTACCACTTAAAATGCATAGCCGCAGCATGTCCAAAACTCGAGATATCAAACCAGGAAGTTCCGCTGCAGTAAAGTAACCGGCCGCTAGGGGGGCCAAAATCTAATCGTTTCCAGGTCTCAACAAGGCCTACCCACATTTATATATTTATATTTCAGCCATACATAGTATGGTGAAATATATTGTATTCGTAATGTTTCTTCTTTCTTTCTTTCTTTCTTTCTCCTGTCAAATCTTCAATGTGATTCATCTCCGCCGTTCCTGGACCGAATGACCTGAAATTTGGCACAGAGGTAGAATGGGCCAATACCTTGATGCTTTTTCTCAGTTTTTTCCTATCTGCCTCTAAAATGATTTTATTGAGATTTTTTGGTCAATTTTAGACCAAAACTGTATATTTTGGCCCCTGTACCCTGGTATTACAACCAAATGAGCTGAAATTTGACAGAGATGTGCCTTGATAATGCCCCCATATAAATTCGATAACACTTTTGGTGTACAGTACAACAAAATGCTTATTTTTGCGATTTTTTTACCAATTTTTGACAAAAAAAGGACACTTTTGGCCCCTGTACCCTGGTATTACAACCAAATGAGCTGAAATTTGACAGAGATGTGCCTTGATAATGCCCCCATATAAATTCAATAACACTTTTGGTGTAAAGTATAACAAAATGCTTATTTTTGAAATTTTTTGACCAATTTTTGACCAAAAAGGACACTTTTGGCTCCTGTACCTTGGTATTGCAACCGAATGAGCTGAAATTTGACACAGATGTGCCTTGATAATCCCTTCATATAAATCCATTAACACTTTTGGTGTACAGTGCAACAAAATGCTTATTTTTGCGATTTTTGGCCAATTTTTGACCAAAAAAGGACACTTTTGGCTCCTGTACCCTGGTATTTCAATTAGATGACCTGAAATTTGGTATAGATAGGCATTAGATACTTGGTAACAAGATTCAAGTAAAATTTTTGACATAAACAACTTTAAAATGATTGATTTTGGCACTTTTCTGAGGGGAAATTTGTTTTCTTTTGGCCTCCTGACGTGACCTTCCGTGACCCCGCACAGAGGCACACCTGTGCGCGTCAGCCGGAGAGTTAATTGAATCAAAGACCTAGCCAATCAGCGAAGAGGAGGCCAAAGGCTAATTAATATTCATAAGCGGGGCCTCATGATCCCGTATATAGCAGTGTTCCCGCCAGGGGGAGCGAAGCCCGCCTAAGGCTCTCGCATTTTAGACTATTCAGAAGGCTTTATATTGTATCAGTTCTTAGGGGCATATCTATGATAATCGCAGCAGTCACTTAACTTCTCTTCAGGAGTTTAGCGTAACACTATTTCAGGTCAAACCGTCAAAGGCAACTAAAAACAAACTTTAACGTTACTGAGTTCAACAGTACCTATAACTTGTTATCCGAAGTTGAAACGCTAGCGATGGTATTTTCGCTGCGCTGTTAGCTCCGTGCGACTGTTGTTGACGGTCTTATAACGGTATATTTTGCACCCCTGTACCCTGGTATGAGTAACATTTGGTATAGATAGGCATAAGATAGTTGGTAAAATGATCCAAGTAAAATTTTTGGCATAAAGTACTGTAAAAGGCTTAATTACAGCACTTTTGTTAGGGGAAATTGGTTTTCTTTCGTTCTCCATGCCATGACCTTTCGGACGTTCACCCCACAGAGCCGACATCTGCACCTGCGTCTAGCCGGCAGGAAGAGTTAATTCAATTAATGGTTCAGCCAATCAGCGAAGAGGAAAGCGAAGGCTAATTAATATTCATAAGCGGGACCACACAATACGTTAACTTGAAGACTCAGGCCGTACAGACTTCTCGCCAGGATTTTTTCAAAGCGTCGGACAGGGGTCCGGGGGCCGCCGAATGTCCCTGGCGGGGTCCAGGGGCAGGGCCACTGTGGGGGGACCCAGGTGGGCGAAGCCCCCCCGGAAGCTCTTGCATTTTAGACTATTGAGAAGTCTTCTTTTATCAGTTTTTTTAGGGCCATATCTACGATAATCGTAGCAGTCACTTACTTCTCTTCAGCAGTTTGACTTTAAAATATTTCGGGTCAAAGCTTCAAAGACAACTAAAACCTCATAAACAACAAACTTTACTTAGCTCAACAGTATACAAAAATATTGTACGGGTTGCCATCCTTAGTTGAAGCGCTTATTTATAGCGCTAGTATCTTCGCTGCGCCGTTAGCCGCCGTGCGACTTTTGTTGACGGTCTGATATCCCTACGTCGCCGCCTCGCTGATATTCCCACGGACATGTTTCAAGAAAAATACCCAGCAAAAAACGCTGTTCTGCGTCAAATTCTATTCTATAAAACATGTGGGACTCAGTGTTACAGTCTAAATATTTTGTAGAAGCACCGCTGTAGGAAAGAAGGTCCAAGCAATGTAAAACATCACGTAGCATGAAGTTCGCTGTCAACTGGCACACAGCACATGACTGTTTGAAACTCTAAGTCTAATCATCAGCCGTGTTTGATTGATAGCCGGCGGTCCTTTGATGAAGTCGGCGAAAGGTGTGTTAGTTAGAAATTCTGCATTTAGTTTTGATACGTAATTATAAGTTAGACAGTGGCGAGAATGATTATTTTCTCATCAATATTTCTCTTCAGAATTATTTGAACTTAATTGTACATCTAAACAATTGGCTTACCTGTGCAATGTTTATATGATTAATGATCAGTGTTACTGAAATCATGTGTAACGTATGGCTCCTAGTCAATAGATCAGCATTTTCTCTATAGTGACCACCTGTCTATAGTGGCCACATTTCCTAGTGCTGTTGTTGTTTGACATAAACTTTGAACATTTAAATTGTAAGTAACTTTAAACTGCCAGAGTTTCAGCCCAATAAAACACTCTCAGCGCCAGGGTATGAACAGACTGACCAGACAGACGAAAATAAATCCTCGAACAAGGTTCAATCGTATCTTCTAGGTCTGGCAGGAAGTTGTTAAACTAAAATAAGAATAGGCTCGATGGCTGATTGCATACAAAGTAAAACAGTTTAACAGTTTTACAGCTTGAAGAAAACAAACGCTCCTACAGTACCTGCACCTGCTTGATAATTATTAAATCGTATGCCCTACTTGAATAAAAAAAAGTTCACTGCAATAATAAATGTACCCACATCACAAGGAGCTTATACTTTTTTAAACTTACACCTAGTTATCGTACTGAAAATTGTTAATGACATTACATGAAGTCATTCAACAATTTTCAGTCATGATGAAAATTTTCTGAATGGAAGGTGTGATTATTGTCATTTTCTGAAAAATAGAAGCAAGCTCTGTTTTTACCTGGAATCAATTCACAATACCGGTCCACTTTGGGGGATAATGTACTGTTAAGAGGATGTTCCATTTTTGCGCAGGGGTGATTTGGAACAGTCCAATGTTGCGTGGGAAGGGGTATGGCTGAAATATGCTGTATTTGCTCTTAAGCAAATGTCGGCCTTTCTAGTTATCTATTCATTTTCATTTTTTCATTTTTATTTATTTATTTTTATTTATTTATTTGTTTATTTATTTTAATTTATTTGTTTATTTATTTATTTATTTATTTTAATTTATTTGTTTATTTATTTATTTTTATTTATTCACTGATTTTTAGTTATTTGCGTTCTATTTATTTTTATTCATTTGTTTATCTATTTATTTATTTGCTTATTTTTGTTTAATTTTTTATTTGTTTGTTTGTTTATTTTTATTTATTTATTTATTTATTTATTTATTTATTTATTTATTTATTTATTTATTTATTTATTTATTTATTTATTTATTTATACCGGGTATCAATACCATCCATCCAGGCGTTCTCAAGTTATGGTGGTCTTCTACAAACACACACACACATACAGACAAACGCTACCCAAAATATAACGTTCTTGGCGAAGGTAACTATCACATCGCTATCTCACAAACCTCCACATGTTATACATCATTTAAGCACAAACAATGCGTGTTTCACACATCGGTTTGCATTTTTGAAACAAAGATATCAAGGGTGAAGAAGGCCACCAAACTTCGTATATCGGCATGTGCCATGCGACTGGAAAGCTTACCCGTGGAGGTAATGGTTCAGTCCAGCATGATGCAACTACGCACGCGCGGAATCTACATTCCTGACATTCCTGTGGAAGTTCTGGAATTCTTTGCAAATGGTCCCACACTGTAGTATTAGGCTCGCCCATCAGGCGTCGCCAAAAATAAGAGTCGCTGACCTGTGAATATCACACCAGACAGCCTCTCCACCATGTCTTGTGTGATGTCTTTCTCAGTTACCTTCTGGGTAACAAACGTCGCCATGTTGTACAGCTGTGCCGCTGCACTGGTCTATAGAGAAATGTATCGGGCAAAATAGGTGAGCCATTTGACCAGATATTCAGCGTTTTATGAATGAATAGAATCTTACACTTCTATTCCTAAAATGAGGTGGTAAAATACAACGATGGAATGCTTCAGTAATGACGGTATGGACGATATATATATACCCCGCATGCATAATCATATATTAATTCTGCGTGAGCAAACACAATAGATACTTCAGAAGGTAGTAATGTAGCAAAATAAAGGCACCTGTGCGTCTGCCGTGACCTGGTCATCATAATGAGTGGCCTGGATAAGAGACTCGGATGACTGGATGACGGATTCAACACTCTCTATGGGAACTCTTCCGACGTTATAGATGATCCCCTGTCGGGCCTGGGATGGGGTTCATTGTAAAGAAACAATATCTTCAGAAGACCAGCGAAGTTTGTTAATGCTACATTGATTAATGTTACTGATGTATCATTGATATAGTGAACATTGATTCAGACAGCTAATTAGTAATGTTGGCTTATGTCAAGTTAGAAATAAACTATAACTCGTCAAATATATTACATAACAAACTTAGCAGCGTTAGTATAGACCTACCGTCTCTTACCAGAGGCATGATCGTTGGTGAATGATTTTTTTTGCATAAGACAAATACAATGAAGCTAAGATATCTTATGCATTATTAGTTTTTAGCTACTTTATAGTTATTGACATGCACGCTGCCATTTTCTTTTAAAATATTCTAACAAAACTCACCTCCCTCCAGTCCCCCTCCCCATACGCTCCTTCTGCGCGGATGTTGTTGAGAGTCGCTGCTGTGATGGTACTTAAGTGCACGGCCTCCATTTTGTTTCCCCAGCGGATGGCGGTCTCCACTTCCGCGTTGGTGACGTCAATAGCGGTGAGCAGGTCCTCAAAGGCGGGCAGCCGGACCTGGTATACACCATACACCAAGGCTCGTTAAACCATGGCCACCCATGGCGAAACCAAGCTTACAGGGGGCACAAATCTACATCACTCCTACCTAATATCAAAAGCTGTCAGCCACAAAACAATCAAGAGCATTTCATGTTCAGGGCTAAGATACAAAAACTGGGAAACCTACTGCAATACCAAGAGCATAATACGGTCCCAAAATCGACTTTGGCCTCTTTGAATATTCGGAAACACAAGCAAACACACACACACACACACACACACATAAACACACACACACACACACATAAACACACAGCTTTTGACTTTTTTCAATTTGTTTTGATATTTCATCTCCTACATTTATGTAGACACGTTATTCGTATCAATACTGTTTGGTCATATCATCGCCTTTACCGTCAGCTCCAGTTCACTTGTTTTTCTCGTCCCCTCCTGGTCGAACATCTGCACGAAAATAAAGACCTTGTAGTCATCGGACGCCAGGCCGGACGGTAGCTTGAACGGAGGTGGAGACGGCGACTGTTGCAGACGAGGGACAAGACACGGAAATAAGTGTTAACTGGGATCATTTTATGTACAATGAAGGGTGGTGCAAAAAATGTACCGGTATATTTCTACACAGAAGACTTTAGCTACATTACCATTAGACTAATCGGGGTATAACAAAGAGATTATTTATCTTTAGATGAAAAACAAAGGCCAACATTTTGACATGGCCACCCTACACTCGACAGGCACCTGGTAACCGCAACAAGTAATGGCCATTATATATTTTATGATAGATGTGATATGTATTGAAGCATTTAAAAGCTTACCATTCCATAGTAGAATAAGTTGTTATGTCCGGACTCGGAAGTAACCAAGGTGCTGACCGAAGCTGTGGCCCTTGTTCTGTAGTAGAACTCGTAACGAATCGCTCCTTGTCCTTCAAAGTCTGGTGGTAAAAATAAGGAAATATCCGAATTACTCAAACGCCAAACTCTGAACCTGAGTTTGCAAGTGATATAAAACCCCTGCGATTGTCTGTTTTGAATTTCAATGGAGCGGTGTAGGCATGCTTGATTGAATTTAATGTAATGACAAATAAAACACTAAGTGAAAGCGTTACGTACAAAAATTTCCGAACGACTTAGACGTATTGCTAAGCATGTTCCTTGCAAAACAAAAAATTAACCTACCGAGACAGCTCAGGTCAAATCTGGTTATCAGGGCGATTCCATCCGTCGGGCCTGCGGTACAAAGGTTGGACACTTCCCGGCATTCACAGCCCTCCCCCGTCCATGACCTGTCTAGTGCGCTGTACGGTTGTGTTCTGTTGCACTCAACTGTAAAAGATATCAGTGTTAAGGCTAATTCTTCATTTTATGGCTACCATAACACATAACACAAATTATTGTCACAGTCTTGGGCCGCAGGGTCAGTGGGCATGTGTTGTTAGCCTGGACCTTACCCGATGCCAGCGGTACCGGTATGTCGGCAGTACAGACGGGTTGACGCGCGTTGGCAGGCGGAACCGGGATGGCGAACTTCCACTCTGCATAGCTGCAGTTGCCGGAGATGCAGAGAACACCGTTTGTCAGGATATCCAGCCGTATGATGTACTCTCCTGGAACCTGGAGGAGACACATTGAGGGAAACGGGAAACAAGACTCATCTTTCTCTCATAGAAACTAGCTGCTTGTCCAACCCAAAAGTAGTTCTTACTCAATTTTTTTAATTTTTCAAATTTAATTCTTTTTCAAGGAACCACTGCTTCTTTGACGTCAAAACGAGCTCGAGGGTAAATTCAATTTCATTATTGGAAACTACAGTTAACCCAGAATGTCTTTTATCAATATAGATGATCTTCCAAGTTATGATAACGGGATAATGAACGAATAGATATTTTTAACGGTATGTTCATCATTCATTGAGAAGAATAGGCTTTTACTAAAGGCGTCAACTGATGGTTTACCAACGGGCCACTCTTTCATCTATAACTTTGTCCGAATAGACGCATGCACATTTGAACCACGCTGCAATGTAAACCAACGAACAGTCATTACTATAAAACAAACAGCTCTTACAGTGAACACATTGCTTTTGACGATGAGTTCTGACTGATCCAGGCCTGTCAGAGTGTTGTTCTCAAGACCATCGTCACTGAACCCTTCCGGGGACTGTTTCAGCCTCCAGTGGAAGGAGTGGTCCGGTCCCAGCTCTTCCAGGTTATCCCATCTACCCGAAGGATTATTTATCTCGCACTCTGTCCACAGCCTCAGTCTCTGGTCAAACTTGGTGGCCCGGTAGTTACAGTTCTTATATTTGCTACACGATGAGCTCTCGATCACGTCACCAGGTTCCCCGCAACACCTGTGGGATTAACAGAAAGTCTTACTGATGAATACCTTGCTTTAGAGCAAAACAAATTACAGCTCTTGGTGGCAAATCTTACCACAAACATGATGGCACATTTGCACACCAAATACGCGTGTGTTTTGACAGATTATCGGAGGACGCGGTTTCGTCTCTGCGTAAGAGAATGGCATCGCCTCTAATGAACGAAGGCGAAGGGGATAAATTTGATAATCCTCGATGTAGACAACCAAAAACCACTGAGTTATAAGCACTTTATAATCAATTGCAATGCTATTGCAAACAGCGGCCGCTAGCTATAATTACCCCGTATTTTGTTACATTATAAACGAATGAGGGTAAACGATAGCCATTCTTACCTTATCCTGCAGGTAGGAAGTCCTCTAGGAATAAGCGTCACCTCCTGCTCATAGGCGATGTAGTCTCTATATTCAACTCGCATGATGAATGTTCCAGATGTGGCCTGTTGAGCTCGAGGCGATGTGTTTTCGAGTTTGTGACCATGATACCAAAATCTAGAAATAATTTGATGATACTTCTTGTTCACCTCGAAACTCTGGCCACAGGCGCTTCCTGAAAAACAGACAGTCATGTTCTATAACGGATGTGATCAAGCCGGGATGAAACGGGATGTTTGCACCCACGTGATTATGACGTCAGCAGCTTCCGCCATGTTGTATGACTAAACAAGTGAAAGTGTGCAGATAGATTTGAATTCGTGTATGAAGTTACTTTGAATTTCATTTCACACGCTCGCATCAGCTTTTGGTTGTCCACAGGATGTTCATACAGGAAAATTAGTTTGGTCTTATTATTACTCAAGCATACAATAATATGTCATGATATGTTTGCAATAAGCTTAGTGTGGGTATCTATATGTGATAAGTTAAAGAAACATTCTGTACTTTGTATTGTTACACTGTCCACCTGTCATGGAAGAGCCAAACGGCCGTGGGTAATGAATAAACTCTTTGTTTAACCCTTGCTTTTTTTTCCACCGACTTTTCGGTCACCGCCTGCCACCTTGTAAAACATTGTAAAATTTAATTTTCTATTGCTACTTTCAATGCAAAAAACTTTATCCACGGCTAACTACTTCGATACTTTCCAAAATATGATACAGTGCTACTGTACTACAATAATCAGGTCCAGGTTCAGGTTTGAATAATTCTCTGGACCTGAGCCGGACCTGAATGTACTGTACTGATCCTCACCCCTATAATCCTGCATACAAAACTTTACCGTTAGGAAGCCGGCATGTCCAGATCCATTCGCCTGAATCCGGTAAATTGTCAACAGCAAATATAACTTCAACCTGCCCAGAATCATCGTGTACACTGCCGTCATAATCTGAATCCATCAGGTGACCACCGCTTTGGGACCTACAGGGAGAAGACAGAACAATCACACAGGCATCAACTAACCCTTATCAACTAAATGGAAACGCTATAGACTGGTTTATTGATAGACTGGTTTATTGATTGAATACTCCTAGCAGCCACAAGGCTGAATTGTGAGATTCACAGTTACAATTTTTTTTTACAAACACTACAGTTAAAATACATAAATCAATTTATATACATTTGTTGCCAATTTACAACATGATAAATCACAATAATAATTACACATCAATAATTACACTTCACCTTTCTCTGCGGGGTTACCTATATCCTTTGTTTTTGAAAACAAGATATTTATGGAATACCAAGGCGATCGACAGTGGTTTCAATAGACTATATTTTCACGTTGACATGATCCCTGCATGCCTTGTATTTAAAAACAACGGATATAGGCTTCTCCGCAGATAAAGGTGAATTGGCCTATGGTCAAATGTCAAACAGAAATAGAAACTGGGGGCAAGCTTCTTCGTCAAACGAGGTACCAGTCGGTAGTACCATACATGTACATGTAATTTTCAACCACAAAATTTTCAAGCATATTCTATTTATAATGTGCCAATGACATTGCATGGCCATTACGTTCTAAAGTGATTTGTCATCGGTATTGATTCTGAAGAAGACGACAGTGGTCGTTGAAAATTTGATCCGTGTGTACTTTTGTGTTTGAAGAAAGTTTAGCATTATGCTAGAATGCCATCTGTGTCTGCAAGATCGTACCTCTTGGAGCCCCCGATGATGAGAAGACGGGGTATCGATCCTTCTATCTCAATCCATGTCGATACTGTTGCCGTGGTGACGTCATTATCTTTACCATACGTCACGGAGACAGACAACACCAACAGGTACTCTCCAGGTTCCAGCTTGTTGCGAGCGATGGTGATGGAGCTGTCGTTCAGGATGACATCATTACTGATGTACCAGAGAAAAAGATAAACATCTGATATGGAACGATTATGCTAATACAGGAAAAGACACGGTATTAAAAACCAAAAGGCCAAACTTAAGGTGGTATCTCACTGCACTTGGGGCTCCGGTGTGGCACTGCGGGGTTCGTTCACTGTGTCACTGTTGTGTTATTTTTTTTTTGATTTTTGATGAGTTAGTTATTGCGTAATACATAAAAGTATGACTTAGAAGACAACAAAATACACAAAACGTAAGAAAACTAGTTTTCATCTCTAAATTTCGTTAAATAATCTTTCAAACCCCGCAGTACCGCACCGGTGCCCGAAGTCCAGTGAGATACCACCTTAACTTGGAGATTTATGCTACAAAGGAACTTGGACGAACTGGGGATTAGCCAGAGGCGGAAACTCTGACCCCAAAATGCTTCTGAGTGGAGAAGGTTTGCCACCCAATGTGTCGCTAAATACGGGAAGATCGAAGTCTGTGCTTAAAGCCATGGGTATGAGAGATCGCAGGATGCACATGGTTACCGTATGTCGTAAGTGTACTCCGTAAGAATAGAAGTGTCATCATATACTGCCTTGCGAAGCCCCCATTTGTAGGTGATGCTGTAGTTTTCGGGACAGTCCAAGTCAACGATCCTGGAAAGATTAAAAAAGTGATTATATTATAAATTAGAAAATGATAAATTTGTCAGCACCGTCAGCAATATATATATATATATAGATAGATAGATATAGATATGAATATATATGCCCATTGAAGCAGCAGAGATACATTTCTTCTAAACGCAAGAGTTTAGACTTACCGTCCATGGGTAGAGAAATCTCCAGCTCGTAACAGTTGAAATGGCTTCTCGAAAAGTCGACTCCCGGTGTCCAGAACAACCGTGGGGAAACATGGAGAATCCGGACCGTCCTCAGGTTCTGTTGGAAATGTGAAGCAAAAAGGCTTAGCACGGAGACAAGGCGACTTGTGTTAGTAACAGACTGTACGATTTACCCTTTGGTTGTTCATTTGTGTCTTTGTTAACTCTAGGAATTTGCTCCCCCTCCCTACGTACGTTTTCCGAGTCTGCAAACAATGCTTGTTGTTAACATACATGTGCTCCCTTGGGAACTTTTCTCAACTGTACGGAGGAAACAATATTCAAAAGTAGAAGTATACTAATGTTAATTTTACTAGAATATGTGAAATATACTCGGCGCTTATTCTAACATACCTTGGAGAAACCTTTGACTATACATGTACCTTACTAATCACATCTCCAGCTATATTTTCAACATCACTAATAAACGAGAAGTTGAACCTATCAGATTACGTCTAGATCCCATGTATTAGATCAGTCCTGTCAGTTTATAGGCTGGTTACATATTGCACCTGCAAAGGGACTCTCCAGAGCAGAATTCACCCCGGTAATTATATTTGGCAATGGGTATGTTTGTGTGTGACATTAAAGGAAAAATGTTCTGCTGAAAACTGATAGATGTTTAAAGTTTGAGACTCACCTCTATCAAACTCACAGGCAAAATGAGCCGACTCCTCACACGAGACAACTTCCCATTTAGATTGAGTCCCCCCCATGTTACGAGCACATCGTTTAGTGGGATCATCCACTGGTTCATTATCGCCCCACCTTCAACAACAAAATCAAAAACACTGCATAGCAATATCCTCAAACAGTCTGAGAAATGCCATCTAGAAGCATTAGTTAAAAGAACGAAGAAACGTCTCGTATCATTGGCCATACTTAGATTATCTCTTGGTTGATTTCTATGGTTTTCCTAACGCTAATGCTAGCCATGTACGATTTAAGTGTGATAATGGCAACAGTTTTACCACAATATATCCAGACAGTTTGATATGAAAAATCATACAGAGAAGGACAGAAATAAGTATCTATTACAAGAAGGTTCGCCGTATTCTTGAGACATAGCTGTGTTTAAAAACAGATTTGTTGCTTACTTTGAATATGTGACGTAGACATCCGTTCCATCGACACCATGCCTCCATATGCCAGGTCCATCTGGGATGACGTCCAACCAATATGGAGTACGTATGCCATGACGGTCACACTTACTCTGAAACACAAGGACAGGCATTTTCCAATTTATTATTGCTGGTTTTGAAAGTGCATGGATCCTGATTGCAGAATAAGACATTCGTGATTTATGTATTTAAAAAACATCAGTTCATATTCTCGCTTTTTTTTTAAAAGTCAGTTCCTTTTTTATTAGTTTGTGTACAAAAGCCTAATAACCAAAACGTTTGGAATATTAACTTCGGTTGATCATATCTCCGTTGTTTCTGCATCAATGCCAATGTATTATATATCATTAGAAACCTTGTGTAACTTCCGTTTTTAATGGTATCAAACTCATTATCATTTAAACGTTAGTGGGTCAAACAAAAGATGCTCAAATTTCCCTGTCCAACACTGTATCGTCCGTTTGGTATGGCCGCGCCTCATACGGACTTAAATATATGCGCAGGTGTGACCCCACCTTAATAAGATTGTGTACTACCGTTGTCATTAGCTGATAGAAGGTACTATGGTAGCTGCTGAACCGAGAAGACGCCAGTCGACCCCCAAGACTGGTACAGGTTGATGTAGCCTGGCTGTACGTCACCTCGGCGGTCTCGTTCACTACGACGTAGATTTTGGTCCCAACTTGTGCCTTTAACTCGCAGATATCTAGTTCTACCGAAACAATAACATCCAAACACGGAGTCTGTCACTAAAGAAGTGTTCCCAACGTAACACTTTTGTTCAGTCTACCCCTACAGTTTGGCAGTTTCGTAGAAAGGACACCAGTGGGGTAGCATTGACTGTAGTCGCTAAGGGATACTAGACCATCACAATAGTTCCTCAGTCACTATGTGCACTTCTTGAATTTAGGAATAAAAGATTTGTTGACCATGATACCATGTTTTGTTGCTTCAATAGTCGCAACGTTCAACGACTCTATTTTGAGAATTTGCTCATTTGCATTTAAAAATTTGGAGTGTGCATAAGATGATAAACACTTACTTGCCGCGATCTTAACCGCAAATCTGTCAAGTCGTATACCCGATCAGATACCAAAAAATGTAGACCTGGACTGCTGGAGAATAGCGAGACATACTGTAGATACCCTCGTGACCTTCTTCTCTTAGTTAGGATGTCTATCATCCGCTTATGTTCACCAAGATAAATATGCACCATACAGTTTTACAGTAAGCTTAGTATCCCAACCAGGCTCAAGGTTGCTGGGAAAATAGTATAGATGGATCAAACAAACAGAAAACATGATATGTACCAGAGAAGGTAGCTTGCCAGGGAGTACAGTTTACGACAGCTTATTTGTCTATTTAGCCACTATTTTTTTACTATTTTTGAGCGACCTGTGGAGCCCGGCAGAGGCCATTAACTTACCAAGGTTGACTGATCCACCCAGAACCATGTTTATGACACAGGCTGCCAGAAGAACCGCCAATCTTTGGGAACTACCCGTCATGTCGCTCCGTCACTGCTCAAATATTCTTCCACGAGTGAAAAAAATAACAACGTAGGATAGTTTTGGGCGTGTGCTTGGTGCTCGATGTTCTGTTGAAAGAGTTGCCATAGAGTTTGACGTCATAAAACCACAATACACATCATCCAAACAATTTCACACCAATCAAACGAACGTGGACCAGACAGTCCATTAATTGTTACAGACAGGCTGGGCGTCTGCAACACTGAAAGGTTCATTGACCCCGACCAAAATACGATTCTAATACCCCTGTCAAATTATCCACGATCTTCGGGCGTATCGTGGAAGATCGGCCATATTTAAGATCGACAGAGAGCTGCGCGTATTTTTCACCTGAAAACCGTCCCTGTCACATATGAGCCATACTTTGTACCTTGTAAAATTGTTGTGCAATAAAGTTATCATTACAAGCGAGGCACGGGTGATTGCCGCAGACTCGTCGTCCGATCGATTTTCGCACAATGTGACAGGGGTATAAAGAACAGAAACATTCACGCCAATGCCATCTCCACCAGTTCACCAGGCAAAAAGGGAATTAAGTACTGTAGAAACATGAACATGACGGATTAGATTTATTAAAACATGAAAAACGACAAGAACGACACATGCCTTAAACTGATTTTCCTATAAGCAAACCTAATATAGTTCTCGTAAGAGAAAATGATCAATATTTCTTTTTATTCCCTTGTGAAGATAAATGCTGTGCTGCTAAGGCATTGGTGACTTGCAACCTCAAAGTCATGTCGACTAGCTTTATTGAAGCAGTTTGTTATCTACAAAAGTGTTACCTGCTTTCAAGCCACTTATATCACTGTATCATATCAGTGATACCCTCTAGTCTTTGGCCACCCTATTGGTTATCAGTTCTATACAGCAATGCCCCCACGATGGCCCCCACGATGGCCCCCACGATGGCCCCCACGATGGCCCCCACGATGGCCCCCACAGTAAAAACACAACCAAGTCGCACAGCAGCTTCCACATATAACAAAATTTCGTAGACTGCTAGGATATTCCTTTCAGCAACAAGCGGTCATTGCCCCGGCTTCCCTCATCCATGGGTGGATCCGTCTCCTCTGGTGCTCAGCGACGCGGGTTGATGTGAAGTGACAGGGGTCATGATCCGAAGAAATGTCTTTCTTTTGTTGTCACTGGCTCAATCTATTATTCATGAAACACGTGCAAGAGTTTATCAGTGAAATATTCATCTCTGTAAGTTTCTTGACTTGGAAACTATCCAAAATTTCCTAGCAGATGTATATCTCATGTTTAAACAGATATATTTGTGTACGTACGTCTATTCACTATTGGTCTTTACTTCTGATATTGGCAGGTTCGATGGAGATCGTGCGTACGTGTGGTCTTTAATACTGTTTTGGCATGTACACAGGTCTGATAATGTTGGTGCGTCTTCACGTGCAAGCGTCTTGTCATCTGGTCCTTTGTGTGTGCATTTAGGTGTGGCGATCACCGTGGCTACGGCACGTGGAAAAGAGATATGTGCCAGTTTAGCTGGGTGTGGTCAAAACACCACATGGATGTCTGCTCATTGCATTGGGGCCAGTCTGGCATCATTGACATCATTAAACGTGCGTCAATGGTGCATTGTCCGCAAAATAGTGCCCCTGTCAACTGTATGTAGAGTAGTCGTTTACTTTACTGTTAACCATTGTTTGTTTATCATTTTTTGTTACTTGAAATTTAGCCCTAGGGCAAGAACTTGCAATAAATTTATCATTATTATTATTAATAGTATGCTGAGAAAACAGGACGCGAAAGCAAATTACACAGACGAAGCATAAAACAGACGTCTTCTTAGAGAAGGTAACAGTCGAGCCGGCCGCTAGGGGCGCTATTAAGACAGGCTATTCAACGAATCCCTAATGGTAGCAGAACGCAGTTTTCGGCCTATGGGGATTTTTATAGTGAAGGACCACAAGGTGACTGACATCAATACGGATAGAATTAAAGCAATTTGCAGTTTTTAAGCTACACAGACTAATATGTTGAAGTCGATGGTATATCCTACAAAATAAATGGAAAGCAAAAAGAAGAGTTATGGTTTTGAAAAATGTTTACGTCCTTTTTATATTCTGCATCTGTTTGTATCTGTATAACCGCCCTTCGGCGTGACTCACCAGCTTCGCAGGCACACTGCGCGGCAGCAGCTGGTTATATTACACTGAACAACCCGTCACACCTAACTTTTGCACATCTATCTGCAAGTGTTCTTTAAAACTATCCAGAGAAGATACTACTATGCTTGGTAATAACAAATGCTACTCTACGATAGTTCTGGGGAAATGCGAATTTTTGAACACATCAATCTTCGGTTCGTAACTCGGGTACGAGGTACCTGAAGTTATGGCTTTTTTTTTCCAGCTGGTGTTAGACACTTATGAGTCAGTAAGTCCAGCAGTTTAGTCTGGACATTTTCCTTCTGTCTTTAAGTGACATCCACTGCAGATCTGTTTTCATAAACACTAGCATCCCTGCTGTAGTTGTTTGTGCAGAAGCTGGCAGCTTGGTTCTGTGCCCTTTCCAGTTTATCTTTGTCGTTATTTGTATACTTTTGCGGCATATTCAAGGTTAGGCCTTACCAATTTTTGGGTCATTCGGTGCCATATGGATCTGTAGCCGACTCACCGAGGCAGTCAGCTGTAAAGGTTACGCGTATCAGTGATACACAGAATGGGCAAACATCATGATCGTATGCTGAGTTAACAGAAGTGTGCGGTAATCCGTTGTGCAATTAACTGGCTTTTACTGTATGTAGTACATATTTCAAACGTAGTCTGACATTTTATTAATATATTTTCTGATTCTCTGTAAAAAATATATTGCCAGGTCACAATACTGGGGTTAATGACCCCTTGCGGAGGGTTGCAGTGGTCGAGCCGGCCGCTAGGAGCGCCATTTAGTCGAGCTTGGCAAGAACGTCATATGTAGAATGGTTGAGTCTTTACAATCACAATGTGTTTGAAGAACAAACGCAGTACCTGGCCAGGGGACCATACACTGGCCATATGGTAGATAATGTCGTAGACAAAAGACATCAGACCTACATACGCTTCCAGTGTTGCGATCGTCACTCCGCAACCGTTCGTCACCTATACGTGTGTTAACATACATGTTTATGGCACGTTTAAAGTCTACTCTCACTGCACTTGCGTCACGCTTACGTCACTACGGGCTTCGAAAGTTACTCAACAAATTTCAGAGATAAAAACGAATTTTCTTACTTTTTGTGTATTTTGTCTTTTAAGTCATGTAAGACATACTTTGCTTATTACGCAATATCTATTTATAAAAAATCAGAGAATATAACAAAACAGTGACGCAGTGAAAGAACGCCGCAGTGACACCAGCTTGACGCAAGTGCGATGAGAGTGCACCTTTAGGGTCTCATACCCCAATTATACCCCCCCCCCCATTTGTTACAATGTATAGATACGCAACTTTTTAATGGGCGCAAATCCAATAAAGAAATAGTTTGTCTGGAGAACCTTCTATTGCAATAGCACTAATTTTCTTTAAGTTTGTCTTGTGGGATTAAATCTTTTCCCATTTTCGGCCAAACCGTGTCTCCGTCTGAGTTTGTTTGATTTGATTTGACAATATTAGCTTATCCTCGATGGCACGGTTCTGTAAAAGGAGAAGGACGTGATAGAGAATGGTTCTGTACGCATTGACTAGATGAATGTCCTTGGTCAGGCTCTGTGTGGTTCTGTACGCATTGACTAGATGAACGTCCTTGGTCAGGCTCTGTTTTTGTGTACTCGCCTGTGACGCTTCTTGGACAAGGGCGTTGATCACAGGAATAGAATACAGATAGTCCACTAAACACTGAACCAGTAGAGTAAGCACAAAGTAAGCAAAAGTGGCACGACTGCAAATGAGTAAAAATCAATCTACGGTTGCCATTCATGTATTACGTATCCAATTGTTTTCTTTGTGATGGCCATTATCACACTTATCTTTCTGTAAAGTAGAGAGCAGATAACAGTACAACATTCGACCATATATGTTGATCTATCTAACATCTGCATTTCAAATGGATATAGAAAGTCTATTAGCCTTTCAATTTTGAAGGTATGTTTATTTTGTTAAACTGCGAGTCTCTTGAAATGATAACAGTACATCGACATAGTAACATTTCCTTTGGGTGTCGTCAACTGAACACTTAGATACAATCCTGACGGAACCCGTTAGCCTTTCAATTTTGTAGGTATTCTCATTTTTTAAACTGCCCTATAGAGTCGGGTCTCTTGTCATCATAACAGTACACCGACATAGTAACATTTCCTTCGGATGTCGTAAACTGAACACTTAGATACAATCCTGACGGAACCTGCCTGACCATAGTGGGTACACAGACAACAGAGAATGCCTTCCCATCGCTTCCAAGTCCCTGGTTCCTTTGTGTAGCTGTGGGCAATTCGCAAATGGACAGTCCTTAATAGTTCATTAACTAGCTTCAATACATCTCGCTGCGAATACACAATATAATGTCCTTGATGCCGTTTTTAGATTCACACACAAATTGGATTGGCAAGAAAGGTTTGGCCAAGGACATCTGGTACGGAGTTTTGGTAACTTTCATGATGATGATGAACTTTCATGTGGTCGGAGACAGTGACTTAGTATCTATTTTTGATGTACAAAAACTGTGAAATTTTTGTGGTTTTGCTTGTCCACAGAACACCGTCTGGGAAACATTAGTTCCCTTTTGATGCTATAGATATGATCACACTTCTGCAAATGCCAGCTCAAGGCCGCCCAACAGGAGTAACCCAATTGCTTCCAATTCAGTGTTTCCTTTGTGTGTGTTAAGCAATATGGGAGCGAACAGTCCTTAGTGTTTCATCGACTATTTTCTGTACAGATACCTGTGAATGCGCGATGCAATGTCCTTGATGGCGTATTTAGATCTACACACAAATTGGATTGGCAAGAAAAGGCGAAGGATATCTGGCATGGAGTTTTGGGTACTTTTATGCGGTCCGAGACAATGACTATTTTTGTTTCCGATGTACAAAAAAACTGTTTGAATTTTTGGTAGTTTTGCTTGTCCACAGAACACCGTCTGGGAAACATTAGTTCCCTTTTGATGATGTAGATATAATCAAACTTGTATAAATGTCGGTACAAGGCTGGCCAACAGGAGCATTTCATTGGTTCCGATTCAGTTGTTCCGTTGTGTTTCTGTGAGCAATAGGAAAGCGAGCAGTCCCAAATGTTTTATCTACTATAATACAGATACACGTGAATGCGCGATGCAATGTCCTTGATGCCGTATTTAGATCCACACACAAAGTGGATTGGCAAGATAAGAAAAGGCGAAGGATATCTGGCATGGAGTTTTGGTTACTTTTATGCGGTCCGAGACAATGACTATCTCTACTTCTGATGTACAAAAAACTGAATTTTTGGCGGTTTTGTTTGTCCACAGAACGCCGTCTGAGGAACATTAGTTCCCTTTTGATGATGTAGATATCATCAAACTTGTATAAATGTCATGTCAAGGCTGGAAAACAGTAGCCTTTATATATAGACCTGTTTATACACTGGTTGATTGAATTGAAACTCATCGCAGCCAAAAGGATGCATTGTGAGATTCACAATTACAAAGTTTTAATATTAGTCATTACACGGGATATATATCCGAACCCCCCCCCCCCCCCCCCCCCATCGTCAAGAGTGCAGCACTGTCAACAGGTTGACCAGTTAGTAAGGATCAAAAAGAGAACCTGCTGAATAACTATCGGTAGTGCCTACCCTATATATACAGGTGCATGCGCACACCTTGGCCTTACTACTCTAGCTGAAAGCCGGTAGAGACTGTTTCTGAAGTTTGCTAGATCACTCCTGAACTCTGAATTAGAACGCTGAATTAGAAGTGCACATCTATACCATCTCAGGTCACAAAGGCCTCGTCAGAAATCTGCAGTGGTACGGAGTAGAGTCAGAAGCAAGGGACCAAATTGAGGACTTTCTCTACACACGTACCAATAAGTGTGCACAGACGTACCCATGAGTGTATACAAACGTATCCATAAGTGTGCACAGACGTACCCAGTAAGTGGTCGTTGAGGGTTACCTGTCCATTGAATAAGAGGTGAACTATGGCGTCTCTCAGGGCTCAGTACTCGGACCATGTTTGTTCCTATTCTATATAAATGACATAGCTGAAAACCTACATTCCACTAAACTCTTCTTTGCTGATGACACTATACTTTACATGACTAGAAGACGCCCCAAAACTCCAGACCGACGTTAACTGAATGGAACGACAAGTGAATGATGGAATTCCATCCAACAAATGTAAGGTACTAACAATGTCAAAGACAAAAACCATCGTATTTGACTACACACTGCATGGAAACATCTTAATTCATGTTCGTTGTGTCAGCAGTATCTTTGTGGCACTCTGTCAATAGACTAAGATGGGATCAGAACATTGAACAACTGTCAACAAAATCTACCAACATGTAGACTGGTTTATTTTAAGCAATGAGCATAATAGTCCTCCTAGCAGCCTAAGAGGCTGAATTACGAGGACATTACAATCACGTTCCATTCAACATACATCGATTAGAAAACTTTATGAACGACGTTAAAACAATGGGTCAATAGTTACTAGTAAAATACAATATCGAAGTAATACGAATTTGTTATGTTCAAAGAATTCCACTATTTACAGACTTAGACTTTATATAGACTTTTAAAACTTCGACAAGACAACGTGTGACTGAGGAGTAAAGTTCAGTTAGAGTCCGTTAAGCGTTTCCACAATGGCCGGGATGGCGCTTGATCTGTAGCGCTTTGACCCAGGAGGCTGCTGGTACTGACCAGAGTTGCGTAAGTTTCTACCGTGCTGTTAGACAATATGTATCATTATATGTACTACTGTACTACATACCGAATCAGATGTATCGTTATATGTACTGCTGTTCTACTGATGTATCACTATATGTAATACTGCACCACTGATATATCATTGTAGGTACTATTGTACTGCTGATGTATCATTATAAGTACTATTGTACCACTGAAAAAAATCTACCAACACACTGAACATCCTGGAACAAAATGTCAATGTCACACATATTAATAAAAGCCAGCACATATACGCAGCTCAGCTACGTCCTGTACTGGGTCCTGCCCGACAGAATGGGATCCACTCACGCAAAACAATATAAGAACATACATTATAGGTACTTCTGTACCACTGAAATAAGTCTACCAACACACTGAACTTCCTGAAACAAAACTAGCAAAACCTTCATCGGGTCATTGACATCTCTTCTATGGCAGGTGGGAAGGTATTATTGATGATATGCGCCACACTCAATGACAACGTCCTCGCTTGCGGACAAAGAAGCTTGGTTCTGTCGGTGCGCTTTTGTTTCCTATTGTTGTATATACCTTTGATGTGAACACGTAGGCCAGTCTTACTTTTGTCGAATGGTAAGCTATGACCTTCCAAGGACACGTCCTTGGCAGGTACAATTCGATAAGCCTTATGATTGGCTGATGATGGTATACGTTACCCTACCGCCAGCCTCATAAGACTGTTAAGAAGTACCAAAAAAAATGACCAAAACCGAAGGGACACGGACTATGATCTCTGAACCTGTGTTTGTACTATGTGTAAGTAATGATATATGCTGATAGATTCAATAGGACTGTATCTCTGTAATATTTCATCTGACCCTCACCTTCCTCATGTCCTCAATGAAAATCGTCCTTCAGGCCGATTTTAGCTTCCCATGAATAAATAAAGGTCCAAATAATCAAAATTCACCATGGAAACTCTCTCAATAACAAAGAGCCGAGGACGCAAGGACGTCAAACAGACGGCCAGAACTATCTCACCTGTTGTTTTATTTGTAGGAAAACACCAGAGCAGTGAAGGAGCACAATGGAGGTTTCGTTGCTTCCATTGTTGGTTCTGTTGGCAGCCTACAGCTTGTCCATAACTCCGTGTGTGTCGGTGGACTTAGGTAAGCAGTATGATAAATATATATATATATATATTATACCCCTGTCACATTTGGCGAAAATCGATCGGACGACGATTATACGGCAATCGTCCGAGTCTCGCTTGTAATTATAACTCTATTGCACAACAATTGCACAAGGTACAAAGTATGGCACCCGAGCCTCGCTTATAATATAACTTTATTGCACAACAATTGTACAAGGTATAAAGTATGGCTTATATGTGACAGAGACGGTTTATAGGTGAAAAATACGCGCAAACCTCTGTCGATCTTAGATATGGCCGATCTTCCATCGATAGGCCCGAAGATCGTGGATAATGTAACAGGGGTATTACGATGTGAATTTGAAGTCGGTTGCGTTATATTCAGATGTCTTAGATATTGGTGTTTTCTTTTACACAACTCTACGGCAGCTGCTTACGTTTCAATGGCTACCAGAGATGTTCCGTAAGCAGCTTTGAGAAATTACTGGTTGTCTAAAACAAAACTTCAATATATCCTATGTTTTACCAACCGTTTAATATGAAACTATTCTTGGAAGTATTCTTATATCTTGTTGTCTACGTGTACCGATTTTCCATTGGGTTTGAATCCTTTTGTGTGAACTCAATGTTTGCGGACTTGTTCTTCTTCACAAAGTCCACAAAACATTATGTTTCTTACCTCACTCTGAGAGTTACTCCTATATCATTACATGTCGACCGTATACATACGTCACTGGTCATGCAATGTAGAAACACCTGTTTTTTTGTCTCTGTAGAGTTCGGCACTTGCGAGCCCAAGGCGCAAGTAAGGAACAAACTCTACGTCATAGTGGACGAGACCATGGTGACGTACAGCCAGGCTACATCAACCTGTGCCGGCCTGGGGGGTCGGCTGGCGTCCTCGCGATACGAGAGTTACAGCGACGCCTACGAGAAGATAATGGATTGGGTAACCTGCCATCTCATTACTCTGTGTATACGCTTATTGATGACTCTCTATCGGGCTCTGTAAAGCCCCCTTTACAAATCAAGAATTTAGCTCGGCCGAGTTGTCAGCGAGCTGTAAATTACGAGGAGCTATGACCCTGATGACTACGAACAAATGGCAGAGTTTCTTCGTCGGCATCAGCGTCATACCTCCTCGTAATTTAGAGCTCGCTGACAACTCGGCCGAGCTAAATTCTTGATTTGTAAAGCCCCCTTAATAGTGTCTATATGAACATGAATATGAGTGCACTAGTGTCAGTTTTGATTGCCTGCATGTCGTTTTGGTATTTCCAGCAGCTGACAGCGATAATTTATGTAGCCCCAAGATGCTTGCATAGGATATGCGGGTTGGGTATGTTCAAAACTGAACTGGTGAGGACCCTGCTGTACGGAAGAAGATGAAGACACAATGCACATTATTCTATTGGCCCAATTGACACATCTAGTCTAAATACATTCCATACATTACCTTACACTTCCATTCGCGCCAATGTCCTCTTGACCAGATAGAAAATTGAATATAGATGCGCTAAGTCAATTTCTCTTCTTTATTTCCAAGCGATCGGCCCTATTCAGATGATTTGCTGTCAAGAATAAGCAAATATTGGCAGAATTGTAATGATTTATGTTTGCTTGTTGTTGTTGTTTTATTCTAAAAAAAGGCACTTCCGAATACGGCTTTGCTTTAAAGACCATGTAGGTGTGCCCTGGGCAAAGCACTAAGGAAGTACTCCCTACTGTGACCATCCCAGCAGCTAGAGTGGTGAATTGACCCCTATAAATACATAAACTAATAAACATCCCAGACTGTCTACACGCTGGAAACAAAGGCAGGGACAGATTAGCATAAAATACTGGTCAAAAATTCAAATATTTTTCTCTACTGGTTTTCAAGGAAACACTATCAAACCCTGCAGAATGATCCAGATAGTTGTAACAAAGTTACATAATCGAGGTCCTAAAAACAGCGACTTTCAAATATTGGGAAACCAACCTTGTGTTCAAATTGAAACTTTCAACTCTGCTTTGCCAACTTTGTATCAAAGTGTCTTTTTGTATCTACAACACATAATTGCAACTTGAAAATCTTCCTTATAACTGAATTTGCTCTTGATATTTTATGTGTCTAAAATGGCTAATAATGTGGTTTTCTATTTGTAAATGTACCAACAGGGGCTATGTAGACTGTACAACTGTCATTTATGTCTAAAAGCCAGCATTTTCATTGCTTTATTTTCTGGGTTAGGTGAAGCTTTATGTATAATCATACTTCAATACCTTATGTAGTATCCTAATATCAAAATTGAAATGAAAATAAATTTGTGTTGGTCAGCGGTCTCAGCCATTCTTCCCCGATGGCGATGTGAACTCCACCACAGTCAACAGAAGACTGAGCTCTAGTAGTTTACGTTAGTCGAATTTATTGGGTCATAGTACGGGGTTGGACCGTTTGTATGTACGCTACAATGTCTACCACTGTTGTATACACTACACCTAGTGGCACGTGCGTATTGCAATTTTTACAACAAACATTGATCTAAGAAAAACTCTGTTCTTGTCTCTCATAAGCGTGCGTGGGGTTGTCCAAAGGATATATGGCATAGTTTGATTCCCGCATGGGTGGACGTAGAAAGAGACCGCGGGGGAGCTGCCATTTGGAGGCACGGTGTGGATGGAACGGACGTTTTGTCCACGTACGAGAAGTAAGCAACATAGCTGGTTTTTTTTTATTCGTTTGTGCTGTATATTAACCTGTAAATCTTTAAATGGCGTAACAAACCCAGTTGGTACGTTATATGGTTTTACTCTCCATTACCTTTGTTATATGTTTTGCTTGTCTGCAATTGTTCCGATTTCGTTTGTACTCTCAGTTTGTTTCTGATGACGACAAGAAAATAAGCGTGTTGAGCTTGAGTGTGTCGCCATCATGTTATGTACTTATATGTTAGAATAAGAAATAAATGAAAAAAAAACTAGTAGGTACTGCAGAATTAAAGCTGTAAGTTATCCGGACAGATTGATCGACCATACGAATGGTATGGAGAAACCGAGAAGTTTTTTCTCGATAGTATGTATGGTTTGTTCTTTGTTAAAATACTTGTGCGTTTCTCTCCTTAAACTTTTGAGTCCATTAAATGTCCACACCTGCAGACATCCCTGCCTGATGCTAGGTATCCATTTTCACCTGAGTGAAGTGACAAAATTCGTGTTTTTTTTTTCGAAGAGCACAGCGTCGGAGCATATGAGGAGTCTCGAGCACTGGGCGTTGATCCAAACACTCCAAAACCGTTTTTTCTTGTTGGATCATTGAAATCAGTGGACCAGCTGCAGAATTTGGACCGATTAGAAAATAAACAGATTATACCGGCAGACGTTCACGTGTTTTGGGGCTTACTGGCCGAGGAAACAGCAAGAGCGAAGTAGAAAAGCGTCGATACTCATTTTTATAAAGTTTCTACAGTGACACGTGGTCTAAATTAGTCGTGTTTACATGATGACGACGGGAATTAAAAAGCCATTGGAAGTGTGATGCTAAACACATTCCTTTGTAGCGAAATGAACCATTGCTTTGATTAGTATCGTTCATTCACAAGTTTTCACAGACAATCAGGTCCAGGTTCAGGTCCGGATCGGACCAGTACTTGATCCCCAGAACCTCGACCGGACCTGTACCTAAATTTTTCTGCACGGTACCCACCCCTTCCATACACTCTACCGTTCTGCTGTGATGTCAAATGTGTTGAGACATTGTCTCAGGAACACGATAGAGAAGTATTTCCTTTATATTTAGTAGTAAACAATTCTGCTTTGGGGAAAATTCGATGAAACTGTTTGAGGATATTATTATTTCTCTAGCACCTTCCTAAGATTCATTCTGTTCGTACAATTAAAAACTTCTGAATAAACCGCAAGATGATTCCAGGAAAGATAATGACTTTTCCCTTTTCAATGGGTGTTTTTGGAGTACTTTTCATGGACTGTCTGTCTATATTGCTGTAACAATCTCTTCGTTAATTTTCTTAAAGTTGGGAGACCACGCATACAGATGAGCCAATAGACGACCTTACCAAGATGTGCGTGCGCTTTGATAGCGTAACTTATGGGCCTTATATGTATGATTGGTATGTTACCTCTTGTACGGACCTGGCCTACTTTGCTTGTGAGTTTGAGATGGGTGAGTGTAAAAAAATCTTTCATTATTCAACGAAGCATGCATTTTCACTGTTTCACAGGCATGGCTATTATATCATTAAGCCCCCTTTACAAATCAAGAATTTAGCTCGGCCGAGTTGTCAGCGAGCTCTAAATTACGAGGAGGTATGACCCTGATGCCGACGAATAAACTCTGCCATTTGTTCGTGGGCATCAGGGTCATGCCTCCTCATAATTTAGAGCTCGCTGACAACTCGGCCGAGCTGAATTCTTGATTTGTAAAGGGGGCTTAACTGAGGTCTTAAGAAAAGCCAGGAAGAATAGCGATGTCGGAAACGCCCCCTCCAAAAAAACGTTTGGGTTCCAGTGGCAAATCTGTCATTATTCAATGAAGCATGCATTTTCACTGTTTCACAGGCATGACTGGAGAATAGCGATGTCGGAAACGATCGTCGCCGTAGCTGTAATCCCCCCCTCACGTGTAGCGAAAATCGATCGGACGACGAGTCTGCGAGCTCTAAATTACGAGGAGGCATGACCCTGATGCCAACGAAGAAATGGCAGAGTTCCCCCCTTCCCGTCAGGGTCATGCCTCCTCGTAATTAAGAGCTCGCAGACTCGTCGTCCGATCGATTTTCGCCTAATGTGAGGGGGGTACCGGGTATAACCGCACGATACCACTCGAATCCGAGCTTTTTTGTTGGGGGGGGGGGGAGTGGGAGGGGAGTGGACTAATAATTAAAGAAAAGTACCGAATGGTTCTTGTTGGGTGTCAATGTGCAGTAGGATATGTGTAACCTTCACTTTCACACTGGGTATATCATACAAAACGTAAAAGTGTGACTGAGAAGACAACAAAACACAAAAGGTGTAAAAAATTCGTTTCTTTTCTATAGAATTCGTTGAGCGATCTGTCAGAAACTAGGTCGCAGAGAGAGCGCGGCGAGAGCGCCGTCCAAGTGGAAAGGGGGTATTAGGGAAAGTCGTGTGAAGGTCATTTCCCAAGGGCACAACTCGGGACCTCTCAATTCCGAGCCAAACACGCTCCATCAATTTTGCCACACCAACTCATTAAAAAAAAACGTTTATTAAGCAACAAATGTAGTATTACTTATTATGGGTATTATTTTCTCATTGCACGCATGATAAATATTAAATACGACCGACGGTAAATGAGTCCGTTACTCGTGCCTTAGTGCTAACCATTTTTCTGGTCCACATTTCCAACAGAACCTGAGGACGGTCCGGATTCTCCATGTTTCCCCACGGTTTTTCTGGACGCCGTGAGCCGACCTTACGAAAAGCCGTTACAGCTGTTACGAGCTGGGGATTTCTCCATTCATGGACGGTAAGTCTATACTCTTATACTTTAAGCTAAGGGCACAACCCGCCGCACGTGCAAATACGTGCTGTCTGTGTGCCAAAACGTGAGCAATCCTTTGGGATCCGTGAGTGGTAAGTACCGCCTCCGTACAAACTCGTAGGGAATCCGACGTATTATGCAACACGCAGACACGCCGTAGAACGTTACGTGCAGGCAAAACGTTGTGTGCCATCGGGCTGCGGATTCGCCCCCCGTACGCGCCAGTACGGGCGACGCGCCTGCCCAGTAACAGCCTAAACGTTTTCAGAAATACGTGGCCTCCCCAAAAACGTACGAACAAATTGCACATACGGCGGGTTGTGCCCTTAGCTTAAGCTATAGGTCAGAACCCGCCGTACGTGTTTTCGTCCGTACATTCGTACGATTTATGTGACCAGGGCCTAAGCGATAAATCACTTTTTGAGATAAGTAAGTTACTGAAGATGAAACCGGCCTCCCTCGACAAATTCCGATGTATTGAGTGTTAAAGTGGCCTCTTTCCACATACTTGGATACCGGCTCAGCTTTCTGTACCCAACATATATGCTGACGAATTAGTAAAGGTGCGCTCCCACTGCACTTGTGTCAAGCTTGCGTCACTGCGGGGTTCGAAAGATACTCAACGAATTTTAGAGATAAAGAACTATTTTTTTTTTCTTTTTGTGCATTTTGGCGTCTTCTAAGTCATACTTGTACGCATTCGGCAATATCTAAATTATTTAAAAAAATGGAGAAAATAACAAAACAGTGACGCAGTGAACGAACACCACAGTGACGCAAGCTTGGCACAAGTGCAGTGGGAGCGCACATTAACTTTGTAATTTTCCTTGAACCCACTTTCTGTTTTTCCAGCATCACTGACCTGGATTGCCACGAGTACCACAACGTCACCTACCAATGGAGGGTTCGCGAAGCGATAACGGAGGACTCTACTGTTCTCATGAACCGCATAAGCGGCGGCTCAAGGCACGAAAACAGATATATACGCATGCTTGAGCCTAATATATGCATGCTGATGATAATAATTATTGAGCCTTAAGTCCCCCCCCCCCCATGTACGAGCCATTACGGGCGACGCCTGTGCCCCGTATAGCTTAAGTGGTAAGTACTGCCTCCGTACAAAATCGTACGGAATCCAGCGGATTTGGGAGCACACAGACACGCCGTAGAACTCTACGTGCATATAGAAATTTCTCTGCCATCGGGCTGCGGATTCGCCCCTCCTCCGTCCCCGTACGAACCAGTACGGACGACGCGCGTGCCTCGTACAGTGAGTGAGGAAACCGTACGTAAGCAACTTTACTTTTAATTAGTTGCTGTACTGTTGCTTTGCTGTCGCAGAGTTGCTTCCTTTCTTTCAGGTTTTCGTGTCATGGTCATCGCGCTAAAGGGCAAATGTGTCTCTTCCGTGGCCTTGTTTAGTCCTTTCCGCGTGTACTTGATTCCTTGATTTTTTTCGTGTTCCCTTTATTTAATTCCCTTACCACTATGATCGTTTTGGCGCGTTCCTTTATTTGAAGATGCTTTGTTACCTGCCGACCTAGTCTCTTGACCTCCAGGTCGTTGGGGGGCAAGGTAGTCATGAAGATAGAGAGATCCAGACTAGTCTTTCCTTCGTCAGAGTCAGCCTTTCCTGCATACGGCGGAAGGCACATTGTTACATTTTTTCTTAATCTTACATGTATCAGATGTTTAACGTTTCGCTTTTTTGCTACTGTAGATACAACGCTATCGTTATGAACGACGCCTCTTTCACCATTCCGCGCAACACGCTCACTGGAAAGTACCTGTTGGTGCTGTTCGTCTCTGTGACGTATGGTAAAAACAATGACGTCACCACGGCAACAGTATCGACATGGATTGAGATAGAACAATCGAAACCCCGTCTTCTGATCATCGGGGGCTCAAAAAGGTACGTTCGTATTTGACACAGGTGACTTGTTAGTTAATTATTTCTTTAAGAATCATGAGTATATACAGTGCTTCAAGCTGTTACGGTTTTGGGTCAGTACCTCCACTGTTCCAAGATCTACTAGCTAGTTACCAAACGTGTTAAGCCTTCTCCCCTGTTCTTACACATGGAAATCGACCTATTTGTAAGGTGACTACACACCTGTTTCGCCGTCCCTTCCTCTATGTGATAAAGTCAACGAAATATAAAAAAATGAATTAGAATAGAATAAGATCAAATAAGATAATATGAATTTAGAATAAAATAAGATTAAATAAATGAATGATAAAATAACTTATATGAATGAATGAAAACAGACTAAAGAATGGAATAGAATAGAATGAAGTAGAATAGACTAGACTAGAATAGACTAGAATAGAATAGAATAGAATAGAATAGAATAGAATAGAATAGAATAGAATAGAATAGAACAGAATAGAATAGGATAAAAAGATAAACTTCCGATTGGTGGTTTTATATTTCTGTTGTCTAGGTCCCAAAGTGGTGGCCACCTGATGAGTGAATCTCCTGACGCGGATGTGCATGATCCTTCAGGGATTGTGTCTCCAACTACGTACAATGAGCCGTGGATCTGGACATGTCGGCTTCCTGACGGTAAACCAACAAGAGTTCGAAAACCTCATATCTCCATGAAATAGTCTGATTATCTCACACATACACACACACACACACACACACACGCACACACACACAGATACACACACATGTTTCGTATTCAATACATAGATGACATGAGAAGAAGCAAATATTCAATACAGGAATTATGATGTATTGATTCATGCACGAATTTAAAACTATCTGTGGCAGCTTCAATGTTTAACCGCTACGGCCGCGTGGCGCACCCGTTCCATCAAACTCGGAAGTTAAGCAATGCGCGGTCCGGACAGTCCTTCGATGGGAGTCCCCCAACCAAGGACGACCGGATTGCTGTAGCCGGACCAAGCATGGTCATTCCACGAAATCGTTTTCCGGGAGGGACGTAAAACGGGGGTCCCGTGCTCGAGGAGGTGCCCCGACCACGTTAAACAGCCTCATTACTAATTGGGTACCTACTGGCTGGAAAATACACCTGATGATTATTATTATTAATCAAAAAGCATGGCGGAAGCTAATGACGTGAGAGTCACGTGGGTGCAGATATCCCGTGTCATCATTGTTTTAGTATAACCTGAATGAGACCATGAGCATAAAGTTAAATGACAAAAGATACATAAACCTTCTGCTGCGATTTTACGGCCACACACCAGGTGGCGCACATGCCATGATGACAATCCATGGGTTCTTCAGTTATGCTGACCAGGAATATCCGGAAACACAGACAGCGAGAGAGACTGCAACCAGACACACGGACAAATAAAAACAACACCTCCACTTTTCACTGAGGTAATGTGGCATAACTGCCTGTGTTTTAGGGAGCGATTGTGACCAGGTGTTTGAGGTGCACAGGGAAATGCAAAGCTCAGGCTTTGAACGTCCTAAAAATGACATCATCTACAACAGGACACCTAGCCGGGAAGGGAAGGCGACGTCGGGAACATTCATCATGCGAGTTGAATTTAGCGGCAGATTTAACTCCAGAAAAGTCTCCTACACCCCTTATGAGCAAGAAGTCACTCTTATCCCTGCAGGCCTTCCCACCTGCAGAATCAGGTAAGATTTATTCTATTCATCCTCCTAACGCCCGGTCCCCAACGGCATTAGCCTATGGGGCCCTGCTATTTCATGCCCTATCAGTGGTTATTATGATTTTCGCCACAAACCAGCTGTCAACCAATCAGAGAATAGGCTTTTCTTGGGCTTTTTGTTGTCGCAAGCTGTCTCGCAAAGGCCGCTGGGAAGCTATCAGCCAATCATGTTACGTATTACATGGCTCCATCCTCCTACGCCCGATCCCCAACGGCTGACTGCCCATATAAGGACAAGCTCATTAATATTCATAAGCAAGGCGCCCTAATAACTGAATTCTGTGGCTGAGTTGTCAGGGGTGATATCGCTAGGCTTTGTCGCGATTGTCAATCCTGAGTGTGAGGGTGATTCTATTGAACTAGTTTAACTGTAATATCCAACACACAAATTGGACTCATACCAATTTTTGATTGGACAGCACCAGTTTTTGTCAAGGAATGAACAATCCACTGCCACGTTATGCAGCTAAAGCACGTGACTCAGTAAGCAGAGCTTTACAACCATCCCTGAACAGAGACGGTGGGTGCCATAGACTTCCTGTAACCTATGATCCACTGCTTACGTGTTCGATCTACATTAACGTGGCGTCACGACAGCAGTGGATTTTTCATTCCTTGACAAAGACTGGTGATGTTCAGTCGAAATTTTGGGTGAGTCCAATTTTTGTGATAAAGGGGTCTGACAAAGGGGTCTGCCTATACTCTCCAAACAGAGGTTAGGATCCGCCTTTTTCTCGACGTTTGCTAGGCGTTTCTCTCGTGCTTTCTATTTTGTACTGGTTTCTTAATGTAGGCCTAGTTAAGGTGCACTCTCACTTATAAAAATTATAAAAAATCGGAGAAAATAACAAAACTGTGACGCAGTGAACGAACCCCGCAGTTTTGTTATTTTCTCCGATTTTTTAAAATAATTTAGATATTGCGTAATACGTAAAAGTCTGACTTAGAAGACGACAAAATGCGGTAACGCAAGCTTGACGCAAGTGCAGTGAGAGTGCACTTTTTAGTAGTTGGCTTCTTATTTGTAAATCATCCATTTCAAATGTTGATTTTAAATGTGAGTTTGTTTACATATAGATAAAGATGTCAACCCCCGCAACATATTAACCTTGGTAAAAGAACTAAAACGTTTTGTTTGAGTTTGAGTTTATCTGCATTGATGATCTCAAAAATTTACCTATACTATGCCCGTTCTACCATGGAGTATGCTGCCCCTATTTCATTCATTCTCTTCGAAGCTGGTTGCCAGCCACACGTAATGAAGTTCACAATAGGGGTTTAAAACGAGGGCTCGAGCTTAGCATACCTTTTCCAGATATGATAGGTACATAAACAGTGCCATTTCATACCTGTACACACTCTTAAATACTAGTACTGATTTATTGTTTTTTCAATATTGCTAATTTTAGCCTGTGTGAAACGATCATTGATAAGTATTTTATGTTGCATATGTTAATGTTTATATTTTAAGACAAAAACTAACGTCATTCAGCCAGTTTTACAGCGCATGTAATGTTGTTAAATAATATGTACGTATATATGTATGTATGTCTGAATAATAATCACTGTTACAATCTGATATCAGATGCGACAAAACAGACAACTGTGACTACCTGGCCACCAAGTTTGACCTGAGACTCAGGCTGTGGACAGAGTGTCACATGATCACCAGCACGCGAGATAGAAGAGTTTATCCACGGAAGCTGGGACCGGAGTACTCCTACTACTGGAGCCTGAAACAGTCCCCGGATGGGTTCAGCGGCGGTGGGTTGGAGAACAGCACTCTGACGGGCCTGGAGCAGTCAGAACTCATCGTCAAAAGCAATGTGTTTACTGTAAGAACTTTTTTTGTTCTGATGACCTTCACATGGCCATTGTCACGTATTACACTGTGGTACAAACGGACAGCGATTTGGACAGGAAAACGTGGTCCGTCAGCATACGGTCAGCTCGCGTCTGCAGTAAAGAGGGACGTGCCTCATTCATTCCGCTAGTCATTCGTTCATTCAGCTAGTCAGCTTTCTTTATTCCTTCCTTCATTCAATAATTCAGCTAGTCATTCTTTCAGCTAGTCATTCCTTCAGCTAGTCATTCAGCTAGTCATTCATTCAGCTAGTCATTCCTTTAGCTAGTCATTCATTCAGCTAGTCATTCATTCAGCTAGTCATTCATTCAGCTAGTCATTCATTCAGCTAGTCATTCATTCAGCTAGTCATTCATTCAGCTAGCTATTCATTCATTCATTCAGCTAGTTATCCGTTCATTCATGTAGCTAGCTATTCATTCATTCATTCATTCAGCTAGTTCCTGTAAAACAAAGCTGAATATTATGTTCCCTACCCCCTTTCCTCCAGGTTCCAGGAGAGTACATCATACGGTTGGACATCCTGACAAACGGTACTCTCTGCACCTCCGGCAACTGCAGCTATGCAGAGTGGAAGTTCATCATCCCGGCTCCGCCTGCCAACGCGCGTCAACCCGTCTGTACTGGAGACTTACCGGTACCGCTGTCATCGGGTAAGGGCTGTTTACATCAATTTTAGGGGGAAATGTAAGAAAAATGCGCACATTTGAGATGTACAGGTACGAGTACTTCAAATAATCGAATTTGCGGTATCCATATCTCGCCATACTGTTATCGTCCAACGTCCAGGTGATATGTAATCATGTGATAGCTTGGTAACTTACTTTTGTTTCACTCCAAATGTAAAAAAAATTAAATTGAACTTTGCAGGAGACGTACATTTTTGTCTTCCAAAATGCCCCAATTTAGCGATCTTCCGACGATCGCACGACCTATGTGAGGGCGCCTACATGTTCTGTTTTTACAGTCGAATGTAACAGAACACAGCCATACAGCAAGCTAGACGCTTCGTGGACGGGAGAGGGCTGTGAATGCCAGGAAGTCTCCAACCTTTGTACCATAGGCCCGATGGAGGGAATCGCCCTGACCACCAGATTCGACTTGAGCTGTCTCGGTAGGGTCATGTCAAGTTTTTTTTTTACTCAATGGTCACCACGTAACAAGGCCTGAAGGCCACTCAAGGTTACGGGTTACATGATTAGAACTGTAACAGCAACTCTTCGCCCTAGGTCAGAAACATCATGATTGAGACCAGCCCAATTGCTCACTATGAGTGAGGACTAACTGACCCAATAGGCGAAACAGGGGTTACGAAGGCTGCTCGGGAGATTCCCTACCCCTATTTTGGCCGGAATGGTTTGATCCGCTCATGTTCGCACATGTGGCCGGTTCTTTCACGTGCTTGGGTTGTTGCTCTCCCCGAACACGGGACCTCCATCAGAAGGCAGCCCAAGCCGAAGCTAGGTACTCATTTTCACCTGAGTAAAGTGAGGAAAGCCTTTCCCAAGGGCACAAGATCAGCAATAATCCACCTCGTTAATAGATATCCCCTCACAGTCATGGTCACGTTCTGCAGCTGCATTCATTTCTTTCACTGTGTCTTGCATCTTGCGAGCTTCCTTAGGTTCTGTTCTCTGGTAGAAGAACATCTTCCTCTGAGCTTGAGTTCTGCCTTCAGAGTAATGTGCAGATCTTGATGTTCGCCCTGTCTTGGGCATTGTATGTGCTGTAGCAAAATTAAGATTTTAGCAGAGTTTGTCTTCTGGAATTCTAAGGATGAGTCTAGACAAAGACTTCTGGCTAACGTGTGTTGAAGGCAGCTGTCGCTTGTGTTGATACAGTTTAACGTTCGATTAAACCGTGTATTTCCTGATGTTTACCACCAGACTTTGAAGGACAAGGAGCGATTCGCTACGAGTTCTACTACAGAACAAGAGCCACAGCGTCGGTCAGCACCCTGACGACTTCCGGGTTCGGACATAACAACTTATTTCAGTATGGAATGGTGAGCTTTGTAAATACATGACATCACATTGATCAGATGATCTTGCCAAACTTTTGAAATCACGGTATAGACATCCTGGTCTGTAGATTCCAATGTACACTAGACAATTCATTTCACACAAGTAGATCTGGTGCTCAATACAAGCCTACACAGCAGGCTCTATTTTTGTCTTTTTCCTGTGGCTCAAAATTGACTTTTGTTGGCCATTTCTTTCTGAATTGGGCACTGTAGGTCCGTAGAGCAGTACAAGCGACCCAGTACAAAACGAAATTGCCATCAAACGTGTCTTATGACAATATGAGCCCAAACAAGACGACAAAGGCCCAGAGCGTCTGCTGTGGACGATAATCAACACATCGAGATACCATCATAAAGGATACATTGATAGAGTCCATTCCGAGTCACCGAGAGGGTTTTGAAATAATATTTGTCTTAAGTTTAAACTATGTATGTCAACCTACGCCATGTATATATAAATGTTCTTTTTTAGCTTTTCATTCCTATCTTTTATGAACTTAGAAAATTGTTACTGATAAGTATCCTGTCCAAATCCACATGTATTGTATCTGTTTTTGTCAGCAGGGTTAGTCCTTTGTAATGGCCACAGGCTAGTTGGGCAGCCCTGGCCGTGTGTTCTGAACAGCCAAACCAATAAACAAATAAATAAAAGTTTGAACTATTCTAAGTAAAAGAATATTTCAGTCACTAAAGTTCTAAATTGTTACAATTAAAAATGAAAGTTTGAACATGTTTAAACCTATCTGGATATGTTGGAAACATTGGGAAAGTAATGGTACAAATATCTCTTTATCTTGAACAATTTAGAAACATCTATGTGTTTTTGTTATTGTTGGAACATGTTCTCCCATGTTCTAACAATTTGTGCCATTTTCCTCTTCCCCTTATTACCCCCATAAACCAAGCTGCTAAGCTGGGCCTTTTGTTTGGGTCTTGTATGTTTAGATTTTTTTAGTAGACACTGGTGACTCTTTTGTGAAAAGGTGGCCAGACAGACACAATTCCCTGTACTTCGCAGGGATGTGTGAATTGCACTATTCCCAGCCCACTGACCCAGTTTTATCATATTGTTTCAATGTTCGAACATGTGATCACAAATGATGAATTTATGTTGGAGCAGTTTAGAAACTATCATAAAAATGACTTTGATGTTAGAAATGTTTCTAACATGTATGAATACTGTAGAAAATATTTAGATCATCACAATGATGTTATAAACAGTTCTAAACAGTTACTTATCACAATAAAGATGTTATAAAGGTTTCCAAAATGTTGGAACAAAAGGCAAGAAAAACCCTCTTGGTTATGTGGAATTGACTCTAAGCCTTCCATACTGTACATTCAAATGTACAATATGTATTTTAATTTTGTTATTGATCGTTAATTTGACCGCATCAAATTCCATTTGTCTTGCCTTCTGTTATAAAGTCAAACCCAGATATAGATTAATATATTTACGATACTTTAATTCTTTATTTTGTCTCTCCTAACTTTGATGTCTATGTTTTGTCTCACAGTCGGGGTCACCACTTCCGTTCAAGTTACCGTCCGGTCTGGCGTCCGATGGCTACAAGGTCTTCATTTTCGTGCAGATGATCGACCAGCTGGGGACAAGTAAAACAAGTGAACTGGAGCTGACGGTAAGGGCCATGTCATGACCAACCGAACAAACTATGAATATCATATGAGATGGATTTTCAAGCTTACTTTTAAAGTGATTGGTACTTAGTAACAATCAAATTAGTTTTTTTTAACTTCCGTTTACAAACCAAACAGTGGTTTAAAGTCTGGCTCCCGGATTCTTTTCAATAAGATTATTTAGTTTCCTTTTAAAAGACAAATCTTAATGTTCCTGATGTGCACCTTTTGTCAAATAATAGCAGGAACACTGCGACTTCAGTTTTGAATGGAATCTGGTGATAACCTTCGCACTATTTATTTATTTATTTCTTCCTCAAACGTACATAGGCAGGGAAATACACACATGGTATACCCTGAATTGCGTAGGTTTGTTACAAAGAAACTTATACGTGCAGAATGTCAACAAGCAAAAATACATAATATATCAACAAACACTAAGCATAGATCCGAACTCACAGGCTGATGGTAATGCTAGGAAATAGAGTCATTATAAAGTCTGACTGCAGTGTGGAGGAAAGAATGTTTCAGTCTGTCAGTTCTTGCCTTGGGGAGAGTGAACGCGTTCTTGTTCCTCAGTTGCCTACCAGTAACTGTGCGTCTTTGAGGAGGCACAAGATCGTGCAGTGGATGTTCGGGTCTAACATGTCCTTAAAGAGCTTTACTGCAGCAGCTTCTCTCCTTTCCTTTAAGGAAGGTAAGTTGGGAACTGATCGCCTACCCCCGAGAGAGATGATACGGAGGGCCCGCGTGAGGTCGCGTGGCGCAACGACATCATGTCTGGCTCAGAACCTAGAGGTCCTGGTTTCATGTCATGTCAATGATATTTTGTCTTCTTGTCCCGATCTCCTCACTTCACTCAGATGAGAATAAGTACCTCCTTGCTGCGAAAAATAACACGCCACACTTACCGAGCGTAGGGATCTATTCGGTATGCGTGGATCAAACCATTGCGGCCAAAATGGGGTATGGAATTTCCAGAGCAGCCCCTATAACCCCTGCTCCTCCTACTGAGTCAGTCTTGTCTGCTTGATGTTTCTGAATTAGGAAAAAAGGTGCTGCTGTAGTTATTGCTATCACTTTCATTCTCATGATGGTAACATCAGGGTCTGCAGGCCTTGCGGTCTGTCGTTCCGGCTGCCTACGATCGAGGACCAACTCAGCACTCATCATCATTATTCCATAGCTTTTTTTTAATTAGCCGTTGGCTGATTAATCAGATGTAAAGGCAGCACAACTTACGAAACGGAGGTTCGCCAGGCCTCCGTCCGGGTGATTTGTAGTGAATCACCAACTCCAGACAGAAGAAAGGAGTCACCACTACGTGTGAACAAGTCCAAAGGAATCCGGTGTGTGCTTGTTTAACATACCATAATATCGGCTTATACCAGGTCCGACTGCCCGCCTTTGAGGATCTGCTCACCGCTATTGACGTCACCAACGCGGAAGTGGAGACCGCCATCCGCTGGGGAAACAAAATGGAGGCCGTGCACTTAAGTACCATCACAGCAGCAACTCTCAACAACATCCGCGCAGAAGGAGCGTATGGGGACGGGGACTGGAGGAACGTAAGTGCAACAGTTGTTTTGATATGTTCCCAAGACTCCTGACAGTGTGCATCAAATATCTTATTGTTTCATCATTTCTTTATAAAACGTTTTCTCTTTGTCTATTATGAGTGGTTCTATCTGTGGTAAGGAATTGTGTTACTGGGTCTGTTTTGTATTTTCTTAGATGAATATTTCTAACTTTACATACATCATTAGCCTCAAAAGCTATTACTTACTTGCCTGTCCTGTACCGTTCGCCCAGGGATTTAAACAGAACTTTTACCACATCGAGTAAATTTTCAGGCTTTATGAACATCAATGCTCCTGTCGTTTAAATTCAAATATCATGATGTCATATCCCAAGAAGCATTTTTTATCACATGGTCATGGGTACGTATGTTTAGTTCGTACTGTACATCTTCGATTTAGTTTATCGCTACTGTGCTATCTAATAAACCAAACAAGCAGCTGTTCTCTGGAAACAGTTCTCTTGTTACATTTTACATGACCATGGGTAAGGGTTTAGTTTAAATTGTACATCATCGATTTAGCTTAGGGCTACAATGGTACTTGTCTAAGTCACTGTGTTATCTAATGAATCAAATCAGCTGCAGTTCATTCCATGGCCCATCTCAAGACAATGATTCCATCAACAGGAAAGTTCGCTAACATTTTGTGAGTCTAACGTTGTTGTTTGCTTCTAATGAATCCCATCCCAGGCCCGACAGGGGATCATCTATAACGTCGGGAGAGTTCCCATAGAGAGCGTTGAATCCGTCATCCAGTCATCCGAGTCTCTTATCCAGGCCACTCATTATGATGACCAGGTCACGGCGGACGCACAGGTGCCTTTATTTTGCTTGCCTATTTTGCTTATTTTGCTACATTGCCAACCCATGAAGTGCCCATCATTTGCTCATCACAAATAAGATAGTCTATTCTAACTAAGCAAACATATTGAATCTAAAATTCACCTATGCCTTTATATCTATGCCACTTTTAGAGCCAACTTTTAAATTCATTGGTAATGAATAAAATCCCTGTAGTCAACATCTTAGAAGCAGAGTGTTTCGCAGACATCCCTGTTTTATATTTGACTGTTGGAAATACTGTTTATATTTGCTCAATAGTTTTTGCTAGTATATTGCATCAAACATTTCTCTATAGACCAGTGCAGCGGACCAGCTGTACAACATGGCGCAGTTTGTTACCCAGAAGGTTACCAAGAGTGACATCTCACAAGACATGGTGGAGAGGCTGTCTGGAATCATCTTTACAGGTGCGCGACTATATCCTTACTCTACAACTCTTAGGAGAGAATTTACAACATTTTCAATTCTCTCGTTTAGGTCGAAGTGCTTGTGAGTGTTTTGGATATCAAATAAATGTGTACAACTTTTCTCTGCCTACGACTACCTCTACATTCTTTGTACTTTTGTATATTTCAGGAGCCTTTAATGTCTTCAAAAGCTCAGAAGTTGTTGCTGGTTGGAAACACACCGGAACCGGGCCACCTGAAGATGCCAACACGACCGAAGCAACTTTGCACAAGGTAAAGTACAGTACAAGTCCGTGTTGATGTTGCCTGCTTGTGATACAGACTTTGGCAACAATGATCATAACCATGATGTTGATGGAATAGATACACACATGGCAAAACAGCGAGTGAACTCATTCGGTATCTCTAAAAACCTGCTTATGTTACACTACTTTGTCAACTATGGTTATCACCATGGCAATAATGGAATAGATGTGTTAGAATAAAGATACAGCACCTCTTAACTGTAGAATCAGCGCCACTTTGCTAGTGACGGTCGCTACAGCAATGCCCACACAGCTTATCGTTGTCATTATCCATATTCATGTAGTGTCATCACAATGGTAATCATTGGCTGCCAGTACCACCAATCATAATCATATCATAGTGCAGAACAAGTTTTTCTTTTCAAAACCACATACAGTACATGTATTTACATGGGGCACCGCCTGTGACCTTCCGCGGGGCAACAGACTGATTCTACTTTACACGTCAGTTAAGTATGCCACTGTAGCTCCACAAATCAAATTACAGCATAGTGTTTTCTATCTTCTCGTCCGCGTATAACATTTCATTCACGATTGGTGGTTGTTCTTGCAGACTAGAAACGCCACCACCAAGGCTTTTCTGGCCATAGATCTACTTACGGACCAGATTCTGAAGGGAAAACGTCTGGTCGAAGACGTGACAATGATATCATCACAGGACTTTCAGGTGGGTGTCATAAGTAACATGTTTAAACAATATTGATTTTTGATTCAGCACGAAGTACAAAAAATCCTATTATGTGTGGAGTTTTGTGATGACAGCTTCCTCTTGATGTTTTTTTTTATCTCAACCGTTTTATGGATCTTGATGAGCATCTGCTTGGCCAGAAAACTGTACCGGACTTTCTCCACTTTGCACGATTTTTATACCATTTCCTCTCACTGTCCACAGGTCGTGGTCAACAGGACAGACTGCCTCACGTGGTTCAACGATGTGAACTCCACCGTGCACTTCACCAGTTTTGAAGAAGGGACCTGGTTTCGACTGCCGCCATTACCAGTGATTATAAGGGGATACGCTCGCAAAACTTTGGTATCTTTATCTCCATTCCAATCTCAATTAGCATTTAATATAGTTTTGCTTCTCTTTATTATAATTATATACTTTATCTACAAGTACAGCGACATTAAATCACAAAGCTATTATTTGATTTGTATAGTCATGTATATTTTATTTCAACTAAACTCCTCTGTCATAATAATCTTGGTAATGTGCCTGCATATCTACGTACATAATTAACTAGCGTTTCATGCTTCATTTTGCAAACAAATCTCATATACAGTACGTTTCTGTTAGATTCATTGAATCTATCAAGAATGATTTAGTAATAAATGTACATATTCGGAAAAGGAGTTTTGGTAATATTTGGAGGCGATTCTGGTAATCAACTTCTTCAAACACTCTTTCCCTACTACAGAATCTCACCGGTGACATAGACGAGGACCAGCTCAGGATAATCAGGAGCAAATTCTGTAAAGCCAATAAGCTTGGAACACAGGTGAGATAATTATAGACATAACGTTACGTTTAGTCAAATTCACGGACAATCTTTCGCATGAAGAGCACAAGATATTCCCCTACGTACAAAAGAACAAACTGGCCCAGACTGGCCACAACAAACATATGAAAGATGAAACCTAGTGTTGGGCTACTGGTCTAAATTAAGTAAGAACTACATTTAAGCTGCACGATGTTTTCGTATCTATTTCTTGTGTATGATTCAACTCTTTAGTGGAAGAAAATATAAATATGGTCAAATATGCATGTAAGCAAATTATTTTAAGCATGCGAAAAGTCAATGACCGATAAATACTGTCTTAAACATGCGGTCTGTCTTCTGAACTCCTCAGGTTTTCAACAGCCGATGGAGGAACCCGTTTGAGTACGCCACGAACTTCAGTCACCGAGATTTAGACATAGGGATAGGAGGGCTGCATTTCAGTGACACCTACGAAATGAAGGCAATTTCAGGCCTTGAGGAGCCCATAGAGTTTTCCATCCTGAGGCACAACCAGTCCGTGGTGGCTGCAGGGTTTGACGACGTTGCAGTAGATGGGACAGTTGTGGTAAGTACGCAATTTAGCCATTTCTTTTCCATGATCAAAATATATTTGGTTGAATTTTGCATTTTCAAAAATAACTTTAAAAGTATTGGCTATTGCCAAGAGATTCCATTATAACCTGTTATTCGGGCTATTAAAGACGTTTGATGACGGAAGTTTTGAAAAGGTAAACAAATTGTGTTTTCAATCGTTTTGAGCTGAATAATGCAATATATAATGGGATTTCGAACTGTTGCTGAGTATTAATGACATTGGCTAATGCAACCTACGAAAAGCTAAACAAAATATATAAAAATAGAATATATTATAAGAACCAACTAAAGTGCACTATGATTGAGATTAGATATTGAAGCATTTATCTTTAACGTGGCGTAACTTTACTTCAGTACACCGCCTTTACGAACAACGGCTCTATAGACACGGCAGACACGTTCATCTTCCTGGCGCCCAAGGATCCTCTGATGTCCCCAACCTTTACCCTGTACCTGGCTTACGGCATCAAACCCAACGTGTCTCTGAATCTTTTCGACCTGAGCACCACTCTTCCCACCCCTGCTAACATGAGGTGGGTGGTTATTCAATTGCAACTGATAAAAAATAAGGATTTATTTGTATTTAGAGAAGCAAAGGTAGAGAATTAACCTCAAATGTCTTGGCGTTGGTCTTGTAAAAAGTTATACAGTTGGAGTCAACGCACGTTATGCTTTGATTTAAAGGCAATGGACGGAAAACGTTGGAAACACGCCTTTTTTTAATCACAGCTATTCTCTGGATCTTTCGACGGAGGAAAACGTCACGCGTACGGTGACGTCAGACCCGTACAGCTGGCGCGTGCGTCTCGGTGACGTAGAGATTGGGGACGGCAACGACACCAACTGGTACCTTGGTGAGTGTCGTCAGCTGGATGAACAGCGTTGTCTGATATCCTCCATTTCAATTGAAACTATTATCTCTATATACCCTCGTCATTATCTTAATCAATCTATCTATTCATCTCTCTCTATATATATTAACGGTCATAAAAAAATTGACATATATTTGTAGGAATTGAGCCTACAAGCGTGGATGGAATGGATGACGAAGGTCGCCCAAAGCAGCCCGGAACGGTGTCATTTTCAGTCTTCATTGAACCCGTAGAGTGCGTCTTCTTTAACGAGGAGGACCATTCCTGGGACCGAAGTGGTTGTGAGGTACGTTGCGAGTGTTGTCAGTTACTTATTAAACTCTGTGGACAAAGAAGCATTTTCTCTTATTTGTAGGATATTAAAATGATTTTTACTTGAGCAAATAGCTGTGGAATTTAAGGGTTTTGATTTCTGCTCTCCTTGTGTTGAATCTTTTCTAAATGGCATTTCTTAATTCAGTAGCAGTTGATTACTAGGTGAGATCCTAAATTCTCCAGGTTGGACCTTTAACAACCACAACCCATCTCCACTGCCGCTGTGACCACCTGACCAAGTTTTCGGGCCTCACGGGTCTGGTTGCTCCAAACGCGATCAACTTTGAGCGCGCTCTGAAAGGGTTCCTGCTGAAGAACCTGATTCAGAATCCCATCGGCATCATGACGTGCTGCGTCCTGTTCTCCTTCTACATCGCATTGTGTGTGCCCTGGACAAGAAAAAATGACGCCAAGGACCTGGGGAAGGTACGTCTGCCTCACGTGGCAGCATCTACACTTTGAAAGAAATTTGTTTTAGTATCACAAAGAAAGAATAGAAGTAAACCAATAAGCAATTACTTACGGAACAGCAGGCATATTCTTCAGAACAAATGAATGTTTCGTCATATTGGTCCAACTTTGTACTGATATCTGAGGAAGGACTTTTCACGTTTGATTTTCGTTTTACTTCTCTTGAGTGTTTCAAATATTGTATATACTGTAAATCTACTTTCCCAGTATTGATAAACTTTGTGTTAAACCAGATCACCACCGCAGCAATCTTCGATGACACGAAACATCCCAAACCTCGCTACTACCTGAGGGTCTTTACCGGGCCGAGAGCAAATGCCGGGACATCAGCAAAGGTAAGAACATGTCGTCTTCGTTCTGTAACAGCATCCTTTGCAGACTTCGAGCGGCGCTGGCTTTTATTTTGGTGCTAGTTTCAAAGTTTCAAAGTTGGTTTAGATTTAATTTCTCTAATGCCAGGAAAGGGAGTTTGCCGAGGAAGGGAGTTTTGCGCCGGGGCTATCATATGACTACACTTATATTTTTATTTTGCATTTTTTCCCACGTTATAAGGTGTCCATTATGCTGCACGGGGCGACCAGGGAGTGCGGCCCGTTCCTCCTGCACCAGCCCTACTCCGCCAAGTTTGAGAAGGGAAACATGGCCGGGTTTGTTCTGTGCACCGAGACGGACCCCGGCTGGCTCACCCACGTGCGCGTGTGGCACGACAACTCCGGGAAGGAGCCGTCATGGTAAGATCTAAATGAAATCATAGAAATCCTATCGTACAGAGTAATCTATAAAGGGAAGATTTCTTGTGATTATCCTGAGCTAAAATGTGAACGACTGGTTACAATTTTCGTCTTTACGTCACTTGAGATTCAGATCTGTTAATCTTTTCCCCTTCGCAGGTTTCTGGACAGGATCATTGTAGACGATCTACTGCTTGATGAGCAGCACTATTTCCTCTGCAACAGGTAGGCATCGCCACTGGTAAGATTCTGGGAGATGATTTCAAACAATCCAAGCCATTGAAAGTGGTTGAACGGACTTCAAGTTTGAATCAATGATTGTGAACTCCACCAGAATTAATAATCAACATTGTGAAGTGCATCTTGTTCACCTCCCATAGGTGGTTGGCCTTTGATGAGGATGATGAACAGATTGAGCGCGTGCTGCCTGCAGCTAAGGACGAGCAGCTGGTGGCCTTCGGCACTTTGTTCGCAGATAGAACTACCAAGTAAGTCTTCACGTGTTCTATGACGATCATCGTGAATTCGATCATTACCATGTTGTTCTGTGTAAAGTGGTACATCTAGTAACTAAATACATACTTTGTTTCATAGCTTCAGTTTCAGTTTGTCGTAAGTCTAAACTTCCGAATTAAGTGTCAGTCAATTGATTGATTGAATGGTTGGCTGATTGGTTTGCTGATTGGTCGATTGATTGATTGATTGATTGTACCACAGGGACCTGCGAGACGGCCACATCTGGTACTCTGTGTACGGCCGCCCTGCCAGCAGCCCCTTCACCCGCACCCAGCGGGTCTCCTGCTGCCTGTCCATCATCATGTGCACCATGCTGGCAAACATCATGTTCTTCGGCCGAGGAGACGACTTCGACCCGCCGGAACCCGTCACGATCTTCGGGTTTGATGTGCAGGTCCCCATTTCATGGCCTCAGGTACAAATATGGAAAAAACAAATCCGTGCTGTATTCCTCGTTAACCTGGCGAAATATAAAAGATAAGCTGCAACTTTTGATGTGTAAAATAAAGCAAAACTTAAAGCACTGTAGCATAGACCACAAGGTGCTAAAGGTCAGATGCTAGAGGCACAGAAACGTAAAAATATAAAGTAACATCAGGTAGTGGAGCCCCTTGGGGCCGGTTTCTGGTCTAGACACGTAGGCGGAATAGACAAGGAAGGAATGGCTGCTTTGGTATGGAATTTCCATAATAAATTTAGGATTCCTAAAAGATAAACTTGAAGTTCCTAAAATATCTACTGTGATGTTTCCCATCTAAACAGATCTTGATCGGTCTCCAAAGCGCCGCGGTGGTGTTTCCCATCAACGCCATCATCATTTGGATATTCCGGAACGTTAAACAACGTCCAGTTAAAAAAGGTAGGATAAAAGAATTATCATGGAGAAGCTTTCTTAAGTACATTTTTTTTCCCTTACATTTCACCATTATCGTTTACTAAAAAAGTAGATACGGTACCATTTTTAATTATTATCATCATTTACGTTTAGAAACTTCTACCGACAACCGTCCCGTGAAGAACGACAAAGTTGTCACTACGAAACGGCCTTCTGGAAAACACAACATTCCAACTTCCACGACACTGTCAAGCATTGACATATACCTAATGAATGCCCCGCCCTCATTGCCAGAACAGGTATGTTCTCTAGTAGTTGCCTTTTTGTTCCGAAAGTCAGTTTTCTCGTTCTCCAAAGCGAGCGTCCATTGTTGATTCTTCTTTAGATTCTTCATCTTTGAATAACAGTGAATTAGACTGAAAGATATTGTATCCTTTCAATACCGGAGGCCAGTTGGTGCTATTAGCGTATCCTCATTTTTATCACCGTTCTAGGTTCGTCGAAATTCTGCAGAACAGGCCAGGCGAGATGACGTCATTGAAATGACTTCCCCAGGACAGCTCAAGTCTCAAGGTAAATTCTTCAGGCGAATGAACAAACTTACAATGCGCTTGTACTACCCAGAGAACATGTAGATTAATTAATATAGAGCTTTTGTCGTTATCATAAAATCATCACATTGAATTAAACTCCTAACAGGAAGTTAACGTTCAAAGACAGGAACGACCGAACGAAATATTTAGGTGTACAATTGACCAAAAAGACTTTCGCGTGTGAAAGGTGCCATTGAGTGAAACATTAGTATGTTGTCAGATGTGTCTATTCCCATCAATTCCCTACTAATACTTGCGCAATATCGATTACCAATGATATAAGCAATTTCTGTCATGTCGTTAACAATTCCAGATGTAAATGAGAAGTACGCTGTACTGGATGATCCCGAGAACGCCACACGCGGGCTGCTGCCGTGGTGGTTTGCATATATTGGTAAATAACACTTGTGAACCTTATTTATGTTTTATACTACGTGATATATATATATACATCACAGAAATCTAACGATAACTTAAGGGACCATGGCAATACAACGCGCTACCTGCAACCATTTTTATATTGAGTTGATCCAGTCAGTCGCAATACTTGTCAGAATAACCATACTTACATATTACTTTAGATGCTACTGCAGCCACTTCTAATCAGAATCTCTGTCGTTTCGCAATCACCTCCCCAGGCTTCATCCTGGTGTTCGTCACCACCAACACCGCCGCGTTCTTCGTCATGCTGTACACGTTTGAGTTCGGGCGGGAGAAGACAGAAGCCTGGCTGCTCATCTTCCTGACGTCATTCCTCTCCGACCTCATCCTCCTCCAGCCTGTCAAGATCCTCGCCATGGCGGCGCTGTTCGCCGTGTTTTTCAAGGTGTCTTCATATTACATATTGATATGTGATGCCTGTTATATAACCTGCTGTTATAGTCTCAAACGATTTAGTGCACGTAATGGCAATGCTGTTTGCCGTCTTTTTCAATGTGTTTCCTTTTACCTTTACTCACAATTCTAACCAAAAATCACCAAAGGTAAGCAAACCCCACTAACCTAGTCCAACATTAAAACGAAGCTTTTCTTAATTGTATCCCTAACGCTGTTTGTATCTTTTCAGAAAGCTAACAAAGAAGAAGAAGTGAAGAGGTCGGAGGTACGGAAATATGAGGAGATTATTGCGGCCCAAAAGCAGGTAATATGTGAGCATATGAAGGTCGTCACTTGTTCAGTTTCAAACCCTATCATTTAATAAAGCCTCTCACTTCGTAGACATTAAAAATGTGTTATCCAGTTGCCCTGAAACTATGTTCCATTTCAGAGTCCACCTGTCCCGGCACCACACGATTCCCCGGACCTAGCTGAGGCCCGCAGGATTGCCGTCCGGCGGAGGAAGCTGAGGAACATTCTGAAGGAAGTGGCTGTTTACGCCCTTTTCCTGGCCGTGGTCATGCTGGCTGCGTACGGACAGAAGAATCACCTGGCCTTTCATATGTCCAACGAGGTTCAGCGACTCGTTGTACACAACGAGGAGATGTCGTTCGGGGAAGTAAGTCTACCTTTTATCTAAAAATGTTATTATAGCAGGAAGTACATGTATAACGAAAGCGTATGCTCTGCAAATGAGATATTTAACATATTGTCAAACTATCAGATAGAAGACATTTGCTATAATATATATGCTTGGTACAAAAACTACTTCTATCAAATTTGTGAATATGATTGTAATGATAATGTCAATACCGATTAACCAGAAAGTCCTTCTGCTTTACACCCGTTAAATCACGTTTTAGTCACCATTTGTATCTGTGCTTATCTGTGCTTATCAACATGCCTATCTGTGTGGTGTTATTTTTGTGACTATGTTAGGAGATAATGTCGATGTCGATTAACCGGAATATTCCTCTAATATAACCTTTATTAAATGACATTCACTCACCCCATAACTGTTTTCCTCACCACATTAGGTGGTTGATGCCGATTCCTACTGGACCTGGCTGGAAGATGCCGCCGTTCCAGTTCTTTACCCAGACGCCCCTTCAGCCGTCCCGGACCTGCCTGTCTATCGTGTAGGGGCGATCCGGCTCCGCCAGGCGAGAGTCAAGCTGGGTGGGATACTACTTTTATGATTACAATTAATGCACAGTAAAGATGACATCGATATAGTGAAACAATGAATTCATCAACAGCCTAGTAATTCTATGCTTGTGCTAATCTAATCCGTAAATAAAGGTATTACTAAGTATTAACCCTATCTAGACCGGGCTTTTTTGGTATACCTGGGACCCGGGGGGGGGCTCTTTTGACCCCCCCTTCGTAATTTCAAAACGGCTTGGGTTACGATCACCAAATTTAGAGGGAATGATGTACTAGTAGATTTTTATATTTTCTGTAATTTTTGTATCGTTATGACGTACTATGACGTAATTATGACGTCATAATGTCATATTTTGGGCCAAAATCGTCTACATAGGAAATTTCAGCTATACTTACAGGTATTAAACAAAACGATGACTATAAAGGTAACATTATTGGTGTCTAAGTCTGCCAAGTCTTTTGTTGCCAATGACGACGACACTGACGCCTATATGACGTCAGGAAATGACGTCATTTGTCCGCCATCTTGGATCGACAAGCTTGAACTTTCTAAAATACGATTTCTTCCACATATAACCCCAAAACCCAATCAAACTGGTCTAAAAAGGTTCAAGTAATTGTGTTTTGTAAGAAAACAAAAGATTTTGACGGTATTTGAGTAAAAAAACATGTATTTATCATTGAAAATGTCATTATCCGCCATCTTGGATTTTGACCCATGACGTCATCAAATTAGCATGAATTATGAATATATTTAATTAGAAATGTAGCTTAGAATTACACAGTATGTTAATGATATAGATAAAAAAGTTTGGTCCAGCAATAAAACATTGAACTCCCACAATTCAAAGTGAAATTAGTAAATTTGGTAAAATACGCCAAATAGCTACTCAAGCAACTCGATATGATATTGAAATGTTCTGTTCAGTGAGCATCTGCTATTGCCGCATTTAATCTAATAGTGACGAAATAGTCTTCAATATATGAAAAAAAAAATATCAGTTCATCCCAGTAGTGGCATTAATGGGGTCAATAAGTCATACTCTTGAATGATGACAACGACTACCAAACAGAAGCAGCATGTCAGAAAAGAACTAGATTGAAAAGTATTTAACATATATGTGCATTGTTCTCCAGATCCTGGCTGCCTGACGACAGTGTCACCAGGAAACCAGACATCCGGGTGCGACAGACGTTATGACTACCTCAGTCAGGACGAAGGGCAGTACGGAGAAGGCTGGTTGCCGCTGCCCACAGTCAACATCACCGCTTTCAACGGGACCAACGGCACCGCAGAGACAGCAGAGCAGAACGGCACAAGTCCGTGGAGGTACCGGTCTTCTGAAGATCTACAAGGTAATCGTCAAACTATGTCAATGTGTATTTTCCATTGTTAATCAGCTATGCTGTAAAAACGTTCGTGTAATCAACTGACATTTGTCAATGAAAGGCTTAAACACTGTGCTCTTCGTAACAGAACGTAGGTGCATTTGCGGTGATCCACCCATAAAGTCTCATTTAACAGCTTAAGCAAATTTTTCCTTGAGATTTCTCCTAGTGTGGACACAAAAGAACTGCCGTATGCAAGAGACCACAGCGTATTTTGAGAAAGAGGTGATGAAAACCAGTCGTCCTTGGGTAGAAGAACAACACTTGCGGGTGTATCCAATGGGCCACACGACCGTAATGACATGACTGTCTTTCCAGATGTAGATCTGTTTCTTCTGCAATGACTTTTTGTTTTACTTTCCAGAACTGCCCTATGCGGGAGACCACGGTGTGTATTTCGGTGGAGGCTATTCTGCCGACACGTCCAAAAACGCGTCACGGATAATCGAGGATTTGAAGACCCATGGCTGGATCGACAGAGGTATCCAATTTTATCTTCACATCAATTTATCAATCGCCCATGTGATCAGAAGCTACAAATTATGCCACAGCGTTTGATACGAGTGTTTATCGCCCCTAAAGGAGGCGTGACGTATGTAGCCGTTACTTTTATGACGAGAACACAGTCCTAAACTTAAACGTGGTTATGTTTGTATCCCCCTCGTCCCGGTTCACCACTTTGTTCTTTTTCATTCAAAGGTTATTATTTGATGCATTAATTCTAATTGCTATACATATGTAGCCGTTGCTTTTGCGACGAGAACACAGTCCTAAACTTGAACGTATCTAAGTTTGTATCCCCCTCGTCCCGGTTCATCACTTGTTTGTTTTTTAAATCTAGACAACCACCTTGATCCATTGGAAACTTCTGTTGTCTCTCTTTTTACCTTGGCCCAACCCTGGTCTATAAAAATGTTGTTTCTAGCCCATCAGTGTGGATTATTTTCTGATTGCCATATGTTTTATTTTGTTTGTTCAGCAACCCGAGCTGTCTTCACCGACGTGACCCTGTACTCGCCCGACTCCAACCTGTTCTCCATCGTGACCCTGCTGGTGGAGTTCACGGCTATCGGGGCCGGCTTCCCCCGCTGGGAGGTCCACACGGTCCGCCTCTACCGCTTCCACGGCGGCTGGGAGGTCTGGATGGCGCTCCTCTACATTTCTGCGCTCGCCGTGTTCACTTTGGTCTTCGCGATAAAAGAAGGTTTGTATTTCTTCAGCAATGCTTTTGAGAGATAACCGAGAATCGTAAATGAGAGTGTCTTGCTGTTCTGGTGTCGACCTGGGTCAATAGCTATGGAATGACGATTTCTTGTTTTTGTTGGGATTTGCTTCCTGCAGGACGAAAGGCCTACAACAGCGGAGCCCTGTACATCATGGACTTCTGGAACTGGGTGGAACTGATCATCATCCTGCAGGCCCTGGCGGGAGTCGCCACCTTCTTCTACTCCGAGGCCGTTCTGGAAGACGTAGCCAGTAAAATGGAAAATAACACAGCGGCAAGCTTTGGTGAGAACTCTGGTCTCTCGGGACGGTTCGTGAACTACAGACGCGCGGCCGTCTGGGACCAGGTCTACACTTACGTCATCGCCACCCTACTGTGCAGCGTCACTCTCAAGATGACGCACCTGCTGCGCTTCAACCATCGCGCGTCTCTCCTCATCCACACCCTCAAGCGCAGCGTCAAGCCGCTCTCAGGCTTTTCCGCCATGTTCTTCCTCTACTTCTTCGCCTTCGCCATTCTGCTCCATCTGACGTTTGGTCTGCGCATGCTCTCCTACAGTTCCTTTGCTCGGACATTCGAGTCGATGGTGACCATCATAGCTGGTGACATCAACTATGACGAAATCTCTACTACTACTGGCAATCTGGGAACTTTCATTCTGTTTCTGTTTGTTTTCGTCTTTAACATCTGTCTGATTGGTTTCTTTGTGGCCATCATTGACGAGTCTTATCATAGCGCAAAGGAAGATGGACAGTTAGAGAAAACTGACTACGACCTGAAAGGGTTTTTCAAATATCAACTGCAAAAACTGAAGCCAAAGAAGAAGGCAAGAGATGATGATTCTGACAACATGTCATCCACATCCGGGCCTGGTTATGATGAGCTTAAGGTGAACGTGATGAAAAGGTTGAGTACAGTTTTTGAAGACTTAGATGAACGGTAGAACGGTTGAGTTGATCGAAACTAACGTATAAAGTCACATTCTTTTGCTGTTTTTTTTCCTCCTGTAACTGTAGCTTAGCCTTCTCTTATACCCCATTTCGCTTGGCGGCGCTTCGATGGCTAGTTTGCCTCATCGCTAAGAGAGCGCCGCAACGCCAGAAAAAGCTACTCTTGTGGAATGTCTCCAGTGACCCCGGCCAACGCGCTCTAATTGCGACGATAAACTCAAATGCCAGCAATTTTCCATGCACCATTAAAGATTAGAAAGGTTACTCACTGAATTTTCAAAGATAAAGAACTAACCTTTAACGTTTTGTGTGTTTTGTTGTCTTGAAAATGATGCTTGTACGTCTTACAAAATATTTATTCTAAGAGTAAAAAGTCAAGGCTGTAAACAAATCCAGTTTCAGTCGTGAGTTCTCAGGTTGTCTTGCTGTTTGTTTTTTTCAAACCTATAATGTAGGCAACTTGTTAAGCGTAAATTTCTATATCAATTATCATGCCACGTTATTAGTGTAAATCATCGAACAATGAAACACTTAGATATGTCGAAAATAGAACTTTAATTATCTAAATGTACAGATAAACAACAATAAAACATAATGTTATCATATCGATATTTATATACGACATGACCGTTAGCCTTTGAAGCTAACATACAGAACTATAGAACAACATATGTATTAGCTTATAAGCTAGCATAATTAAAATCGTATTTAACTTCTTAAGTTGTAATTTGTCATGTTATTGCAAGTTGTAGGATGCTAAGTATGTATAATTTGTTATGTGATATCGTTTTAAGAATATATTCTATTTACGTTAAGGTGGAAAACTTTTATTTCAATGCAAGAGATTTAGTGAGATATAGTTTGATAGCTCATAAGATTAGAATTGAACTTTACTTATACTGAGTATATTTTTCATTTTCATTGTATTTATTTATTTCTTTATTTATTTCTGTCATATTTATCCAGGGTAATCCAACTCAGTGGTTAACACTGCTTTCCAGTGGATCCATGCATTGCATAAATTGAAACATGTACGTATGCATGGTGACATACAAACAGAAAATTACAAAATAAATCAAATGAATAAATAGTAATGAAACTGATGTACACAATAATCATAACAAATAAATGCTACTAATGATAACAATATTATACAAATCATGAATGAATAATAATGGTAATGAATTAATTAAAACAAATAATGGTAAAATAAATACTATCATAGTCGTCAATAATTAATGTCATTGTACATTTTTATTGTTGAAGAATCTAAATAAAACAAACTAAACAAATACCGTGAATGACCCATTGTTTATATTGTCCATATGGAACATCACGGTTCTCGGGCTCTTTATGCAAATTAGGCAAACATGCCCCAAATTGAAAATAAGACTTTGCATATCTCATTTTCTATGCCTTTTCTAAGAATATCATCTTAGACGTTGTCATCTATGAATAAAAACATCTTTATCCGATTTAGTGGACTGCACTTGCTTCAAACCATCATGAAATGCACTGACGAGCACAGCTCTTTTCCATGTACCGAGGTATTTGGACTGGGAGTTTAACGTCCTCCAAGGGGAATATGGGATCTTCTCCAATTTAAATGTATTTTGTTTCCATTTGTTTCTTCCCTGAGATACATGTATACATGTGTGCATGGATGCCGTGTCCACAGTGGTAGGGCAACACGTGAATGCACAAACACGTGGCCTGACGAGTGACACGCGCATAAACTGTCCTTGGCCTGACAGGACACCTGCAGAAGACAAAAAAAGCTTGAGTAGACCTTTGTTCCTAATACAGTCCTGGAGATATTTGGAAAAATTTCTTCGTAGATCTTCAGCCGATCCATTATTGTTTCCGACCATGAAATTTACCAGAACTCAATGTTAGGTGTCATTGTGGAAAACTTTCTTGCCAATCCAAGTTTTTGTATGTATCTAAATGCGGCATCAAGGTCGCCATGTTGTCTTGTAGCATGTTGCTGTATTGAAGATAGCTTATGAAATATTTAGGGTTGGTTATTTTTGCAAATTACCCACAGCTATACAAAGGAAGCAGAGGCGTGGAAGCAATAGGAATGCTTCTATATTGTGTGTCCACTTTTGCTCTCACTAAAAGCTGCGGCACGTTCCCCTTTCCGCTAGGACGGCGCTCTCACCGCGTTCTCTCTGCGACCTAAAATTTGACATATCTGTCAATGAATGTATAGAAAAGAAACGAATCTTTTTATACTTTGTGTCTTCTCGGTCACACTTTTAAGTTTTGTATGATATACCCAGTGTCAAAGCGAAGGTTACACATATCCTATAGCTATCTAGGTCACAAGGAGAGCGCAGCGCGATCGCGTCTAGTGGAAAGAGGGCCTTCTTGGCGTCGCTACCTGCTAGGGATTTGACAGAACGCTCAACGAAATTCATCGATGAAATAAAAATCGAAATTTACTAGTCCGATTCTTGTACGTTTTGCTGGATATTACCGTTACAAAGTCATGGGGGACAGACATACAATTGAGGACGCAGCGACGCCGTCAACGTGCCTCAGCTTCAGTAATACTCCCTTACCACTAGGCCTGCGCTCTCGCCCCGCTCTCTTTGCGACCTCAAATTTGACAATTGTATAGAAAAGAAACTAATCTTTTTCCACTTTGTGTGTTTTATTGTCTTCTCAGTCACACTTTTACGTTTTGTATGATATATCCAGTGTGAAAGCGAAGGATACACATATCCTATTTAGGTCGCAGTGAGAGCGCAGCGCGATCGCCGTCTAGTGGAAAGGGGCCTTATGTATCATAAGTCTGTCCTGTGTCGGTCCTGTGTCGGTCTGCAATCATCATGACAAGAGAATCGCCTACTTAGCACAATTTAGCAAAATAAGCCTACGAACAAAGATGAAAGACCTACGTTTGGGAAATACATACACCTAAATGTTATAATGCAGACGTTAGATTTCCCCTCAGTGATACCCAAGTAGGGGTGGTTCGACGGTATTTAAACAAGAAGAAGATCTACATGGCCGAATATTTTGCCCTTATCTGCTCTACATATTATAGTTAGATAGGAATGATGGTGACCGCATCAAGGAAACGATTGTAACATAAATAAAGATAAATGTATATGGTTTTATACTCATTTGCACCTGTTCCACTTCTATTTGGGCCTGGCTGTATTCAGCCAGTGTAATTACGAAGCTTCACACGTGAGTGCACAAACACAGAGTCTGACCAAGGACGTTTGTCTATTCGTGTTTACAGAACCGTCCTCTACAGTGTCCTTGTCCCTTACAGAACAGTGTCGAGGATAAGCTAATCTTGTCATGTTAGCTGAAGATCTACGAAGCTTCGACGATCGCACTCTTCAGTACTTCATTGGTCTTATCAAACTTGAATCTCTTTCTTGAAAACATGCGGAATCGTACATTTAAGGACATACTGAATTACAGCTGTAAACATTACGTACAACCCATTAAGCAACAAAAGAGAAGAAATGGAGTTTTGATGATTAACTCTGGCATATCTGCGGAAAGTCGGCGAGATTGACAGAAAATTCATGTCGAGTGTTTCCTTTGCGTTGGTTCAAAGCTTAAACTTTGCAACTCTTGCCTAATTGCTTCATGAATTTCAGGCCGTGCTACAAAAATGAAAACATTTCTACGCATCATGGCCTCTGTCAATTCACATCAACTCGCTTCACTGCACACAAGAGCGAACGGAGACGTAGGTCATTGGGGAAGCCTGGACAATGATAAGTTGTTGCTGATAGGAATTAATCTACACAAGAAGTGAAACTATTTGTATGTGCAAACAGTTGTGCGGTTTTAGGACGCTTTAGGATGTGTTTTATTGAACACAGTTGGACAGTATTTTCCTGAAGATGCTGCAAACAATGCAGCAATGACGCACGTTCCATTCCTAAATAACTTTTGACAAATATTATGTCGCTAGTAGTATAGAAATACCCGACTTGATGTATGTTATAATTCCTTTTAATACCTACCGTAGATTCCTCTAGTATTGTAGTAACCGAAATTGTTGCAATATAACGTATATGTGTAGTATCAGACCGTACCCTTTGTTGTATATACATTGCCATACATTGTTACTGATGCAATTGTTGCGCAATAAACCATCTATCTATCTACCAACCAGATGCCAGACTGGCTGAGTTGCAATGTGAAAACATACTATCATGGAAGCTCATCTGTGTTTGTGTCATTCATAGTCCAATGCTAAACTCTCTTCCAACACAAATGTATATGTAAACTGTATCTCTGTTATATACTTGGTCTGACCCTTTCCTCTTCCGTCATGACCTTTCATGAATAAATAAAGGTTCAAAGAAACAAACAAAATATACGGATCAAAACTTCAAACACCACTGTCTCCTTCTTCAGGATAAATACTGATGACCAATTACATACTGTTGGTGACCACACGCATCTATACTGTCACATAGTTTTTTTTCACGTGCCGTGGCGACAGTGATCGTCACACGTAAAAGTACAAACATAGAGCCTGACCAAGGACGTTTTATCTATTCATGTTTACCTGTCCTTGGCCTGACAAGACACTCTCCTTTCACAGAACAGTGCCAACGTGGATAAGCTAACATTTTCAGGTTAGCTGAAATTTCTATAAACTTAAAGATAGTTTTTCTTTCAGTACTTTGTTGATATGATAATCAGACGTTAATGTTATTCTTAAAACATGTGGATCGTACAGTCATACATATATATATAGACGTATAAATGTGAAAATTAGATACAGCCCATTTAGCAACAACAATATACATGAAGTGGAGTTTTGATGATCAACTCTTCCTTATATGACCAAGGTCAGCGAGATAGACCTAGAGATAGACCGAGATAGAAAAAGTCATGTTGAGTGTTTCCTTTGCGTTGGACCAAAGCTCAAACTTTTTACTTCCTGCCTATGTTTCATGAATTTGATCCCGTGATACAAAAAGAAAAACATCATGACATCTATAAGCCCACTTCAACTCGCTTCACTGCACACAGGAGAAGGAGACCTAGTCATGGTGGATGTCCGGCAATGACAGTTTGTTGCTGATAGGAATATGGTCTACACAAGAAGTGAAGCTATTTGTATGTTCAAGCAGTTGTGCGGTTTTAGGACGCCTTTGGATGTATTTTACTGGTCATTTGAATGTCGTTTTTCCTGTGTACGTTTTTCGTATTTGTGGTCGACGGTTTGGTTTGGAGACTTTCTGCCTCGGTGCACAGTTGGCAAGGACACTATGTTGCCGAATACGTTGCAAACAATCCACTAATTACGCTGTTAAACTTTCAAGGATGCCAGACTGGCTGAGTTGCCGCCAGCAACAAAGCGTTGTTAACCACAGCCAGTTAAACTGCCACATAGCTCCTTTTCATGTGCCGTAGTCACAGTGATACTCACACGTGAATGCACAAACACACAGGGCCTAAGAAAACACTTTGGGATGATATGTTACTGACGTCGGTTTTATGATCTATTGAAACTCTCTCAATAGAAGATAAAGCACCAGGCACACGCCTCAAACTATCATACAGTATGTGTCATTTGCGGGAGAATATCTGAGCAGTGAAGGCGCGCCATGGCGGGTTCCTTACAAGGATTGGTCGTTCTTCTGGCAGCCTGCGTCATGTACATGGATTCGAGTGAATCAGTCGACCTTGGTAAGCTAACTGTGCACTTAGGCGCATGGTAGAAATCGTAATCGTAGACAACTAAAACATGTTTTGTTATTTTTCAAGGCTGCGTTTTTTGGGGACAAAGGATCTGGTATGCGGCTTGCCAGATAAGTTAAGGTGTGTTTAAGTGGACACTTCATTTTTGCTGTTAATGTCGCGCTAAGTACGTTTTGTGGATGACTTTCTCGGCAGACTCCAAATTTGATGCGAGAGCGAGAGAAAAAAACAGCAAGAAAAAAACAAGGGGGAATTGTTTTTAAAGTAGAGTAATTGCAGCAACAAAACATGGTATTGCAGCAAAGAAATGTTTTAGTTCTGTATTCAAGAAGTACTGGAATTGATACTAGTGTGACTCTATCCTTGTATGTCTTATATTACCAGCTACACTCTGCAGAGTACCACGCGGGGGGTAACTGATTCTATTTCTAAACTCATGGCCATCTTAAGTTAATAGTACCATATAACTATGCTCATCGGCAACTAACTAGTGCCACTTCGACAACTGCATTCGCTGCTACCTCATTGTGGTCACTTCTACAACTGCAATCAATGATAGAGCTGCCACACTGGTATGGCTTACCACTACCGAAATAGTTTTACCTCATGACATGACATGACATGACATATCTTCCCATTTTCTGTATTTTCTTGTCATGTTGGCAATCACCGACGGGGAACGATACAAATCAGACCAGACGGAAATCAATCTACGCGGGAATGTCCATAAAATCGACATATTTAGCGAAATGCTACCTTGAAAAATTCGACCCAAATGATTCCTTAGATTCTTTACCACACTGCCTTTACCGGCATTGCACCCACTGTAGGGCTTAAGACTAAACAAAACTTTGAAATTATAGGAACGCATCTTTGACGATAACTTTGTGTTGTCTTCTTATACCCCCCTCACATTAGGCGAAAATCGATCGGACGACGAGTCTGCGAGCTCTAAATTACGTGGAGGCATGACCCTGACGGGAAGGGGGGGAACTCTGCTATTTCTTCGTCGGCATCAGGGTCATGCCTCCTCATAATTTAGAGCTCGCAGACTCGTCGTCCGATCGATTTTCGCCTAATGTGAGGGGGGTATTGCTGTTTCGGTAGAGCTCGGCATCTGCGAGCGCAAGGCACAAGTGGGGAACAAAGTTTACGTCCTAGTGGACGAGACCATGGTGACTAAAAGAGAAGCAACATCAACTTGTACCAACCTGGGGGGCCGGCTAGCATCTTCGAGGTACAAGAATCACCACATGGCCTACCTTTCCATAATGTCAAGAGAGGTAAGACATTAACTTAGAGAGTGGCCACATAGGTCGTGCGATCTTCGTACGATCGCTAACTTCGGGCATTTTGGAGGACAAAAATGTACGTCTCCTGCAAAGCTCAACTGTCTTGGTACACAAAATGCTGTTTTGGATCCATGTCTACGGTTGGTTCTGAAAATCCTATGGCATCAAAATCGTACGACGATCGCACGACCTATGTGACCGCGCCCTAACTCAATGTATACTATTTTTCGATAACCGATCCTTTATCTGCGAGTGCTGACCAGGAATTACTTGGAACAAGTCACAGTATTTAGAAAAAGTATGTAATGCATACAGTAGTATATCTCCATGATGCTACTAACAAGCCAATATCTAGAAGATACCTATCAAAACAAGGGCCCAATACTACTGCAGAATACGACCTATGCCTCCTGAGGTTGACGTCTTTTTTGTAAGCAGACGACGTTTCTGTAATGAGATAGTTTTATGAAGTAAACAGTATTGGTCGTTTCGTTTGCAACCTATGATAATTTTATTGGCTTCTTTAATAGATTTTTTTTATTAGTTAATTGATAGTCTTTATTACATATTCATGCCCGAGGGCTAAATGCACAAAAGGACCACATGTGGTCTTATGGATGTAGAGGAAAAAACTGAACTTACACAATGATTTCTAACTAGGCTAAATGGAAAGGGAAAAAGACACTATAGCTATGTGTTACAATCGCTAATGGCTGCATCTAACATGTTCTTCTTTCTTTGTGAATCACATGGAGACATATTTAAATATTGCGTTAATAGCATGATCGTCCATGCATGACATCAAGTACTTAAATAAGTCTTATTTTGACATTTTCTTATAATTACATTTACTTTAATACTAGCGAACTCTGTGGTGATGGCCGTGCTCAGTTTGTACTGTCCAGTCTGATTGAAAGAAGCTGTATCATCTTCATTCCGAGCACTTAGTTTTTCAATCTTCATAATGATTGATAGATTGAAGACCTTTATTGTACGTAATGTATACGGACAATTACTTACAAGCAAGTACAAGTAATAAAACCACAGTTCTTTGCGATATGATTGCATACATAAGGAACTGATTTTATGAATAAAAAAAACATATTTGGTAATCACTGAACGACATACATGAGAAATGTTGATATGAAAATGTTTGTTTTTATCTTTCAGGGCGGGTGTGAACCTTATGATACGTTTGACCCATCCTGGGCTGACGTGGTCCGGGATGCAGGTCCGACATGGAGGCATGGCGTGGACGGGACAGACGTTTCCGTCACATATGAAGAGTGAGAGGCAGATCTGTTTTGAAACACGTCAACTTTGCCTCGAAAATACTGCTAATTTTCCTATGATAAATACTTATTCCCTTCCTTCTATGTATGATTTTATTTTTGGATCATGGTGTCTGCAAATATTGCGGTAATACCCCTGCCACATTTGGCGAAAATCGATCGGACGACGATTCTGCGGCAATCGCCCGAGCCTCGCTCATGATAATAACTTTATTGCACCACAATTGTACAAGGTACAAAGTATGGCTTATATGTGACAGGGACGGTTTTCAGGTGAAAATATGCGCAACCCTCTGTCGATCTTAAATATGGCCGACCTTCCATCGATACGCCCGAAGATCGTGGATAATGTGACAGGGGTATAAAGACAACTTTCATTACCATTTTTAGGGAGGCGGTATTCTTACATGGTTAGCGTTATATTAAGGTTCGCGATCGGGAAACCACAGGAATAAACCAACAGACGATCTTGGGAATATCCAAAATAAAGACAGTTTCTTCGTTTGTTTCTGGGTGAAGTTTCTTCGGACTGTTTGCTAATATTTGTGTAACAATTCACTCGGTCTTTAAGCTGGGACCACGGTGAGCCAGTGGCTGACCCCACTAAGATGTGTGTGCACAACGCACGTGGCGACTGGAGAGTTGCTTCATGTGAGGACCCGGCCTATTTTGCCTGCGAGTTTGATATGGGTGAGTCTTAAACTTTGAAGTTGAAAATCTACCAGTTTTAGACAGAACGGTTTTCTTCAGTTTTGCACCATACCCATTGCCGAGTCGATCTGATAAACTCTGCTCTGGTGATCCTCTGCTAAACCAGATTGAGGCTTCCACTTTTATAGGCAATCCGTCAGCCAATAAGAGAATCGCTAAATGTAAAATTGATTCTCTGATTAGCTCACACCTGGTTATACCCCTGTCACATTTGGCGCAAATCGATCAGACGACGATTCTGCGGCAATCGCCCGAGCCTCGCTATAATAATAACTTTATTGCACAACAATTGTACAAGGTACAAAGTATGGCTTATATGTGACAGGGGCGGTTTTCAGGTAAAAAATACGCGCAACCCTCTGTCGATCTTAAATATGGCCGATCTTCCGTCGATACGCCCGAAGATCGTGGATAATGTGACAGGGGTATTAGAGGCCAAGCCCACACAACTGGAAGCGCATACTGGTTTAATTAGCACTATAGCAGAGTGTCCCCAAGGTGCGTTGCACAGGCAGAAAGTATTTGTGGTAGGTTCCAGAAAACCATGTGATTGATGGTTGTGTCCTTGAACAGTATATCCAAATGAGACCAAAGGTAAAGTGTAGAGTCTGGTACTAAAACCATTCGACTTGTCTCCGTGCTAAGCCTTTTCTGGTTCACATTTCCAACAGAACCTGAGGACGGCCCGGATTCTCCATGTTTCCCCACGGTTGTTCTGGACACCGGGAGTCGGCCTTACGAAAAGCCGTTTCAACTGTTACGAGCAGGGGATTTCTCTACGTTTGGAAGGTAAGTCTATACTCTTAGAGTTAAAAATGATATTTTTGTTGCATTGGAACTTCATGCGAAATGCAAATAGTTGTTCAATATTTGTTCTCATTCTTTTTCCTTTGCTGAGTGTTTTAGGTGTCAGGGTCAGGTGATATCTCACTGCACTTGGGCCATCGGTGCGGCACTGCGGGGATCGTTCAGTTCGGCACTGTTGTGTTAATTTCGACGATTTTTTTTATAATTTAGATATTGCGTAATAAGCAGACTTATAAGATAACAAAATACAACAAAAACGTAAGAAAATTCGTTTTTTATCTCTGATATTCGTTGAGTAATCTTTCGCAGTGCCGCACCGGTGCCCCAAGTGCAGTGAGATACCACATTAACCCTGATGACATGAACTATTCAATTACAATGATACATAAAAAAATCCACTGCTCCAATACAATGTAAAACACTTCCTCTAACGACAATGGTGTTTTTACTTTATGCTTGCATGGTCGCGTCTTAATAGCAGCAATGCATCAGCTCTCGCCGACTATATGGCAGACCATTCCCAATACGTCACGCTCATACTTATGACATCATACTTGTCTTCGCAAATATGGTTTAATTGTCAATTGTTTAAACCGACTTTTATATTTCCAGGATCGTTCACCTGGACTGTCCTGGAGACTACAACATCACCTACAAATGGAGGCTTCGCGTGGAAGTAGAGCATGAGGATCCTACGGTTCTTATGGACGAAAGTCAGAAACATTTAATAAAAAAGTACGATCGCTCTGACCATTGTCACCCCATAGCTTAAACTTAAAGCACCTTTAGGGCTGCTTTCAAAATAAAACATGTAACACAGCTGGGGATTTCTGATATGTCACAGCTGAAGTGGCGTCTTAAGGTCAAAGCCGTTTATAATTGAGCCACATGTAATATCTGGTGACTCGATCCACACATGCTTCATATGACCTTTTATCAAATGGATCTTTCGAGAGCCCGTAGAGGGAAAAACGATTATTTTTGAGCAGTCCCTTTAAATAGAAATGCTTTTTATATTGTTTTCCTTAATCGTCTTGTATCGGATGTTTCTCTTTTCTATGGTGCCGCAGTGGTATCCTTCTGAACGACGTCTCCATCACCATCCCTCGGAACACGCTCAAACCTGGAAAGTACCTGTTGGTGCTGACTGTCTCCGTGACGTATGGTGAAAACAATGACGTCACCACGGCAACTGTATCTACGTGGATTGAGATAGAAGGATCGACACGCCGTCTTCTGATCACTGGGGGGTCCAGCAGGTACGCTCTTGCAGACACAGACGACGTTTTAAATCTAATGATACAATTTTTAAGACTTTAAATCCGTACACAAAATAAAGCGCTTACCAACAAGCTTTCGATCAGTCCTCTGATCCTTCTCAAGTTGTACCGAGACGGGGGCCGTTACCGACTGTCAAGCACCTTTGACCCTTTACTGACGCCACACTTCCGTTCCGGAAGTGCGACTTAGGTTTTGGGTCATTACAACTTGAGAAGGATCAGAGGACTGATCGAAAGCTTGTTGGTAAGCGCTTTATTTTGTGTACGGATTAAAAGTCTTAAAAATTGTATCATTATGTTAACTACCGTCACAGATGAACTTACATTCAAGACATTTTAATCGATTGAAAAGTACACGTATTGTTAAAACTGCCAGGGTGATGCCAGGAACTACCAACAAGTTCCTACGCTACACCAATAGCTGCCAACAAATTAAACCTACATGCTCCCATGTTTCTAGTACTGTTTGAGATTAGACATACAAGTCGTTTTTATTGTTATTTTATCTTATATCTATATATATATATATATATATGATAGTGTCTGACAGACATCGAAACGTTGGATGTGAGAACTTCTCCGGTTGTGTCTCAAAGAACTTTACTATATGATCTAAAGCAGTGGGAGACGAAACACATTTTATTTCCAAATGTCCATTCAACCAAACCGAAAGAATCATTCTGTTTAGAGAAGCCACAAAGACTTATCCCAACTTCCCCACATTGACAGACGAACAGAAAGCCACTTTTCTCTTGAAATCGCGCAACCCACAAATTTTAGAAAAGGTGGGGCTTTTCGTCTCCCTCTGCTTCCAAAAAAGAAGTCAAACCCAACCTGTTTAGAAATAGCCAACACTAGTATTAGAGTAGAATATTGTTCATAACTGTCCATTGTCACTTGTATATCTACTATGTTTATAGCATGCACTTGCAATTAGCCCTCGGGCACGAACTTGCAAATAAACTTCTTCCTATTATATGGGCAGTTACCAACCGAATGAAATTATTTACGGATGTGTTTATGATCAGAGTTCAATGATGCCCGCCTATTTGTTCTGTCACCTAGGTCCCAAAGCGGAGGTTACCTGCTGGATTCACGTAAAGACGCAGAGGTGCACGATGATACCGAGTTCCTTGACCTGCACCCGCAGCATTCTGGACAATGGATCTGGACATGTCGGCTTCCTAATGGTATAGTTATTTTTTTACCTCCAAGGAAGGAAAACTGATTCCTTTTGATCCGTTTCTTCTTCTCCAGACAATAAAAAAATACATCGATTTCTCCACAGCCGAGGTTTACAAGGGTAACGTGGCATCAGGCAAGCTGGTCGGCGGGTGAATGCATCACTGAGCATTAATACTTAAATGATCTTATGGCCCAAAATAGAGAAAATTGCATCATTTTACGCTTCAAGTAGAGCTTTAGAACCTCTTTTGAAATTCGAAAATTCGAAATTTATGGAAATTCGAAAGCGGAAGGTCAATGACCCTAGCTTTGGAACACGCCGCGCGCCTACTTTAAATGTCGATACCCCAATGTTGTTTTGTATGAGTACATCAGATGTGATGACCATGTGGACATCCTGCATATTTGCTTGCAAATGTTACCTTTCTAGTTTTGTACAGCTGCATTGTTTCCTAAGATAGCGTTTCAAAAAATGATGGGTGTCCTTCATATAATCACTTTTTACATAATTAAGTCAATGTGGCCTAATAATGAATATCTTTGATACTACGTATACATAGAACATACCCTAGAAACAATTGCGCGCTCTACATCAGTAAAGTAAATGTTTGATTTTTTAATGAAAAAAGAATACGTGCGCGCATGTGTACGTGTATATACCAGGTCATATTTGCGTGGAAACTGAAAATGGAATGGAGAATCAGTCTTATTTCAAACAGTGGTTGATAATAGCACATAGGATATTTGGACGTGATGTCACTGCTGATTGGCTGTTTGGTTGGATCTGGGTCAAGCTACAAAAATTCTTGCCGTTGTCGCGTGGATTTAATTTCATACGCGGAATCAATGTATACTTACTTGTTACATTTTTGGCTTCTATTGGAATTCTTCGTGTCCGCTCAGGCGACAGCCATTTTTTAGGGGGTGAATCCCACCCGTGGTTACAATTATATTCCAAGCCACCAACCAATATCAATGTTGTGGTGCATTTTTCGTAAAACATTACAGGGGTTGTGGAAAAAACGAATTGCCTCTAATTTTCCCCATATCAAGTCGTAAAGACAGGCGACAGCATTTTTGAAATTTCAATGAGAACGAGCATAATATCGCGTGGCTTTAATTTCATACACGAGATCAATTTATACTCACTTCCATGTTTAATCAGAAAGCATGGTGGACGCTGCTGACGTCACAGTCACGTGAGTGCAAACATCCCGGCCCATCACGGTTTGAGAACAACAGCAATAAAACATGGCTGTGTGTCTGTCTTACAGGAGACGACTGTGGCCTGAGTTTATACGTGAAACAGTATCAAGATGATCGTTATCCATATACAATTGACTATGATGGTCACATGGTCTCCTCTGCGCCTAGAAAAACATCTGGAACATTCATCATACGAGTTGAATATGAAAACTACATCCCTTATGAGCAAGAGGTGACCCTTCTTCCCAGAGGACTTCCAACCTGCATGATAAGGTAAGAATTGGACGGCTTTCGTAAATCCTCATTTATGTGGATATTACACCTCGTAGCCGCTGTTTGCAATAGAATTGCAATCACAAATTACGTTCTTTTAACATGACAAACCTTCAGTGGTTTCCAGTAGTCTCTGTGAGTTTGCACCCCCCCCCCCTCCCCTCGGTTCATGAGGGGACACACAAAAAATCAAATTCTGCTACGCCAGCTTGTAGAAAGAAATAACAGGCAGCATATCAACCCCTGATTACGCCAAAAATAGTTACTCAAGCAACTGGATATGGTTTTGAAACGGTCAGACGTTTCGGATAGAATCCACTATCCTTCGTCAGTGACACTGAAGAGATCTTGAAGAAACAGGTCTTTTATACTCTAACTATGAATGAAGACAATTTCAGATGTCCAATAGGAAAGGTTGTAAGACAATTCAGACTGAAGACAATTTGGATTCCAAAGAAAACAAAGCTAAGCCAAAGTCAAGCTGAAGACAATTTGGATTTCAAAGGATAGCAAGGCTGAGACACAGTTAATGCAAATGAGTCAATTAGCTCCTGTTGTTTTAGTTACAGGAGCTAAAAGTTGTGGAAACCCCTGATTAGCTATGTCGATGAAGGCTAGGCATCCACTGGAGGTAAAAAGATAAACAAAATAGCAGCCACTCAAGTAACCAAAATCATATACGGTTGCTCGTTAGCTGGTACATGGTTTTAAGCTAAGAACGGGAATAAACTTGCGAGAAAATGAGAAGAACCGAAACTGACCTCACTGGCACTTGTGGATCTTCCATTTATGGAGAGCTGATAAATTGCACGAGGGATGCGCGATAGCCATAATCTCATATTGGCCAACTTGAGGAAAATACTGCGGAAACCGTTGCCTTAGTTAATATAAAAAAGAAAAAAAGTACCATATTTTCTCAGATTTCGTCTGCAACAGAAGCATACGTTTATCAACAGCTTACTCTAAATGATAGCATGAAAGCTCATCTGTGTTGATACATATTGAAGTTTTTCAACTGTAGTACAACACAAAATTATTCTCACCTCGAATTTTCAGTCGCTCTTCCGTCGACCTTCTTCAGGAGTGACGATTCAGTTACTCTGATCACGTGACTTAGAGACACGTGACTCGAGTAACGAATCATAAATGCCTCATAAATTTCATCAGCTTGGACAAAGTACAAATATTGGACACCGAATCGGATTACTTTGCGAGGGTGGTAAAGGAGGCCATCTACATAAGAGCACATCAGCCGACACTCAACAGAGACGGGGGCCGATATCGTCTGCCAGGCATTTATGATTCGTTACTCGAGTCACGTGTCTCTAAGTCACGTGATCAGAGTAACTGAATCGTCACTCCTGAAGAAGGTCGACGGAAGAGCGACTGAAAATTCGAGGTGAGAATAATTTGTGTTGTACTACAGTTGAAAAACTTCAATATGTACTCTAAATGATGTTAACGATGAAAATACCTCATTGCTATAATCCAACGTCAGATGTACCCCTGGCGACAACTGTAATCACCGGGCCACCAAGTTTGACCAGAGGCTGAGGCTGTGGACAGAGTGCCAGAAAAACATCCCCAGCAGTTACACATACGGTAGATGGGTTCCTCTAAGTAGGCTGGGACCGGAGCACTCCTTCCACTGGAGCCTGAAACAGTTCCCGGATGGGTTCAGCGGCGGTGGGCTAGAGAACAACACTCTGACGGGCCTGGAGAAACGAGAACTGGTCGTCAAAAGCAATGTGTTCACTGTAAGAGCTGTTTGTTTTTATAGTAACGTCGAAGTAAATCACAGCATGGTCCAAAGAAGCAAGCTATAATCTCTCAAGACATAATTCGATAGGGAAACGTGGTCTGTTACAAACCATCAGTTCACGCCTAGCCTAATGTACGCGGATAGTCTGCACCATTGTTGATAAACAACATTCATTGATTAAGTAGATACATATGACTATCATGTTACCATCTCCCTGCGTCTCCAGGTTCCAGGAGAGTACACCATACGGCTGGACATCCTGACAAACGGTGTTCTCTGCACCTCCGGCAACTGCAGCTATGCAGAGTGGAAGTTCCTCATCCCGGTTCCGCCTGCCAACGCGCGTCAGCCCGTCTGTACTGAAGACATACCGGTACCGCTGTCATCGGGTTAGGGCTGTGAACAAAACTTTTTAGGGGACAATTTATGCGATTTCGTGGTACTTGAAGTTATTGGTTGGGATATTCATCATGTAGATTTCCCGCATAATATTTAATTTACACTGAATCCTATGTAATTATATAATTGATACATAAGATGTATTGACAACTATAATTTATGTTTACTCAACAACATAATAAGAAAACATTGCTTTACCAATTTACAAACGAAATTACAAATTTCACTCCTAACCGATTCTCAGGTTTTCAAGATGACGTTACGGACACGTGACTGCAATAGCAAATCAAATGTGCGAGAAGCCTATCTCGTCCCCCGTCTAACCCAATTTCTTCTGGTCTTTTTGGTGTCCACTAAGACCTTAACTTTATCCATGTACCATAGGCGAGTTGGTAGCGATAAAGTTAAGACTAAGCCTTCATGCACTGTTTGCCTTATATCTGTTACAGTGGAGTGCAACGGAAACCAGTCGTACAGTACGGTAGACAGGTCGTGGACGGGAGAGGGCTGTGAATGCCGGGAAGTCTCCAACCTTTGTACCGCAGGCCCGACGGAAGGGATCGCCCTGACAACCAGATTCGACTTGAGCTGTCTCGGTAGGTTCTGTCCCATCCGTTTAAAGACATCTATTTTCATAACACTTTTGAGTTTTGTTTTGTCCAATGTATTCCTTGTATGTGAACACTAAATTCAAGCATGCCAGCACCCCCTGTCTGTACATGCAACAGAAATACAGCCCGATGGGAAGGGTTGTATTTTTCCAAAGTTAATAGTGAATTTCCTGATTTTTACGACTTTATTTACTACTTTATTTACTTTATTTACTAGACTTTGAAGCGCAAGGAGCGATTCGCTACGAGTTCTACTACAGAACAAGGGCCACAGCTTCGGTCAGCACCCTGACCACTTCCGAGTCTGGACACAACAACTTATTCTACTATGGAATGGTGAGCTTTGTGATGCTTTCATGCATAAGGGCATCACATTGATCATATGTAGGAAAAAAGGTCCATGACTTCCAGCAGTCACTAGGTCAGTATCGTGTGTAGGGTGACAAGTTAAGTCCTGTCCCTCAGATTCCGTCTAGACTAATAAAATCTCTTTGTTTAACCACGATCAAATCACTAGTGAGCTAGTCAAATCCTTTCATATAAAAATCATACATCAAGGATGTCAAAACCTTAACTGTGCCTTAAATGATACCTGTGCCTTGTTTCTCGTTTGCAACAGTCGCCGTCGCCACTTCCGTTCAAGCTGCCGTCCGGCCTGGCGTCCGATGACTACAAGGTCTTCATTTTCGTGCAGATGATCGACCAGGAGGGGACGAGAAAAACAAGTGAACTGGAGCTAACGGTAAGGGTGATATCGTGAAGAAATCAGCAGTGATAACAGGTCAACATAAACGAGGGAAATTAATTTATAAGATAGATTTCAAAGTCAAAAGCCGGTTCGTCTGAAACGTAATTTTGGTTTTCCGGTAAAATTTACTGCATGTGCAAGACACACACTGGGGCTTACAACAAACGTTTCCATTTAGATTTATTCTATGTTGATTTCTTTACATGGACATCCGCGCTCGTATCAATTTTCGGCCGTTTCCAAAAAGTCTTTAACCATGTGGTAGATCGTACAAAGCAGCTGATCGTAAAAAAAATGGGAAATGCATTCTATTCTCATAGGAATTAGAGGTCAAAGAAAAAGATTTGAAAGAAGAAAAGTGAAGTATATTTGTTCATATCTCATGCATACTCAAACATTGATTCAACCTTCCTAACCACTTCATAATGAAGGCAACTTTTTATGGAAAACTTTTTTTTCTGTTTGCACGCTCACATCAGTTCTGTGGTTCCCACAGTATATATATGTTCATATAATCAAATCAACATGGCCTTGGAATGTTTAACATGGGCGCACAAATGTAATTTGGAGATAACAGGATAACTGTGCGTAATTGTGATAATTGATATTAATAGCTTGTTATCGAAAATAATACCTTTCAAGTTTAACGAGCCTTGTGGTCCGACCATACCAGGTCCGGCTGCCCACCTTTGAGGACCTGCTCACCGCTATTGACGTCACCAACGCGGAAGTGGAGACCGCCATCCGCTGGGGAAACAAAATGGAGGCCGTGCACTTAAGTACCATCACAGCAGCAACCCTCAACAACATCCGCGCAGAAGGAGCGTATGGGGAGGGGGACTGGAGGAACGTAAGTGCAACAAATCTGTAAAACAAATGGCATTTTACATATAGAATGTCTTCATCTTTTGAAAGATATACTTTACTTTACTTTATTCAGATTGTAACAAAACGACTAAGATATGTTTCGCAACAATGTCAGTTCGCAACCGTCAGTTCGCAACAAGCCAAGTCTTTTCGCAACAAGGTACAAGTCTTTTCGCAATAAGGTACAAGTCGTTTTTTTGGCAACATTTGTAATAGTATTAGAAATCATATTCCTAAAATAATTATACTCTTGTCTGTGCACGTCGCGCATGAAACTGTACCGCCCGGCGTATGAAAATCATCGGGCTGTCAGGTCTATGCGGCCCCTTGTTGCTCTGCCGCGGAGTTGTCTTCCGTACACGGTAAAATTTTTACGTTGAAGGCGTATAATTATGTTAGGAATACGATTTCTAATACTATTAGGCTATCCGATTAATAACATTCAGATGATACGAAACAACTTGTGCCTTGTTGCGAACTGACGGTCGCGAACTGACATTGTTGCGAAACAACCTGTTACCTTTGTTTAAGATGTACGTTTTTTGTATCTGATAACATGACATATGTATTCTACAAAAACTGTACTGCGAAGCTTGTCATGTATTTTCTTTCTCTAGCTTGACATAAGCCAACAGTTTCGGAGGAAACTAGTTTGTTGTCTTACTTTTACTGTGGCACAACAAGTTCGCTCGTATTTTGTGAGTCCAACGTTGCTGTTTGTTTACAATGAACCCCATTCCAGGCCCGACAGGGGATCATCTATAACGTCGGTAGAGTTCCCATAGAGAGCGTTGAATCCGTCATCCAGTCATCCGAGTCTCTTATCCAGGCCACTCATTATGACGACCAGGTCACGGCGGACGCACAGGTGTCGGTTTTGCTACACTACAAACTCCTAAAGTATCCTTTGGGATTGCTAACGCATTATCAATAATAAGCGTTTCAGATAAGTATCTCTATGGAAACTCAAACGTTTATATATTTACGTCATCTGCCGTTAGACTATCATTCCTAAGGTCATTTTTTATATTCTTTGCCATGGGATTTTGCAACCAGTGTCCTCGTTTTAGAAACAGAACTACACAGTAGTCCCAGCGATGCTTTACTTTTGATATAAGATGCTTTTTTGAATAAAATGCTAACTACATCTGGTGAAATGACGCCCTTCGTTTCATGCTACTTTACCTACTGCATTGATGTATGTACCTGTAGACCAGTGCAGCGGCACAGCTGTACAACATGGCCAAGTTTGTTGCGAAGAAGGTTACCGAGGGAAACATCACACAGGACATGGTGGAGAGGCTGTCTGGCATCATCTTTACCGGTCAGCAAATCAAATTTGCTACTCTCTCTTCACCTAATCAAAAACGAAGTGACAAAATGTTCAAATATTTCGATTGGGTCGAAGTAAATATGACTCTCTTGGATTTTGTATTGTCAAAAATTCTGGTCTGTTATTACCTTATGGAATGTGTATATTCCAGGTGCTTTTAATGTCTTCAAAAGTTCTGAAGTCGTTGCAGGCTGGAAACACACCGGAAACGGGCCACCTGAAGATGCCAACACGACAGAAGTTTTGAGTAAGGTAAAGACTTGTTAGTAGTTTTCTGTGTTCGATCACTCAGTCTGCTTTAATATCACAAACCTTCTAACCTATCGCAACTATCATGTTGATGATATGGTATGGGTCGCTACAGCTATACACAAACAACCTATCATGGTCAGCACTTACATTCAAAGTCCATCGGAATGTTATCCGTTGCTGATCCATCCCTTCCAATTATGGCTCGTTGTCTGTAAAATGATTTGCACACTATTGGTGATTTTTATTGTTACAGAACCGATACGCCACCACCACGGCTTTTCGTGCCATAGATTTACTTACGGACCAGATTCTGAAGGGAAAACGGCTGACCGAATTCTTGACAATGATATCATCACAGGACTTTCAGGTTGGTGTCAAAAATAACAGGTTTAAACATAATTGAAGTAAGGTATGAATGAAAGATCCCCACAAAGCTATCGTGTTTGTACGTCGATTAAGGTTGGACATCAAGGTAATAAGATACAAGTATCTGCTGACCTCCATCCCCTTAACGACTTGGCACAGATATGGACACGAATAATTGAATGAAGACAGTTTTGCCCAACGGAGCTAAGTACAGGTCACAACAAGTCAAGACATATATACATATAAAAGTATCACAAATCTTGTCTAATACAGAGGTTCGGCTTCTTCTCGCTTCTTAGTAATAATTAATGACATGATTTCGTTTTTGACGATATGTTGTACTGTGTAGATATTTTATTGTATTTATGTGTTATTTGTATGTGTACCCGGGGCCTCCGTAAAAAGCAGTGTTAGTCACTGAAGGGAGCTTATCCGGGTAAAAGAACACAGAAATAAATAAATACATAAATACGCCCAAGATAAGTTTCAGCCGACAGCATCCACTGTCTTTTCTCAGTGATTTTCAATTTCCTAATTCATATCCAGTTGCTTTTGAGTAGCCGTTTTTGTCATGTATCATCTTCGTAGTTTTGTATGTTGTTCCATCTCTACCACTTTTTCTGAGTTTGAAGGCCTCGAGCTCGCCCAGTAAAATGTATAGTTGACTTTCTCCACCTTACAGGAAATTGCAATGGTTTCCTCTCACTGTTCATGTTTTCAGGTTGTGATCAACAGGACAAACTGCCACATGTGGTTTAATGATGACAAACACACCGTACATTTCACCAGTTTTGAAGAGGGCACCTGGTTTCGACTGCCGCCATTGTCAGTGATTTTAAGGGGTTACGCTCGCAAAACTTTGGTATCTATGTGTCAATTTCTATTAGCCATACATAATAATTTTTGCTTCTCTTTAAAACGAAATACTTAATCCAAAATACAAAACATTGAGTCATAAAGCTAAAAGTTATACAAACGTATATATGCATGTATTTTATTTCAATCCAATCCTTTTGCCGTACTCGTACATGTATTCAGAATACTTTTGATAATGTGCCTGCATCTCCATTAGTCAATCACCGTTTTATGAATAAGTTTGTTTTTAAAAGAAACCCCATATTAGTCTGTGTAACACAAACTCTGCTGTCTGGGGTTGATGTTGGGCGGGCTGCTATAAGCGAGATTTAATCAGGCTAATCCCATATAGAATGACATTTTAGGTCAGATTCATTACGTCTATTAAGACCGAAGGGGTATGACATGTATGCTTTCATAACAGGAGCTTTGGTAACGTTTGGACGCGATTCTGGTCATCTACTTCTTCAAACACTCTTTCCCTACTACAGAATATCACCGGTGACATAGAGGGGGCCCAGCTCAGGGCAATTAGGAACACATTCTGCCGAGCCAACAGGCTTGGTACACAGGTGAGGGAATGCGTGAAAGCACAATCTATTCACCTACATGATTCATGAAAGAACGAAATACTGTAAATGCATTTAAGTTCGCGGGGATTTAATTTCGCGGTAGCGGGAAAAGGGACTTTTCGCGGTGGATTTAAGTTCGCGGTAACACATAGACTGCAGTCTAATACCATTATAGAAAAAAAAGAACCGCGAACATTAATCTACCGCGAACATTTCTGCATTTACAGTAACTTAGCCTGACCATCAACAAGCCATGCGAGACGAAAAAGGGTTGTGCATCTGGTTTAAATTATTGCTAAAATAATAGCTATATTTTACCTATGCAATTTCTTCTTATTTTTTGTGTGCGCTTTAACTCTTTTGAATATGTCTAATATGTATTTCAAATCATGCGAATAGTCCGTGGCCGTTAATGTCTTTAACATTTAATCGTTCTTCTGGACGTCTCAGGTTTTCCACAGCCGATGGAGGAACCCTTTTGAGTACGCCACCAACGTCAGTCGCAGAGACTTGGACATAGGAATAGGAGGGCTGCACTTCAGTGACACCTACGAAATGAAGGCAATTTCAGGCCTCGAGGAGCCCATAGAGTTTTCCGTCCTGAGGCACAACCAGTCCGTGGTAACTGCAGGGTTTGACGACGTTGCAGTAGACGGGGCAATGGTGGTAAATAACCAATTTGGCGATTGACTTTGATTGATTGAGTGTGGTATGGATTCGCATTTTCAGTGCTATCAAGAACAGTACTGCGTCAGTAATGCGTTACGACCTATTGTTCAAGCAATTGTTGAAATTTGATGACAAAACTGTCATAATGGCAACAAATTGCATAATGCGATTTGGGTTGTGATTACGATCTGTTGCTTATGAATCAGATATTGATGACATGGGATAAGAAAAATTACGACAAACATAACAAAATGTATAACTTATTTGAAAATACCTAAAATAAAGTATTATGCACGTACCACCAACTATTATTTAGATCTTGGACAATGTGTGTCTTCCTCTTCTTCAGTACACCCCCTTTACGAACAACGGCTCCATCGGCACGGCAGACACGTTCATCTTCCTGGCCCCCAAGGATCCTCTGATGTCCCCAACCTTTACCCTGTACCTGGCTTACGGCATCAAACCCAACGCGACTCTGAATCTGTTTGACCTGAGTACCACTCTTCCCACCCCTGCTAACATGAGGTATGTGGTATTTCAATTGCAACTGATAAAGAATAAGGATTTGTTTGTATCTAGAGAAGGTTGAAGATTAACCTTGACATTGACATTGGTCAGGTTTAAAGTTATACATCCGAAGTGAAAACACGTTATGCTTTGATTCCAAGGCAATGAACAGACATCGTTTAAACATCGTCTATTCCCCACAGCTATTCACTGGATCTTTCCACGGAGGAAAACGTCACGCGTACGGTGACGTCAGACCCGTACAGCTGGCGCGTGCGCCTCGGTGACGTGGAGATTGCTGACGGTAACGACACCAACTGGTACCTTGGTGAGTGTCGTCAGCTATGATGAAAATTTGAAATAAATAAAAGATTGAGTGTCTGATGTCCCTCATTTCAATGCAAACTACAATAAAATTAAGGATTCTTTTTGTGCAGATGTCTTAAAACTTGACATGTATTTGTAGGAATCGAGCCTACAAGCGTGGATGGAATGGATGACGAAGGTCGCCCAAAGCAGTCCGGAACGGTGTCATTTTCAGTCTTCATTGAACCCGTAGAGTGCGTCTTCTTTAACGAGGAGGACCATTCCTGGGACCGAAGTGGTTGTGAGGTACGGGATGAGTCAGTTATTTATTCAGAAATGGAGATGTAAACAGCAAGGTGCCAGCAGACACACTCTGAGGACAAAGAAGCATTTTGATATTTTGGTCCAGCATTAGAATAACTTTATTGGAGCAAGTTGCTGAGAAGTTTTAGGGTTTTAACGTTTAGATTAAGGCTTTTCTTGTCTTGGATCTTTTGTAATTTACCTTCCTAAGGCAGTTGCATCTTAATAGTTGAGATCTTAAACTCTGCAGGTTGGACCTTTAACAACTACGACCCATCTCCACTGCCGCTGTGACCATCTGACCAAATTTTCGGGCCTCACGGGTCTGGTTGCGCCAAACGAGATCAACTTTGAGCGCGCTCTGAAAGGGTTCCTGCTGAAGAATCTGATTCAGAATCCCATCGGCATCATGACGTGCTGCGTCCTGTTCTCCTTCTACATCGCCTTGTGTGTGCCCTGGACAAGGAAAAATGACGCCAAGGACCTGGGGAAGGTATGCTGGTGTTACCACTTGGAAAGAAATGTGTTCCACTATCATGAAGATAAGAAATAACACTGATGTTTTTTATTAATATCTGTCCTAGACCTCAGTTTAACAGTCTGACAGTTATTGCCTGTCAGGACGCTGTCGTACAGCACATCAGTGATTGTTCTGTGGAAGCTTTTTTCTGTACTTTGTATATGCTGATACATCCCAGCTATTAATTGCTTTAGATCACCACCGCAGCAATCTTCGATGACACGAAACATCCCAAACCTCGCTACTACCTGAGAGTCTTCACCGGGCCGAGAGCAAACGCTGGGACATCAGCAAAGGTAAAAAAAATGCCACATTCGTTCTTCAACGTTTTACAAGACTTTATAAGAACTTTAACCAAGTTTTTCATACTGAAATTAAAAAGCTCTTCTTCCTCATCTTGGTTTTTGTTCGGTTAGATCTTCTATCTACTACAATTTTTACACTTTCATTTCTAATATCCATTTTTCTACATTCTAAGGTGTCCCTGATGCTGCATGGGGCGACCAGGGAGTGCGGCCCGTTCCTCCTGCACCAGCCCTACTCCGCCATGTTTGAGAAGGGAAACATGGCCGGGTTTGTTCTGTGCACCGAGACGGACCCGGGCTGGCTCACCCACGTGCGCGTGTGGCACGACAACTCCGGGAAGGAGCCGTCATGGTAAAGTCATTCGGCAATGGAATCCATAATGGGAAAACTTTTTGAGATTGAAATGAACGGAAAAAAAATACATTATTGCGCATCCATGCTGAAGCAATGGAATCCATTTCATCATCTTTAAGACCCTGAAAATTCTACAGATGAAAGACTGACCGGTCTGTTAATCTTTTACACTCGCAGGTTTCTGGACAGGATCATTGTGGACGATCTACTGCTCGAGGAGCAACGACATTTCCTCTGCAACAGGTAGGCATTGCCACTGGTAAGCTTCTGAGAGATAATTGCATGAGCAAACCAGCCAAGCCAATAAAACTGGTTGAACGGACTAGAAGTGTATCTTGTTCACCTCCTACAGGTGGCTGGCCTTTGATGAGGACGATGAGCAGATTGAGCGCGTGCTGCCTGCAGCTAAGGACGAGCAGCTGGTGGCCTTCAGCACTCTGTTCGCCGATAGAACTGCCAAGTAAGACTTCACGTGTTCTATGATAATCTAAACGTGCAGCTTACGATGTTTTGCCGTGCAGAGTGGCACAACTAGCAATAAGAAAAGTTACTTTGTACAAGTAGCTTGTTTCATAATTCAGTTTCAGTTTGTGGTAATTTCATACTTCTTAGGTAATTGCCAGTAAATTAATTAGCTAATTGATTGATCGATTGATTGATTGATTGCACCACAGAGACCTGCGAGACGGCCACATTTGGTACTCTGTGTACGGCCGCCCTGCCAGCAGCCCCTTCACCCGCACCCAGCGGGTCTCCTGCTGCCTGTCCATCATCATGTGCACCATGCTGGCAAACATCATGTTCTTCGGCCGAGGAGACGACTTCGACCCGCCGGAACCCGTCACGATCTTCGGGTTTGATGTGCAGATCCCCATTTCATGGCCTCAGGTACACACTTTGTTTTGACAGGAGACAATCCGCGCTGTATTCCTCGTTAACTTGGCAATTGGAATACAAACGTAAAAGATGAGCTGCAAGCTTTGATGCGTAAAATATAACTAAACATTGGCACTGAAGCATAGACCACAAGGCACTTAAGGTCAGCAGGAGCGTGAAACATGGAGGAAGCTCACGGAGAGGAACAGACCATGGCCTAGTCACTTAGGCACGGGCATGCAGAATAGACAAGAAAGGAATGTCTGCTTTTGGTATGGCAGTTGGTTAATCCAAGGTTCCTAAAATATCTACTGTGATGTTTCCCATCTAAACAGATCCTGATCGGCCTCCAGAGCGCCGCGGTGGTGTTTCCCATCAACGCCATCATCATCTGGATCTTCCGGAACGTCAAACAGCGTCCAGTTAAAAAGGGTAGGATGGGAACTCACTCAATATATTGTTATGGCGGCATCTTCTCGTAAACCTCAAATTTTGGCCTTGCATTTCATCCGGTAGGTAGCTATGGTAACATTTCAATTATTATCATCATCTACGTTTAGAAACTTCTACCGACAACCAGACCATCAAAAAAGAGAAATACGACGCAAATAGCAAACGGTCTTCAACAAAACACTCTTCAACTTCCATGGAACTGTCAAGCATTGACATATACCTAATGAATGCCCCGCCTTCATTGCCAGAACAGGTATGTACAATAACTAGTTGTCTTCTATTCATTCCGATAATAAGTAGTGAGTTCCCTGGTCCATGAAAGCAATCACTGTTGGTTCCTACCCAACGTCCTATCTTCTAAATTAGATGAAAAGAACTCTGACCCCTTCAACAACTGAAGACAATTTGTCCTATCAGTTGTCTTTATCACCGTTACAGGTTAGGCGAGATGCTGCACAACAACAGTTCAGGCAGAGCAACGTCAATGTACTGACTTCCCCAGGACAGATCAAGTCTCAAGGTAAATTTTACAAGCACATAAAAATAAATCAGTCATTTAATGAGGCTTTAAGGACACTTTATAGAATATCTAGAAATGTTAAGTCCTGAGTGCTCTTATTTTCGGCATTGGCTAATTGACACTCTTGAAATGCAGTTTCGTCAAGTCTAAAGGTGAGGTCTTAAGGCTCAAGGCTACAAGGAGATAAAGCAATTAATGTGGCTTGGAGGACACGTTATAGAATATTTGATATGTTAAGTCATGAGTGCTCTTATTGTTGCCATGAAATAATCACTTGGCTAATTATTACTCCTGAGATGTAGCTTCTGCAAAACGACAGACACGGAGAAAGGTTGAGGTGGACAAATACCAATTGACTTACGTTTGACATATTATTTTTTTAAACATTTAAATTCATTTAGGTTTATTTTTCCGTCTCTTCTACACTGAGATTTGCGGTATATCAAATAATGTAATAATAAAGTTTTCATGTTAACAATTCCAGAGGTGAATGAGAAGTACGCTGTACTGGATGATCCCGAGAACGCCACACCCGGGCTGCTGCCGTGGTGGTTTGCATATATTGGTAAATAACACTTGTGACAACCTTTTTGTTTACATTTGAGCTCATTCCATAATCCATACTTTACACCATAGCAGAGCCAATTACACATTCTTTGTGAAATACCAAATATTTGGAATAACTTATTATGCGTGGCAATGTAGCATATACTACTTAGAGCCAGATCTATTTTTCGACTAATGTAAGATTGATTGATTTTGTCTGACCCTAACCTCTTCCCTCATGACAATGAAAAGCGGCATGCAGGCCGATTTCAGCTTCTCATTAAAAAAAAAGCTTGAAGAAAGTTCTATCCGATTAAAAACGCGTCATCATGTCATCCTACTCGGTACGCCAACCACATCTAACTATAAACTTTTCTCTTATCCAACAACCTCCAGGCTTCATCCTGGTGTTCGTCACCACCAACACCGCCGCGTTCATCGTCATGCTGTACACGTTTGAGTTCGGGCGGGAGAAGACAGAAGCCTGGCTGCTCATCTTCCTGACGTCATTCCTCTCCGACCTCATCCTCCTCCAGCCGGTCAAGATCCTCGCCATGGCGGCGCTGTTCGCCGTGTTTTTCAAGGTGTTTTCATATTACTCGTGTTTTTCAATGCTTCTCATCCCAACCGAAAATCAAGAAAGGCAAGCGAAATTAAAGACTAAATGAACTTGTCTCACACTGAAACAATGCGTCTCCTATTCTTTACGTTGTTTGTATTGTTATGTTATGTTTCAGAGAGCTTACAAAGAAGACGAAGTGAAGAGGTCTGACGTGAAGAAATATGAGGAGATGGTTGCAAGCCAAAAGCAGGTAATGTGAGCACGAGTTGTTTATAACAAAACATCACATAATATTCATTTTCAATAACCAAAGCCTCTTACTTATTCGACATTAAAAATGATGTCCAAGTCTACGTCCAAGTATGATCGCTAATTCAGGCATTTTTGGGGGCAGCCATGCCCGTGTTTTGAAACGTTTAGCAGTCTTGCTACTCAAACTGCTTCCTAAAGTCCAATAAGTACCTGTCCCATGAATCTATGTTCCATTTCAGAGTCCACCTGTCCCGGCACCACACGACTCCCCGGACCTAGCTGAGGCCCGCAGGATTGCCGTCCGGCGGAGGAAGCTGAGGAACATTCTGAAGGAAGTGGCTGTTTACGCCCTTTTCCTGGCCGTGGTCATGCTGGCTGCGTACGGACAGAAGAATCACCTGGCCTTTCATATGTCCAACGAGGTTCAGCGACTCGTTGTACACAACGAGGAAATGTCTTTCGAGGAAGTAAGTACTAATAGTAATACATTTCATCTTAAAAATGTTATTATAGCTGTAAGTAGTAGATATGTAACGAAACTACTAATCTACATCTTATCAAGTTTCTGGGAAAAGACGTTTGGTTTAATGTTTGAACTGAAGCTGACTTACTTTAGTCTTTACTTACTGACTTACTTACTTACTTGGATCGAATCTATGACCATTATACTGATGATGTCGATACTGATTGACCAGAATTCTGTTCCACCCTTCCCCCTGTAATTATTTATCTAATGCTTATTGTGTAGTGTTGTGTTATCATCATTAAATCGATGATGATGTCGATATCGATTGGCCAGAATGTGTCTCTGTTGTAGACTTCGTTAAATGGCCCTCTTCATCACCATATTAGGTGGTTGATGCGGATTCCTACTGGACCTGGCTGGAAGATGCATCCGTCCCAGTTCTTTACCCAGACGCCACTTCAGCCGTCCCGGACCTGCCTGTCTATCGTGTAGGGCCGATCCGGCTCCGCCAGGCTAGAGTCAAGCTGGGTAGGTCACTACATTTATGATTATAACCAATTAACAGTAGAAACTATATATTAAGATATACTGAAACCAGTTTATCGACACCCTAACTTGGTGCATTTCCGACTGTACTCATTCATCAAGAAAAAGTTTCCAATATATCAAAAACTATCTATCAATGGTGGTACCATTGCAGGGAATAAGACCTACTGTAGAGTGTTGATGACTGCAGAATTGAAGAAGAATGTCAGAATGGAGCTAGTTTGAAAAGCATTTACTATCATGTGCATTGGTCTACAGATCCTGGCTGCCTGACGACAGTGTCACCAGGAAACCAGACATCCGGGTGCGACAGACGTTATGACTACCTCAGTCAGGACGAAGGGCAGTACGGAGAAGGCTGGTTGCCGCTGCCCACAGTCAACATCACCGCTTCCAACGGGACCAACGGCACCGCAGAGACAGCGGAGCAGAACGGCACAAGTCCGTGGAGGTGCCGGTCGTCTAGTGATCTACAAGGTAAGAGTCCAACTAGTCTCGCTATCTTTTTTCCCTAAGAGCTGTACGGAAGTAAAATATCCTGCATAAGATTCATTATAATGACATTTGCCAGTAGATAAAGAAATAGATATTCTATTAATGTAAGGCATTGTGTTTTTATTTACTCTCGGCTTTATTGTCGGGGGAAAGCACCAACGAAGGTGGCTTTGTGAGGATTTACATGAATTTTTAATTTTGCCAGGGGGCCACTCAAATGCAACAATTTTTCCATAAGTTTTCTTCCAATGTTTACAAAACAGAACTGCCCTATGCGGGAGACCACGGCGTGTATTTCGGTGGAGGCTACGTAGCCGACACGTCCGACAACGCGTCACGGATAATTGAGGATTTGAAGAACCATGGCTGGATCGACAGAGGTATACAATTATCTATTTGGCAATTTATTAATTTCTCAATACCATATGATAGGATTAGAGACCAACTACTATCGTAACCCTGTCATCTCTTATTGCCACGTTTTCTTTTGTTCAGCAACCCGAGCTGTCTTCACCGACGTGACCCTGTACTCGCCCGACTCCAACCTGTTCTCCATCGTGACCCTGCTGGTGGAGTTCACGGCTATCGGGGCCGGCTTCCCCCGCTGTGAGGTCCACACGGTCCGCCTCTACCGCTTCCACGGCGGCTGGGAGGTCTGGATGGCGCTCCTCTACATTTCTGCGCTCGCCGTGTTCACCTTCGCCTTCGCGATCAGAGAAGGTTTGCATCCAGTTTCATAGCTATACATATGTTCCAGGGATATTATATAAGGGGTAATTTTTTCACAAATCAGTTGAAGAAATTTGAAGAGCATGACATGAAGGTTTGTTGCAAAGTTCTTTTCTATTTGCCCTGTGCATCAGTTGTTGAACACATCAATCCTGAGTTGACTATTCCTTGTTTTTGTTTCTTGCTTCTTGCAGGACGGAAGGCCTACAACAGCGGAGCCCTGTACATCATGGACTTCTGGAACTGGGTGGAACTGATCATCATCCTGCAGGCCCTGGCGGGAGTCGCCACCTTCTTCTACTCTGAGGCCGTTCTGGAAGACGTAGCCAGTAAAATGGAAAATAACACAGCGGCAAGATTTGGTGAGAACTCTGGTCTCTCGGGACGGTTCGTGAACTACAGACGCGCGGCCGTCTGGGACCAGGTCTACACTTACGTCATCGCCACCCTGCTGTGCAGCGTCACTCTCAAGATGACGCACCTGCTGCGCTTCAACCATCGCGCGTCTCTCCTCATCCACACCCTCAAGCGCAGCGTCGGGCCGCTCTCAGGCTTTTCCGCCATGTTCTTCCTCTACTTCTTCGCCTTCGCCATTCTGCTCCATCTGACGTTTGGTCTGCGCATGCTCTCCTACAGTTCCTTTGCTCGGACATTCGAGGCGATGGTGACCATCATAGCTGGTGACATCAACTATGACGAAATCTCTACTACTACTGGCAATCTGGGAACTTTCATTCTGTTTCTGTTTGTTTTCGTCTTTAACATCTGTCTGATTGGTTTCTTTGTGGCCATCATTGACGAGACTTATCATAGCGCAAAGGACGATGAACAGTTAGTTAAAACTGACTACGATCTGAAAGGGTTTTTCAAGTATCAACTGCAGAAACTGAAGCCAAAGAAGAGGGCAAGACAAGATGATACTGAGAACACGTCCATTTCTGGGCCTGGTTATGATGAGTTTAAGGTTAACGTGATGAGGAGGTTAAGTACAGTTTTTGACGACTTAGATGAAAGATAGAATGAATAAGAGATGATGCAATAGAACTTATTAGTCAGAATACAAATGTACAGAGACTAAGAAGACTGCCATTCTCTTATATGACTGCTAAACCATAGCTAAAATTGAATTAGTATTTCACAATGGTTAATATTGACTGAAGGATGCTATACATTGATGAAAGAAAAAATGACAGTTTTGAAGTATAGTTTCAAAAACATTTTGATCATAATTTTCTCTGTATCAGTAACGTAGTCTTTTGATCATACTGTGAATTGACCAGGAACAATATTACCATTCTGATGTTGATTTTCCAATGTATCTCTAGATCATCATACTAAATGTTTCAAGATAAAAACTAAAGATGAACAAAATAATTTCCTTGCTGCTGAGAACGTACGAGTAGAATATGAAAAGCAAGAGATCTAATTGTATTGTTTGAAAAGAAAGGGAGACCGAAAGACGTCTATGGTAGAGCACAGCACTTCGTCCTTTCGCCTTGTTCAGTATCCCACTAGAACATTTATTAACAGCAGTATGAAAATAATATCAGCATAACGACTACCGTTCGAAGCTAGCACACAGAACTGTAGAATTATCTAAATTACTTTTTACGTTCTTATTAGCCAATGTTATGGTTAAGATGCATAATGTGTGACAATAATTATGTATAATTACAGTTACAGGATATCTTTGTAAGAATATGTTATTTGTAAGTTAAGGTAGTCTCATATATTTTATTGTATTGTAAGGACTTCATTTCAGTATGGTATGGCATAGAACGACAGCATTGATTTAGAGATCGCAGAATTAGAATTGTACTTAACTACTGATCATTTTGTATTTTATCTTATAACAGCATATCGTATTGCATTGCGTACATTGATAATGGTGTATAATTACAAGATATATTTTTAATCATGAAATGTAAGCATATCTTGGTATTTCAGTTCACGTAAGGGTTGAGAAATCTTATTGTATGGTATCATTGTTGTGAGGACTTAATAAAATGCAGTCATATACATGTTCATTGACGAAGAATAGATATATATAAATAATGATAATGATAATATTAGATAAAACAAAGCATGCAAATTACCAGCACTGGTCCACTGGTAAAAATGTTGACAAGTAAAATACAAACAGATAAATCCACATATATGTTAACCGGTACAAAATCAGGAGAAACCAGACTGATAGGCATGGCAGAAGACAAGCGGATCCTGCAAAAAGAACTCTGCTGACCTGAGTTCGCCTAGAGATGCGCCCTATGTGGCAGAGACTGTCATTCTCGTTTAGCCACAGTCGACACTGTAGGGCTTATAGGATTTTACAATGGTTAATATTGACCGAAGGAGACTTTATACATACAGAATCAAGGTGCATTGGTTGAATTCGATAAGCCATTTTTACATGCACACACATACACACACACGCGCACTACAGATGCACACACACACACAGGCACTACAGATGCACACACACACGAACACACGCACAACTGTCAAGGATGCCAGCCTGGCCCAGCTGCAATGAGCAAAAAATAGAATAGACCACACCTAGTTATACTGCCACTGGCTCCTTTTCACGTGTCGCTACACGTGAATGGGCACACGAAGGACCTGGTGACAAGACGCTTTTACTTGACGACACAACAATATCAGACCTGCGTAAACTATACACTTCCAACACTAGCCTCTACCAGGCTCAATATCAGACCTACGTACACACTTGCAACACCCTGTTGGGAACACGATCGCCAGACGTACAGAAACGTGTCAGATAAATCTATCTGGTGAAAAATTACAAAGAAGAATATGCCAAAAAGCTGACGAAAAATAGTGGATGTTATCTGAAACGTCTGACCGTTTCCAAAACCATATCCAGTTGCTTGAGTAACAGCTTTTTGGCTCGTCTTATTACCTGGATGTCTAACCTTCACCTTTTTTTCTATTTGCTTTTTGGACAGACGAGGACAATGTGGCACTGCACTCAAGTTTTGTAACTCATATTAACAGTGCCACATACACGGTACAGACAGAAGGTAAAAGTAGTCTTTTACCTCCCCAACCGAAGTCAGGTACCCATCTTTACACCTGGGTGAAGTGAGGAAGGTCGTGTAAAGTGCCTTTCCCAAGGGCACGACGTCGGGGGCACGGCGGGGATCGAACTCAGGACCTCTAGATTCCGAGCCGAACACTCTACCAGTTACGCCACGCCCGACGCTACCTTCACCTTTCAATGATGACATCTTGCCGATGTCTCATGAATAATAAATGATCTCGCGCTAACAGAAGAAAAACATGTCTACGGATCATGACCTTTGTCAACTCCATGGCAACTCACACAACAGACGATCGACAAGACAAGTCATATTGTCCAATTTTCTGTGTTTTCTTGTCAGTTTGACCATTGCCGGAAGGCAGCGGTACAAATCAGGCGAATATGAATGCGTGCGAAATGCTAGTCATGAATTTACCTTGCGGTGGCAATAAGCTATCTTTATAAAGCATTTAAAGGAAAAACAACTGATAGATTCTTTACTACTGCATTGAACAACATTGGTCGGGGCAATAAATTTTTGAGTGTTATACCCCCTTTCCACTAGGACGGCGCTCTCGCCGCGCCATCAGCGACCTAAAATTTGACATATCACTCATCGAATTGTATAAAAAAAGAATAAAATCTTTTTACACTTTCTATGTTTTGCTGTCTTCTCAGTCACGTGCACGCTTTAAGTACGTTTTGTATGCTATACCCAGTGTGAAAGTGAAGGTAACACATATCCTATTTGTGTCGCAGTGAGAGCACAGCGCGATCGCCGTCTGGTGGAAATGGCGCCTTATAAATGTCTGGCACGTCTGTCCCAATAAATATGCTACTGGATCAACTTTTGTTTAACAGGAGTGAAATCGCTCGGATGATATGTGTCGTGGTGTAATGGAAACACAATGGAAACTCAACAGACGATCGAGCACCTAGCACACGCCCAAAATTATATTACATTATGTTTCATTTGCTGGAGAACATTTCAGCAGGGAAGGAGCGCCATGGCAGGTTCCTTGCGAGAATTGGTGGTTCTTCTGGCAGCCTGTTCCATGTACATGGATCAGTGTCAATCAGTCAACCTTGGTAAGGTAACTGCATGCTTGCATGGTGGATTTTGTATCATAATTGATATGTAACTTCTAACACAAATGGGCCTCGTCAAATTTTCGACTGTCTAACTTCACCCTTTGTCAAGGAATGCGCAATCTACTGCTCTGTCAGGTCACGTTTGGCAGATAGAACACATACCTAGGAGAGCAGTGGGACATAAAAAAGTCTATGATGCCCCCCGTCTTTCCATCTTTATCATGGTTGTCCTAAGCGGGTGACAGAACTAGTAACAGAAGGCGGTGATGTAGGTCACTACGTTATGTCTGGCCATTTTCACCATATAGGAGATCATACAAAGACTACATCAATCATTTTGCAGTTCATTAAGCTTTGCCTTCAAAGACGAAGTAAAGTCCAACAATAGAAAACATGCTTCTGTACTGTTGATTACAAACTTCACAAACTAGTGTACTGCACTTAGTGGACTCTCACTGCACTTGGGGCACCGGTGCGGGGCTCGTTCACTGTTTTGTTATTTTCGCGATTTATTTTCGCGAATTTAGATATGGCGTAATACGTAACGGTATGACTTATAAGACAAAATACACAAAACGGAATAAATTCGTTCTTAATCTCTGAAATTCGTTTAGTCATCTACGAACCCCGCAATGCCACAACGGTGCCCCGCGTGCAGTGAGAGTCCACCGTTACTCTTACTTTGTAACTGTACTTGCAAGTAGCCTTCGGGTATTATTTGCCAGAAAACAACATATTGTTTCAGTAGAGCTCAGCATCTGTGAGCGCAAGGCACAAGTGGGGAGTAAAATCTACGTCATAGTGAACGAGACCGAGGTGACATACAGCCAGGCTACATCAACCTGTGCCAGTCTTGGGGGTCGGCTGGCGTCCTCGCGGTACCTGAGCTACCAACGAGCCTACTATGGGATAATGTCATATGTAATAAACTATTTCATTGCCTCATATATACATGCAGCTATCTAGTAGTATGTATATTCCTTGCAATTTTTCGGTCTCAATCGTGTAGCTTTTATGTATACATTTTTACACAGAGACGAAACAAAAGGACTTTATAGAAAACAATATATACAAGTGTTTTATTCTACAATTAGGGTGGCATGCGTTTTCAAAATCAACCATATCAATAGGAAATGCCTGTTCTTGGGTTTCAGAGCAAGTGTGGACGTCCTAACAGATTTCTTCGTCCATTTTGGGTGGACGTCCTCCCAGACGGACCCGCGACATGGAGACATGGTGTCGATGGAACGGACGTTGCCGTCACTTATTCAGCGTAAGCAACTGTTCTGTAACACATCTATGTCTCAGAAATAATTTTCAACGAGATAAAATTCAGAAGAAAGCAAAATTGTACAATACTCCAATTCATTGGTCATCGTATCGTAGACTTAGAAACAAACTTGCGATAGAAACTCCCTGTGCCAAATCAGGATCAAGATATTGCAAGTTGTTGCAATAAAAAGGATTTTCTCACAATAAATACTTATTTCCGTCTTTCTATGCATATTTTTTTTGTATTTTGAGTTGTATGGAAATATTGTAATCAAAACTCCTTTCATTATCATTTTAAGGTCGTGGTATATTACTGGAGACCACAGAAATGAACCAATTAATGATCTTTGTAAGATGAAGAATAATGACATTGTATTCTCTTCGTTATTTCAATCAAATATGCGTCTGGATGGGTTTCTATGATTGTTTATTGCTGTAACAATACCTTCCTTATCATTGCTAAAGGTGGGGCGCCCATAGACCGGCAGATGACCCCGCTAGGAGATGCGTACGCAACAGAGCTACTTCTAATTCTTGGGAAGTTATCTCGTGTGAGGAACCGGCCCATTTTGCCTGTGAGTTTGACATGGGTGAGTCTCAAGCTTTAAAAATCTGTCATGTTTCAACAGACCGTATTTTTACACACATACTTATTGTAAAGTCAAGTCACAGTCAAGTATTTTGCTATTCTGCTGGGGAGGGTCTGTTATAACAGACATAGGCTTTCGTATATTCTCTGATTGGCTGATCACAGGTCACGCCGAAAAATTCAAAACTGGAACCTCTGAGCAGTCTGCTCGAGGCATACGCGGCGAGGATTTGTTGCAAATTGTAGTAAAACTTATGGCGAGACTTATCTATAATGTGTGTCATTGAACAACACGACATAGAGTAAGGGATACCCAATAGCCAGAGGATAACGGACTATCCCGGGGGTTACACATACAGTACACAATACAATGGGAAATATAAGAGTACAATAAAAGATACATGGATGTATTTTACGTACTGTGCTATAAAGGATAATGCAAAGCATGGAAGTATTCATTCCATATACCTAAGAAATGTTACCAAATGAGACTAAAGAAAGGAAACTTTTTAGTTTACTAAAATAATTAGATTATATAAACCTACTCGTCGTTTCCAATAGAACCTGAGGACGGTCCGGATTCTCCATGTTTCCCCACGGTTGTTCTGGACACCGGGAGTCGGCCTTACGAAAAGCCGTTTCAGCTGTTGCTAGCTGGAGATTGCTCTGCGTTTGGAAGGTAAGTAAGACCCTTACAGTTGACAGAAATATCATTTAATCCTCATTATGCAGTTCAGAACAAAAGCCACTGGAGCCCAAACTTACTCCCAGTCCAAAGAGCTATCCACTGCAACCGTTACATGAACCTGGCACTTACAGTTAAAAGCAAAATTCTGACCTCAGAATTAGAATACACTACACCCGCACATACATAAAAGACTGGCAATAAAAAAGTATTATTGCCATGACGACGATTGAGGGTACAACAATACAGCTCAAATCAGAAATAGACTGGAACTTCCCTGTCGCACTATCCCTGGCACAATATACTAGCCCACCTGTAACATAAACCCACATCCAGAAATGTACTATCCCCGTTTGACCTACATTCCACCATTGTGTACCAGAGATACATCTTGAACAGATTTAGGGGGGAGGGGGGACTTGCATACCCAGCATACTGTGGAGTACTAGCATTCTTGGAAAAATGCCTGTGCAATTCCTAGAATTTTTGCAGACTGAATGCAATATATACCACTTGACGACTCCCCTGAGGCGTCGTCAAAAATTTGTCGAGATAATTACTAATTTTAACCCCTTTATCCCTGGAAGAGGAACTCCTTCCTTGTCTCATTCTACTACACTCTTTCAATGGTAATGTTGCGTTTTAGTAAATATGTGTCTTCAAAAATATGGCTTGTATTTGTCTTTTGCTTTATATTTCCAGGATCGTTGACTTGGACTGTCCTGGAGACTACAACATCACCTACAAATGGAGGCTTCGCGAGGCAGTATCTAATGACCCTGCAGTCCTTATGGACAACAGTTATGAATCTTTAATTGAAAAGTACGATCGTTTTGACTTTTCTCACCCCCTATCTCAAAACGCTTTCGGGCTGCCATCATAACATAGCATGAAACTGATAACTGGGGATTTCAATAGTAAAACCTACCTTTGGCTTTCTTCTGTTCATCTGCATTTTGAGACATTCTCTCTCTGTACATAGTGCTGTTATGTACGGTTCTGTACGTTAATGTAACACAGGACGAATATCTGCAATGTAACTACACACCATAATGAAATTGTTTGAAAGGGAAGATTAGTAGATTTTTTGTTCGGAGTTTCTCCTTCATTCTTTTTGAGTTCTTTTACCTGATTCTTCTACAGCCATTCTAAATTTTGGCGCGTTTTTTTAATGCTTTTTGCATTGTATTTTGATAACAATTTAACAATCTTCTCTCTGGTAATTCAGTGATATCACTATGGACGACATTTCTATCACCATCCCTCGTAACAAGCTCTTTCCAACAAAGTACCTGTTGGTGCTGTTTGTCTCCGTGACGTATGGTGAAAACAATGACGTCACCACGGCATCAGTGTCGACATGGATTGAGATCGCAAGGTCGAGACTCCGTCTTGTAATTATTGGGGGATCCAGGAGGTACGCTCGCTCTGGTATACTGTTTTTATTGAGAACTTTGTTCTGCTTGAAAATTCGCGCTTGAACATTGCATGTTTACGTAGAAACGTAGGCCAAAGTGCCGCCAGTTTCTCCTGTTTTGGTCAGTTTTCCAGATGCTTCAAGGTCTACCGGCTGCCTAGTTAGTGTAACGCAAACTCCGCTGTCCTGGGCTGTAACTGGTCCCTCCTTGTAGAGGCCTTTCGTCCCTCTAAGGGACCGTTAAAGTTGGAAATGTTACTAAAAAAAATTAGATGCAGAGAACGTTAAACCTGTTTCCAGTTCATCTTGGCAATCGGCTTGTACAGGTCGTTTACATTTGGTTGATGATAATTAATTTTTTCCGTGGTTATGTAATTTGTTCTGCCGCCTAGGTCCCAAAGTGGTGGTTACTTGATGGACTCTGATATAGACGCAGAAGTGCACGATGATTCTGAGTTTATTGAGCGGCGACCGTCTGCGAATAGACCTGGGGCGCGGGGATGGACCTGGACATGTCGACTTCCTAACGGTAAAGTTTAATATGCTGCCTTTTCCTACCCTGGGAGCCAGCCGGGATCGGGCAGCTAGGACAGTTTCTTCGGTGGACCAAGACAGTCAGGCCTGCCAATCTCCTATTAGCACTTGGGGAGTTTAAGCCCGATTAGGTCCATCTGCCCAGGGTAGCGATAACTCCTTAGGCTTAAACTCCCCGGAGCACTAATGTGAAATCTGCGGGCTGACTGCCTTGGGTCCCCGAACAAAACTCGCTAGCTACCCGGTCCTGTCTAGCTCGCAGGGTAGCCTTTCCCTAACACTCAAGGTGTCTTGGCAAACACGTAGAAATGGCCAGGGGTGATGAAAACTGGACCCTGAGTAGCTTCGCCAGGTTTCTATGATGATTGAAAGTGAAGTTCGTCGGCGACCTTCATACATTTTTGTTTGGTTTTTGTTTCTTCTTATCTAGGCATACTGTAGTCTTGATTTTTTACCTTTGTAAGTTGGAACTGGTGTAAGTTTGAGCCCCCTAGCAGCTTGCCTTGGAATTGCAGGGACAGTTTGGTAAAAATTTAGCTTCTGCTTGGTTCTTAGTCCTGTCAAGGCTCTGTTAATGTTTCTGTGCATACGCGCTCACGAACAGACATCGTGGCGAGGCTGGCAAAATATGGCTTCATGGGTCTTTCAGGAAATGACTGTGGTCAGCGGATCGAGCCTGACTCCGCCGTAGGTTACAAAGCCTTAAACAAGTCGCCTCGAAAGGCTACATCGGGAACATTCGTCATGCGAGCTATACTTGTGTTAAGGGGTGTGTACTCCATCCATGAGCAAGAGGTGGCCCTTATTCCCGGAGGACTCCCCACCTGCAAGATAATGTATGAATCTGTCCACTTTCATTTGTTTGTTTCTTTGTTGAATTATTTTTTGTCCTTTTGTGCTTTTGTTGTCTTTTTACATCGTACGTCCTCAAAATTGGGCGGGCTTTAAAGTGGAAATATGACGTTAGCCTTATCAACGCCTTGCTCAAAGTGAAGTAACGTTGATACCGCACATGACTCACTGCTTACACACAGCAATTCCATTTTAGATGTAGTCCAGGTGACAACTGTAACTACCAGGCCACCAAGTTCGACCAGAGGCTCAGGCTGTGGACAGAGTGCCAGATATATATAACTAGGCCCTGGGAAACAAACGGTACATGGTATAACCTAACTGAACTGGGACCGGAGCACTCCTACCACTGGCACCTGAAACAGTCCCCGGATGGGTTCAGCGGCGGTGGTCTGGAGAACAGCACTCTGACTGGCCAGGAGCAGTCAGAACTCATCGTCAAAAGCAATGTGTTTACTGTAAGAGTCGTTTGTTTTTATAGTAAGCTGTTTGTTTTATATAGTAATCTACAGACCATTACAGTGGTCTAAGGAGGCAGAGTATGATCTATTCAAAATTGGATGGGCCCAGTTTACATCTCGAGTACATAGGCTATAGTAGTCTCCGCTATAGATACAGCTACATGATATCAATCCAACTGGACTTTTTTTGTCATGGCCTGACCTGGGGGAGGGGGGTTGTCATTCGCATTTTGTAGAATTAACCTCATTAACCGTTGCCATAGGAAACGAAACTTAATTTTTGGAAGGGAATTGTTGCCAACAATATTCTTGTTGGCAACAAAAGTTTGTTTTTTTTAGATTTTTTTCGCATTTTTAGCCCTCCCCTCCATTGGATGACTTCAAACTAGTTACCATAACTTCAAACTCCATCTGTAATGGTAGACTTAACTCAAAGTTGATCTGTAATTACCTGCACAAAAATTGGGACATTCCCTACTCTAATCTAGTAGCCATGCATGGAAGAAAGATGAGTGTCATGTTACGATCTCATTACTTTTCCTCCAGGTTCCAGGAGAGTACATCATCCGGCTGGACATCCTGACAAACGGTGTTCTCTGCACCTCCGGCAACTGCAGCTATGCAGAGTGGAAGTTCTCCATCCCGGTTCCGCCTGCCAACGCGCGTCAACCCGTCTGTACTGCCGACATACCGGTACCGCTGGCATCGGGTAAGGACTGTTTCTGAAAATTGTCAGGGGAAGATGAAAAAAGGCACACATCTGAGCCGTTTTACGGTACTTAAAAGTATAGGATTAGCAATATTCATAACTCGTGACGCTGCCAATAGCAAAGGAGGAGGCAAGTATATAACACGTTGCCATGTACATACATTGTTCCACGAGAAAGATGGCAAAAAGTACTTGTGATAATAGCTGTGATGATTTCCATTGTAGAATTTTTCTTCCAGCCTACTTTTGCCCAAATCTTACGCTGGATCTTAGACAATATTGATTTACAAATATACATGATATTTGCGTGTGTACAAATTTTAGTGGAGTGCAACGAAAACCAGCCGTACAGTACGCTAAACGCTTCGTGGACGGGGGAGGGCTGTGAATGCCGGGAAGTCTCCAACCTTTGTACCGCAGGTCCGATGGAGGGGATCGCCCTGACCACCAGATTCGACTTGAGCTGTCTCGGTAGGTTCATGTCTAGTTTGCCATCATTATTTATGTCTAGTTTGCTCATCGGTCCACCTCGTTTATGGATATCTACTCACATGCGTGGAAACGTCCTACGTTCCCCCAGGGAACTTTGAAAAACGCCTAAAATTGCCAAATGTAACTCTGGTAAAATAAAAATAAACAAACATACAAACAATTCTCCTATGTGTTCTGTCCCATGCGTTGATAGATATGTAGGGTCTCTTTTTTTTGCAAGAGACTTGAAGCTTAGCAATATCGATCTCTCAATCATTTAGATACTTGCAACATTTTCAGTTTAAGTTTGTTTCGCTTTGCATTGCCAATAAAAACGTCAAAACCAAGTCTAAACATGACTTTTCTGATTGTACATACAGCCAATGTTTTATAGTTAGGATTTTATATTGCCTTCAAACGACAACATAGTTCACGTTCATAGTGTTCCCCGTAAGATTAAACCTTGTATCTCCTGATTTCTACCAAAAGACTTTGAAGGGCAAGGAGCGATTCGTTACGAGTTCTACTACAGAACAAGGGCCACAGCATCGGTCAGCACCCTGATTACTTCTGGATCCGGACATAACAACTTATTCTACTATGGAATGGTGAGCTTTTGATGCTTGAAGACGTCACATCTACTATAGGAATGTACAATTCTATACTTTTTGCAGTTACCAGGTCATTGTCGAGTGTGGGGTGACTGTGCCAAAATGCTGACACTTCGATTTCACTGGACTCTTTGTTTTACGTCAATTGTGCTAATGGTAATGTTGTCAAATGTAGTCTTCTGTGTAGAAAATATACATAAAGGATGCACCACCGTTCATTGCACCTTAAATGATCCCAGCTAAATATTTATATCCGTGTCTTGTTTTGGGCTTGCAATAGTCACCATCGCCACCTCCGTTCAAGTTACCATCCGGCCTGGCGTCCGATGACTACAAGGTATTCATTTTCGTGCAGATGTTCGACCAGGAGGGGACGAGAAAAACAAGTAAACTGGAGCTGACGGTAAGGGTGATAGTTCGACTAAATTAACAGTGATACGACAATTCAACATAAATGTAGAAGATACAATTCCGGGATGAATGTCAAAAACTGCCCCTTCTGGCTCACAGTCAATTAGTTTTTGTTAGATTGGAGGTGTTTTGGTCTTCTTAAGTTCATTTTCCAAGTTGAGTTTGCGGGTGCATCATGCAACAAAGGAAAGAAGGAGACACAACAAATACCTCCATTTAGACTTAGAGCGCTTAACTCCATGGTTGAATGCATTAATGAATGAATGATTGAATAAATGAATCAAGCAAGCAAGCATGTAAGCCATCAATTAATCAATATGGATGCATGAAAATGAATGATTGAATGAATGAAATCTGTTGATAAATCTGAAATTGTCTGCTTATACCAGGTCCGGCTGCCCACCTTTGAGGACCTGCTCACTGCTATTGACGTCACCAACGCGGAAGTGGAGACCGCCATCCGCTGGGGAAACCAAATGGAGGCCGTGCACTTAAGTACCATCACAGCAGCAACTCTCAACAACATCCGCGCAGAAGGAGCGTATGGGGAGGGGGACTGGAGGAAGGTAAGTGCAAAGTCTACCTTACCTTTATTTCATTTGTGTAAACATTGACCAAAGATACATTCTCATTGTCTCTGATAAGATACTTCTGTGTTGAAGGAAGGTATAAAGATGTAATGCCATACCTGTTATTTATTACGTTTGATGACTAATGTTTTAACTATGACTTGCAATTGGCATAGGCATTTCGTTGTCTAAAGTTCAGTGTTCACTATAACAATAAAGGTCGCTGGTCTTTTGTCTAATGTTGTTGGTTTACAATGATGTTTGATGGTCTCACGGAACTAGTTGTCTGAACTTCACTGTTCACAATAACAATGAAGCATAAAAAATCTGTAAACTCGCTGGTATTCTGTGAGTCTATTGTTTACAAAGAATCCCATTCCAGGCACGACAGGGGATCATCTATAATGTTGGAAGACTTCCTATTTACAACGTTGAATCCGTCATCCAGTCATCCGAGTCTCTTATCCAGGCAACTCATTATGATGACCAGGTCACGGCGGACGCACAGGTGCCTTTTTTGCCACACTGCTTACTCGTGAAGTACCCTTTGCTTCAACCCTCCATCTATACTAAAGGCGGTTATCCCAAAGATGTCAAAGATCAGTTAACGAATTTCATTGATGAAGAGCAACTTGTGTGTTTTGTGCTCTTTGAAATCAAACTTGAACATATTGGATCATATTCTAATGATAAGTCACACCAATTCTGGTCAGTATAGAGTCACTTAGCATCGCTGCATAGTGAAAAGGGGGCCTTATAATCAATAAGATAGTTTACCCTCTATTTAAGTATCTCCATTCTCTTGCAGTACCTTTCGTATTCCGTACCATGAGATTTTGGCAGCAGTGTCCTCATTTTTTTTACAATCAATGGAGCGATATTGTGAAAGCAAAAAAGGGAAATTGACATAGAAAATAGTCTATGTGGGGCTTGTTCGTTCATTCATAAGCTGATGATTACATATCTGATCAGATGACGCACTTCTTTCCAAGCTACTGTACATACTGACTACATTGCCCGATGTATTTGCACACAGACCAGTGCAGCGGCACAACTGTACAACATGGCGAAGTTTGTTACCCAGGAGGTTACCAGGAGAAGGATCACACAAGACATGGTGGAGAGGCTGGCTGGTGTGATATTTACCGGTAAGTAATACTCATATTTTAATTGTGTTATTTTTCCTCAAAGAACATCTGAAGGAATGCTAGGAATAGAAATTATGAACTTTTAAAATACTTTTTTGTCCAGTTCAAAGTAACTTATCAGATTATATACTTTCTTTCCGGGTTTGTAATTACTTTAAATTGCAGCTTTAGATTGTATCAATTCCTTTATATTCCAGCGGCCTTTAATGTCTTCAAAAGCTCAGAAGTTGTTGCAGGCTGGAAACATACCGGGAACGGGCCACCTGAAGATGCCAACACGAACGAAGTTTTGAATAAGGTAGAGACCAGTTAGTACTTGTTTGTATTTGATAAACTTCGTCTGATATATACCTACTTAAGTCGCAAACGTTGGAACATATCGCTACTACCATGGTAATGATGGTACGAGTCGCTTCAGCAATACAAAAAAAAAACTATCATAGACATCACCCTCATTAAGAATCCATCAGAATGTTACCTGTTGTTAAACAATGGTTTCTTTGTCAACTTGACAGACAGCTTGCAGCCTCACGGTTGAAGTTATGTTAACATTACATCCAGAGTTATATAAAGCAGGTGAAATTACTCATTGAAATAACAATATTTTGTAGTTTAAAACACGAATTTAGAGTACATACTAAAAGCTATTATTGCACATAAAGTAAGAGTCTCTTTAACAATATCAAAACAACCTATCATGGGCAACACCCTGATTGAAAGTCTATCAGAATGTTCGTTGCCAGTTGTTTATCCATTCCTCCTATTATATCGTGTTGTCCGAGGTGTAAAATGATTTAATCACCATTACTGATTGTTGTTGTTATAATGTTACAGAACCGACACGCCACCACCGTGGCTTTCCACGCCATAGACTTACTTACGGACCAGATTCTGAAGGGAAAACGGCCGCGTGAAGACGTCACGATGATATCATCACAGGACTTTCAGGTGGGTTCAAAACTCATTAATTAAAAATAAAATCAATGTAACGTATTAAACATCAAAGCCAACAAAATCTCCCATGTTTGTTTGTTATTGATGGTTAGACATCCAGGAATACGATAGGTAAAAAAACAGGTACTCAAGCAACTGGATATAGATATGATTTTGTTAACGGTCAGACGTTTCAGTTTGCATCCATCTTTCTGTCTAGCATATACCACTTTTTGATGTAAGGTAGCGGAAGCTACCTGAAACGTACGTTCGTTCCCATTTCGTATCTAGTTGTTTCCGTAAATGCCACTTCGCGTATCAAAATTGTAGTTTTCTATGTTGGTTCGTCTCTGCTGATTTTCTGAGTTTGAAAAACCTACATTTCCCAAGAAAAATGCACGCTACACTTTCTCCGCGTCATATATAATTCCAAGGAGGTCATAATTCCAACTATTTCTATTCACCACTCATAGATAGTAATCAACAGGACAGACTGCTTGACGTGGCTCAATGATGTAAACTACACCGTGCATTTCACCAGTTTTGAAGAGGGGACCTGGTTTCGACTGCCGCCATTAACAACGATCCTGAGGGCATACGCACGCTCAGTTCTGGTGATCGTTCATGTTTCTGAATCTCTGTTAGGATGTTGCATCTGTAACACTTTTTTTGCAAAAAATACTTTATCTTCACGTACAATGCCATGTGTAAGGCTAAATCGGTACAGACAAGTGCATTTCACTCACTATCCGGTTTAACGTCTGTTGTTCCCCATCCTATGGTGGTTAGACGTGCTTGCACGTAGATGTGAGGCTCTCCATCGTCCTCTATCATTTTTAGTTGAGGAAATGGATGTCTTTCCTTGTGTTGTCCATCCATGTGAGGTCGCCCACGAGGGTTCTTTCCCTCTAAGCTGAATTCTATGATCTTATCCAGCATTTCTTCAGGATAATAGTTTTGGCAAATATTAGAGAGGATTCATCTGTCTCTTCCAACATGTCTACATCTTTCCCTACAACAGAATCTCAACGGTAACATAGATGAGGGTCAGCTCAATACAAGTAGGATGCATTTCTGTGAGTTAGGCAGTTTCGGAACACAGGTAAGACAAAGGCAACACCACGTGTGTTCATTCCATGTTTTTAGTACTATCTAATAGTATATTGACACTGCATCAATCGTACAAGAGAAGAGATAAAGGGTGGCGTTCTGAAGTTTTATACATCTTCTATCCTCGCAGCCAGTTGTAGAGTATGTAAATCAAAGCGTGTGATATTTAGATTCACATCCCAAAATACTTGCAGAAGAGGACTTAACACTGGTTGTTCATCATGTTGTGTAACAAATTTTGTTTAGAGTAGAACAAGATTTAGGGAACACGGGCCTTCTACAATCTGATCATGTCATTTCAAATATACGTTCAGAAATATTCTGTAACGGACAAATGTCTGATTCGTTCTTCTGGATTTATCAGGTTTTCCATAGCCGATGGAGAAACCCGTTTGAGTACGCCACGAACTTCAGTCACCGAGATTTAGACATAGGAATAGGAGGGCTGCACTTCAGTGACTCCATGGAAAAGAAGGGGATTTCTAACCTCGAGGAGCCCATAGAGTTTTCCATCCTGAGGCACAACCAGTCCGTGGTGGCTGCAGGGTTTGACGACGTTGCAGTAGACGGGGCAATTGTGGTAAATAACCAATTTAACCATAAGTTTATTTTACCAGAGCGCGGTATCAATGCGTATTTCATTGCTATCAAGAACAATTGCAGGAGTAGCGTGGAATGCTTTTATGGCCTGTTGCTCAGGCTATTGATTATACGTGATGACAAAAATTAGAAAAAGTTAAGCAGCAAATTCTTGATACATTTAGTATCAAACAAAAGAATACCCGGGTTAGATCTTGGATTGTGTGTGTTTAATGTGCCCTAAATACCATTCTGCTGTTTTTCAGTACATCCCCTTCAAGTACAACGTCTCCCTCGACCCAGCAGACACGTTCATCTTCCTGGCCCCCAAGGATCCTCTGATGTCCCCAACCTTTACCCTGTACCTGGCTTACGGCATCAAACCCAACGCGACTGTGAACCTGTTCGACCTGAATACCACCCTCCCTACACCTGCTAACATGAGGTATGTGCTACCATGTGCTATCAATCATAATTGATGCAGAATAAGGAACGATGAGGTTTTTTTTCTTTAAACAAAGAGGGATGTGGGGTTAACTTCCACGTGTTGAAATTGGTCTCATATAAAGTTATACAATGTCATTATGTAACGCCTGCAGTGACTTCAAGGACGGCGGAGCAAGGATGGTGGACAGGGGTATAACGTCATTCGTGACGTAACCACTAGAGGACCATACCACTTATTAAATATGAGTATGTATGTATGTATTACTTACCGCTTACCGGTACCTTGACAGGGGTAAGTATGTATGTATACAAAGTATGTACATGTAAATAGGTGGTGATCCAAACCAACTATAACCAACTATACAATATACATATATAGTGGCGTAGCTGAATTTAATACATACTTTCTGTTTCTCACAGCTATTCCCTGGATCTTTCCACGGAGGAAAACGTCACGCGTACGGTGACGTCAGACCCGTACAGCTGGCGCGTGCGTCTCGGTGACGTGGAGATTGGGGACGGCAACGACACCAACTGGTACCTCGGTGAGTTTCCTAGGCTAGATAAACAGATAGGAAAAAAATGATATCTCTTATTATCCTACAATACAACTAACCATTCTAGTATCCTCTCGGTTACCCTTGTGCACTCGCCTTATAAAACTTGACATATATTTCTAGGAATCGAGCCAACAAGCGTAGATGGATTTGATGACGAAGGTCGCCCAAAGCAGTCCGGAACGGTGTCATTTTCAGTCTTCATTGAACCAGTAGAGTGCGTCTTCTTTAACGAGGAGGACCATTCCTGGGACCGAAGTGGTTGTGAGGTAAGGGATGCACATTCGTTAACAGCATACTTCATATCGGTGGAAGCCGCTTAATGGCACACCGAATTTGCCAGCGAATTCCGTGCAATTATCCGGTGTGTGCGATAATGCGAAGTTACCTATTTGGACCGCACCGCCACGGGATTTGGGGATTCCGTGCAATTGACCGAAGTGTGCGTTTATCCGACGTGCAATTAACTAGCCTCCACTGTATAGACATTACCTAGCATAACGGCCGGGTGTTTGGCTCAAAGCCAAGAGGTCAAGGGTTAGAGTCCCCTGATAGCCTAGAGGTTGTGCTCATGAAAATAAAAAAAATTAACACAAAATACGTCACTCAGTGAAAATGATTACCAAGCTCCAGTTAGGGAGTCCGACGTTCATTGGATACGATACGGGGATGGGGACCCCGTGTTTGAGGAGATCCACACCTAGAGCACTTAAGAAGACCTACCACATTAGTTCACAAAAGTAAGGGACCTTCCCGGTGTGATTGGATCAATCAATTTGTCCTGATATGCAGACTCCTGGTACGAACGTTCACCCGGTGTGTTTCGCCATAAGGCGATGTACCAGGAATGCAAGCTACAACAATAGAGTATTGATTCCTACGGGAGCAAATAGCTGTGGAGTTTCACGGTTTATCTTTGGTAAATGACTTTTCTAATTCAGTAGCAGTCCAATATCACATACTTCACTCTGCAGGTTGGACCTTTAACAACTACAACCCATCTCCACTGCCGCTGTGACCACCTGACCAAGTTTTCTGGACTTGTTGCTCCAAACAAGATCAACTTTGAGCGCGCTCTGAAAGGGTTCCTGCTGAAGAACCTGATTCAGAATCCCATCGGCATCATGACGTGCTGCGTCCTGTTCTCCTTCTACATCGCCTTGTGTGTGCCATGGACAAGGAAAAATGACGCCAAGGACCTTGGAAAGGTACGTCGACATCTGTCTTGCGTGCTAGCATCTACACTTAAAAGTAAATGTGTTCATTATCAAGGAGAAGTAATTCATTTCTCTTAGAAGAGTCGCCAATACCGACAGGGCTATCAAGGCTACATAGCGGTTGATTGATTGATTGATTGATTGATTGATTGATGTTATCATCCAGAGAGGACGATGGACTTTCCTTGCGTTCCCCGTATTAATAAATATTGTCTTGAACCAGATCACGACGGCAGCAATCTTCGACAATACAAAACATCCCAAACCTCGCTACTACCTGAGGGTCTTTACTGGTCCGAGAGCAAACGCCGGGACAACGGCCAAGGTAAAAAAAATGTCAGTCGCTACAGGTGGTAAGTTCTAGGATGTGCATTTCAACAAACTTATTTTCTGTCTGCATCTTTTTTTTATTTATGCCATGTTGTCAGTGGTTATTTGCATTTCATTTGTTTACGTTATAAGGTGTCCATCATGCTGCACGGGGCGACCAGGGAGTGCGGCCCGTTCCTCCTGCACCAGCCCTACTCCGCCATGTTTGAGAAGGGAAACATGGCCGGGTTTGTTCTGTGCACCGAGACGGACCCGGGCTGGCTCACCCACGTGCGCGTGTGGCACGACAACTCCGGGAAGGAGCCGTCCTGGTAAAGTGCTTCGGCAATGGAATCCATAATGGGAAAACTTTTTGAGATTGAAATGAACTAAAAAAATACATTATTGCGCATCCATGCTCAAGCAACGGGATTCATTTCATCTTCTTTAAGACCCTGAAAATTCTACAGATGAAAGACTGACCGGTCTGTTAATCTTTTACACTCGCAGGTTTCTGGACAGGATCATTGTGGACGATCTACTGCTCGAGGAGCAACACTATTTCCTCTGTAACAGGTAGGAATTGCCACAGGTAAGCTTCTGTGAGATAATTGCATGAGCAAACCACCCAAGCCAATAAAACTGGTTGAACGGACTAGAAGTGTATCTTGTTCACCTCCTACAGGTGGCTGGCCTTTGATGAGGACGATGAGCAGATTGAGCGCGTGCTGCCTGCAGCTAAGGACGAGCAGCTGGTGGCCTTCAGCACTCTGTTCGCCGATAGAACTACAAAGTAAGACTTTACGTGTTCTATGATAATCTAAAGGTGCAGCTTACGATGTTTTGCCGTGCAGAGTGGCACAACTAGCAATAAGAAAAGTTACTTTGTACAAGTAGCTTGTTTCATAATTCAGTTTCAGTTTGTGGTAAGTTCATACTTCTTAGGTAATTGCCAGTCAATTGATTGATTGATTGATTGATCGATCGATTGATTGATTGATTGATTGATTGATTGATTGGGTGAGTGATCGATTGATTGATTGATTGATTGATTGGCCCACAGAGACCTGCGAGACGGCCACATCTGGTACTCTGTGTACGGCCGCCCTGCCAGCAGCCCCTTCACCCGCACCCAGCGGGTCTCCTGCTGCCTGTCCATCATCATGTGCACCATGCTGGCAAACATCATGTTCTTCGGCCGAGGAGACGACTTCGACCCGCCGGAACCCGTCACGATCTTCGGGTTTGATGTGCAGATCCCCATTTCATGGCCTCAGGTACACGCTTTGTTTTGACAGGAGAAAATCCGTGCTGTATTTCTCGTTAACTTGGCGATTGTGATTCAAATGTAAAAGATGACCTGCAACTTTTGATGTGTAAAATATAACTAAACATTGGCACTGAGACATAGACCACAAGGTGCTAAAGGTCGACTGAATGAAGCTAGGGCACAGGAACATGAATATGGGGAAACCTTACGGAGAGGAGCAAGGGGCAAGTCCCTGGCCTAGGCACTTAGACAGACCGGCAGAATAGACAAGGAAGGAATGTCTGCTTTTGGTATGGAAGCTGCGTGGTTTATCCAAGATTCCTGAAAGATAAACTTTCGTGTTTGCCGTCTAAACAGATCCTGATTGGTCTCCAAAGCGCCGCGGTGGTGTTTCCCATCAACGCCATCATCATCTGGATTTTCCGGAACGTCAAACAGCGTCCAGTTAAAAAGGGTAGGATAAAAAGACTTGACTTGGTGTAGGATGGGGACATTTCACTCAATATATTGTTATGGCGGCACGTTCTGAAATATCTTCAATTTTGGCCATACATTTCTTCCAGTAGGTACCTATGGTAACAATTTAATTATCATTATCATCTACGTTTAGAAACTTCTACCGACAACCTTCCCATCGAAAACGAAAAATACGGAGCAAATAACAAACGGTCCTCTGCCAGACACAACACTCCAACGGAACTTTCAAGTATTGACATATACCTAATGAATGCCCCGTCTTCTTTGCCAGAACAGGTATGTACAATAACAAGTTGTCTTCTATTGATTCCGATAATAAGTAGTGAGTTCCCTGGTCCATGAAAGCAATCACTGTTGGTTCCTACCCAACTTCCTATCTTCTAAATTAGATGAAAAGAAATTTGACCCTTTCAACAACTGAAGACAATTTGTCCTATCAGTTGTTTTTATCACCGTTACAGGTTCGGCGAGATGCTGCACAACATCAGGTCAGGCAGAATAACGTCAATGAACTAACTTCCCCAGGACAGATCAAGTCTCAAGGTGAGGTCTTAAGGCTACAAGGAGATAAAGCAATTAATGTGGCTTGAAGGACACTTCATAGAATATTTAGATATGTTAAGTCATGAGTGTTCTTATTGTTGGCATGAAATAGTCACTTGGCTAAATATTACTCCTGAGATGTAGCTTCTGCAAAACGACAGACACGGAGAAAGGTTGAGGTGGACAAATACCAATTGACTTACGTCTGACATATTATTTTTTAAACATTTATATTCATTTAGGTTTATTTTATCCGTCTCTTCTACACTGAGATTTGCGGTATATCAAATGATGTAATGATAAAGTTTTCATGTTTACAATTCCAGAGGTGAATGAGAAGTACGCTGTACTGGATGATCCCGAGAAAGCCACACCCGGGCTGCTGCCGTGGTGGTTTGCATATATTGGTAAATAACACGTGTGACAACCTTTTTGTTTACATTTGAGCACATTCCATAATCCATACTTTACACCATAGCAGAGCCGATTACACATTCTTTGTGAAATACCAAATATTTGGAAAAACTTCTGCATGGCAATGTAGCGTATACTACTTAGAACCAGATCTATTTTTCGACTAATGTAAGATTTATTGATTTGTCTGACCCTAACCTCTTCCGTCATGACAATGAAAAGCGGCATGCAGGCCGATTTCAGCTTGAAGAAAGTTCTATCCCATTAAAAACGCGTCATCATGTCATCGTACTCGGTACGCCAACCACATCTAACTATAAACTTTTCTCTTATCCAACAACTTTCAGGATTCATCCTGGTGTTCGTCACCACCAACACCGCCGCGTTCTTCGTCATGCTGTACACGTTTGAGTTCGGGCGGGAGAAGACAGAAGCCTGGCTGCTCATCTTCCTGACGTCATTCCTCTCCGACCTCATCCTCCTCCAGCCGGTCAAGATCCTCGCCATGGCGGCGCTGTTCGCCGTGTTTTTCAAGGTGTTTTCATATTACTCGTGTTTTTCAATGCTTCTCATCCCAACCGAAAATCAAGAAAGGCAAGCGAAATTAAAGACTAAAGGAACTTGTCTCACACTGAAACAATGCGTCTCCTATTCTTTCCGTTGTTTGTATTGTTATGTTATGTTTCAGAGAGCTTACAAAGAAGACGAAGTGAAGAGGTCTGACGTGAAGAAATATGAGGAGATGGTTGCAAGCCAAAAGCAGGTAATGTGAGCACAAGTTGTTTATAACTAAACATCACATAATATTCATTTTCAATAACCAAAGCCTCTTACTTATTCGACATTAAAAATGATGTACAAGTCTACGTCCAAGTATGATCGCTAATTCAGGCACTTTTGGGGACAGCCATGCCCGTGTTTTGAAAAGTTTAGCAGTCTTGCTACTCAAACTGCTTCCTAAAGTCCTATAAGTACCTGTCCCATGAATCTATGTTCCATTTCAGAGTCCCCCTGTCCCGGCACCACACGACTCCCCGGACCTAGCTGAGGCCCGCAGGATTGCCGTCCGGCGTAGGAAGCTGAGGAACATTCTGAAGGAAGTGGCTGTTTACGCCTTTTTCCTGGCCGTGGTCATGCTGGCTGCGTACGGACAGAAGAATCACCTGGCCTTTCATATGTCCAAGGAGGTTCAGCGACTTGTTGTACACAACGAGGAAATGTCTTTCGAGGAAGTAAGTACTAATACATTTTATCTTAAAAATGCTATTATAGCTGTAAGTAGATATATAACGACAATACTAATCTACATCTTACCGAGTTTCTTGGAAAAGACGTTTGCTATAATGTTTGAACTGAAGCTGACTTATATACTTACTGATTGACTTACTTACTTGGATCAAATCTATGACCATTATGCTGATGATGTCGATACTGATGGACCAGGATTCTGTTTCACCCTTCCCCCTGTAATTATTTTTCTAATGGTTCTTGTGTAATGTTGTATTATCATCATTAAACCGATGATGATGTCGATATCGATTGGCCAGAATGTGTCTCTGTTGTAGACTTCGTAAAATGGCCCTCTTCATCACCATGTTAGGTGAGTGATGCAGAGTCCTACTGGACCTGGCTGGAAGATGCAGCCGTCCCAGTTCTTTACCCAGACGCCACTTCAGCCGTCCCGGACCTGCCTGTCTATCGTGTAGGGCCGATCCGGCTCCGCCAGGCTAGAGTCAAGCTGGGTAGGTCACTAAATTTATTACCACCAATTCACAGTAGATACTATATCTTAAGATACTGAAACGAGTTAACACACTGCCTTCATGTTTTCATCATCCTATCTAATCATTGATAGAAAGTCTCCAAAAAAATGAAGGTTTTATGTATGAATCTCAATGTAGTCAACAAATACAGTTGAATGATGACATCGACGGAAGAATAGAAGCAGCATGTCAGAATATGGCTAGTTTTAAAAGTATTTTGAAGATCACCGAAGAAGAAGAAAAAACTGACAGCTAATTGTATCAGATTAGCTTTATAAGAACCTATTGCTACAAAAGGAAATAGATTCATAGGGAGGCCAAATTTTACTACCTGAGACCAACCTAGCTGAAGTAAAGGAAATCACGTCCCTGATGGAGGATATCGATAGAGTGAAGTGGAAGTAAAGTAAGTAAGTGGACATCATCTATGTACATGATTCTCCAGACCCTGCCTGCCTGACGACAGTGTCACCAGGAAACCAGACATCCGGGTGCGACAGACATTATGACTACCTCAGTCAGGACGAACGGCAGTACGAAGAAGGCTGGTTGCCGCTGCCCACAGTCAACATCACCACTTTCAACGGGACCAGCGGCACCGCAGAGACAGCAGAGCAGAACGACACAAGTCCGTGGAGGTACCGGTCGTCTGGAGATCTACAAGGTAGTCGTCCAACTAATCTCGCTATCGTTTTCCCAAAGACCTGCATGGAATTAAGACATTCTACTTTTTAATCAACAATGCTACATAAGATTCAGTGTAATGTAGTGACACTTGCCAATAGATAAATAAATGTGCTATTGATGTAAAGCATTGTGTTTTTCATATGCCCTCGCTTTATGATTATAAAAAAGTACCAACGTAGACCTGTGGCTTTGTGGGGACTTGTACAAATTCTTAAGTTTGCCATCTAGTCACTCAAATGCAACAATTTTTCCATAAGTTTTCTTCCAATACACCAAAAAATAGTTACTCAAGCAACTGGATATGTTTTTGAAACGGTCAGACGTTTCGGATAGAATCCACTGTCCTTCGTCAGTGACAATGAAGTGATCTGCAAGAAACAGGTCTTTTATACTCTAAACTATAAATGAAGACAATTTCAGATGTCCAATAGGAACCATTGTAAGACAATTCAGATTTGAAGACAATTTGGATTCCAAAGGATAGCAAGGCTAAGACCCAGTTAATGCAAATGAGTCAATTAGCTCCTGTTTTCTTCCAATGTTTACACAACAGAACTGCCCCATGCGGGAGACCACGGCGTGTATTTCGGTGGAGGCTACGTAGCCGACACGTCCAACAACGCGTCACGGATAATCGGACATCTGAAGAACCATGGCTGGATCGACAGAGGTATCTGATTATCTCATTTATCAATTCATTAATCACCAAGTGGTGCATAGGGCGGTGCCCGTCTCCGCTTTCGTGTAGCCCAGGGCCACACAGCTTTTTGAAGCCACCACGGTTATAGCTAGTCCGCTGGTCATGGCCTGCGTATTCAACTACAGTAGCCATACTCTTCCCCAAATGATTGCTAACCAGTGAAAGAATGCAACAGTTTCAAAGTCTTTGGTATGACTCGGTCGGGAATCGAACTCACGACAGCCGACTCGATGCGAATACTCTACGCATTTGGCCATTGTACATCGCCGTACCTGTATGTATGACATACATGTATTGAAGTACCAAAACATGTCACAAACCTACCATCTCTGACTGACATGATTTTGTTGGTTTGGTCAGCAACCCGAGCTGTCTTCACCGACGTGACCCTGTACTCGCCCGACTCCAACCTGTTCTCCATCGTGACCCTGCTGGTGGAGTTCACGGCTATCGGGGCCGGCTTCCCCCGCTGGGAGGTCCACACGGTCCGCCTCTACCGCTTCCACGGCGGCTGGGAGGTCTGGATGGCGCTCCTCTACATTTCTGCGCTCGCCATGTTCACTCTGGTCTTCGCTATCAAAGAAGGTTGGTATTTCGTCAGCCTTGCTTTTGAACAAATAAGAAATTTCACTTTTGTTGTTGACCTTGAGAACCTGTCACATCTACCCTCTCTACATCTAGCTGTAAGACTTTGCTAAAACTACATTATTGTACTGTGATACATTACAATCTCATTACTGTACTTGGTGGCAATTAGTTCTACTCTACAATAGTTCTCTAGCGAATGCTTGAACACACCAATCGTGGGCTGAAAACTCTGGTACCTCTAGGCATGAATATTCCTTGTTTCTGTTGGGTTTGCTTCTTGCAGGACGGAAGGCCTACAACAGCGGAGCCCTGTACATCATGGACTTCTGGAACTGGGTGGAACTGATCATCATCCTTCAGGCCCTGGCGGGAGTCGCCACCTTCTTCTACTCTGAGGCCGTTCTGGAAGACGTAGCCAGTAAAATGGAAAATAACACAGCGGCAAGCTTTAGTGAGAACTCTGGTCTCTCGGGACGGTTCGTGAACTACAGACGCGCGGCCGTCTGGGACCAGGTCTACACTTACGTCATCGCCACCCTGCTGTGCAGCGTCACTCTCAAGATGACGCACCTGCTGCGCTTCAACCATCGCGCGTCTCTCCTCATCCACACCCTCAAGCGCAGCGTCGGGCCGCTCTCAGGCTTTTCCGCCATGTTCTTCCTCTACTTCTTCGCCTTCGCCATTCTGCTCCATCTGACGTTTGGTCTGCGCATGCTCTCCTACAGTTCCTTTGCTCGGACATTCGAGGCGATGGTGACAATCATAGCTGGTGACATCAACTATGACGAAATATCTTCTACTACTGGCAATCTGGGAACTTTTATCCTGTTTCTGTTTGTTTTCGTCTTTAACATCTGTCTGATTGGTTTCTTTGTGGCCATCATTGACGAGTCTTATCATAGCGCAAAGGACGATGAACAGTTAGAGAAAACTGACTATGATCTGAAAGGGTTTTTCAAGTATCAACTGCAAAAACTGAAGCCAAAGAAGAAGGCAAGAGATGATGTTTCTGACAACTCGTCATCCATATCCGGGCCTGGTTATGATGAGTTTAAGGTTAATGTGATGAAGAGGCTGAGGACAGTTTTTGAAGACTTAGATGAACGATAGAAACGACATTAGAGGCGACATTAATTGGAACTGCAGAAAGAAAGTCAAACTCTTTTGATTGTAATTTCCTCTATAATAGTTGTCTGGTCTTTTGATGAAATTGTACATAGACTACCCAAAACGTTAGTATTCTAATGCTAACTTTCTACTAGATAACCAGATTCTGGATGCGTAAACCATTTGCCTGCAGAACGTTTGATTGGAATGTAAAAAAAGCTGAGTAAACCTTATCAAACTTTGTAAATTTCATCATCCATTCGCATCAGTTAATGGTGTGATTAATTGTGCATGACGATAATCATGTATAATAATTACAGGACTTCGTTGTAAAATATATTATACTTTAAGCTAAGGTTGTAAAATTGTACTGTACTGTAATCCACCAAAAGGATTCCAGTATCTATAGTGAGGAATGAAATACCGACTTTGATCGATAGGTCACAGAGTTAGAACTGTACATAACTAGTACTTACTAGTATTTTTCTCTAGTTTATTGTATTGCTAATACCATAGCATATTACATTTTGTATAATGAGAATGTTGTATATTTAAAATTACGATATATCATTTTAAGCATATCATAGTATTTTATATCAAATTAAGGTTGAGGAATCTTCTTGTATTGTATAATTGTGTTTTATTTCAAGTTAAGGTCGAGGAATATTATAATTGCACTGTATCATTGTTGTGAGCACTCAATGAAATGCTGGAATGTAGATGTTCACTGTTGGGGAATCTAAATAAAACAAAGCTGGAAAATACCAGGACAGGTCCATTGTCTGTATAGCAGATGCCTCATCATGCACCAATCTCATAGCCTCTTGGTCAAAACGTAGAAAAGTAAACTACAAATAGAAAAATGCAAATATTTCGTAAGCATGTAGCTGCTCTGTTACTGGTCTAACCGCTAATTGCCAAATTGCGATCTGTCCACATGTATATACATTGATCCTGACCTCTTGCTATAGATAACGCTGTAGAGTAGTGTAAATACTATTTTATGCAATGTATTTATAAAATAGTAGCAGTTTTATCCACCTAAAATTGACAATTAGCCTGTCCTTGTCAAATTCCATTTGTATTTGTCTCTGTTTTTGTCAGCAGGGTTAGCCCTTTGTATGGCCTAGTTGGGCAACCCTGGCTGTGTGTGCTGAACAGCCAAACCAATAAATAAATAAATCTGTCCATTGGAAAGCCACACTAAAGCATTCAGCACCAAGGACAGGAGCAAATAATTCAGTCAATGACAACAAAGAAGTCCCAAGCACCAAGGAAAAAAACACTACATGGCTGTAGGGAAAAAAACACTACATGGCTGTAACGTACTAGCCACCTCCTCAAAACACAAACACACACAACAACACAGAAGTGATTGCTTATCGTTCTGGTCGAAGCAGTAATCTCTGCCCAAAACAAAAAAAGTGTTTAAATGGGTGAAGAAGGCAATGGTTACTGTAGCTGTACCTGTGCACCTGGTATGATTGTAGCTGTACCTGTGTACCTGGTATGGTTCTGTGTACCTGGTACCTGTGCACCTGGTAAGGTTCTTGCATGACCACCTGTAGGTCAGGTACTTAGCTTAGGCAACATTCGGTTAGCATTAGGTACTAGACCCCCCTCCTGCAAGCATGTCTACCTTAATGTTAGGTACCTTTGGGGCTAAGGCTTAAGTAAAATTTCCAAACCGTGGCCCGGCCGGGAGCAAAAAGAATAATATAAAATGCATCAAAATACACAAAATGTCAAAACAAGATTCATGGGCATGATTTGTGTATATTTCTATATAGGTATACATTGTAATTTTTGTTTCTTAAAACATCCCGGACGGGCCACGGTTTGGAAATGTGACCCAAGCCTAAGATGGGTCTAGCATGTCTACCTTTTGACCCGCAAAAGACATCAAGACTTGAATCAAGTACCACATGCATAGATATAAAATGTAAATGTTAAAGGGAATGGTTCTATTTACATCCTGTGCTATCTCTTTTCTTCTGACGCTTCGTGATGCCTCAATCTCTGAAAGACTTCTCCAAGAGCCGAGTCCCTGCCTCTGTAGAAAGTATGCAGCATGTCCAAGCGACTCTCAGAGGAAGCCTGCAGCACTTTGTCCGCAAGTTCTTCCTGTGAACATCCCATGGACATTGCAAGAGCAGCAAAGTGGTCTCTGTTGGTAAGAGCAGCAAAATTAAGATTATTTCATTATAATCTTTTGTCCCTATCCATAATTCCTATAGAAGCCTTAAGAACACAACAGAAATGCCTGCTTAAGTTAAGGCCATGCTAATTTACTTCTTTTTAAACATGTTGCAATTGAAAATAAAAAAATAAAAAACCATACAGGGGTGTACACTACTAAACAGACCTCCCCTCACACTCTGGTTTCATGTTCATTTTGACATCCAGCATCATTTCTTAAAGTCTCAGCACTAACACACTATCTTGGTTTGCTTCTTGCTGTAAGTATATGTTTCTCAACAAGATAGAATCCATAAGATGAAGGTATCATGTTGCCTTACCTTCTTGTAGCTGGAGGGGTCCCTCCTATGATAACAGTCTTGTTGTTAATCTTACACACGTGCTGTTCAAGTGCAGGGAGCGGTCTAGACGTTCGAGTTCTAGTTGTTGAGTTATCTGGTTCTGCTTTTCTCTGTTTCTTCTTTGAGGCATGTGGCGATGCTGAAGGCCCCAGGTCATCACTCTCTTCACTTGACTAAAAAAAAGATGAAAGACATTATTTCATATTAATACGTAAAACGTTGCTTGTGTCAATCAACATTGGATCTGATAATACAACAAACTACACAGATCACAATATTTTCTTCAGTAAACTAAATGCGCCACACAAGTTATACATACACTATTCATTTTCTTTGTTATTCTCTATGTCTGTGAAAAACAATGTTTGAAAATGTCACTAGCAGTATTTACCACTTTGAAGGCCTGTACAGCTACCTTCCATGTGCCAAAGTAGTGTCATGAACATCATATGTCATGGCTCAGTGAAGGTTATGCAAAGTTAGAGATCAAAAATATCTGCACTAATCTGCATATAAGCAGGTAATATTTTGAGCCCTGGATACCGTACAGATATGCTTACATCCTGGAACTCTGCAGCGAAGTTTGCCGGCTGCTGAGAGAACTGGTGCAGCTCGTAGACATCCTCCATGGCGCGGTGGCTCATGTGGGCTTCTGCCTTGCTGCCCCCAACAACTCTATCGCTTCTGTGTGTGTACGCCACACCACATTCCCCTGGTGAGGACAAAAAGTAAGATGAGTAAGAACTCACTGCAGGATTTAGTATTGACAACCATATACCAACACTAAAGTAAGACACACGTTAAGCTGAAACAGATTTAGAATAGGTTATGTGTGTGTACGCTACACCACACTCTCCTGGAGAAAATATGATAATGATTGAGTAAGAATTCACACACAGTAACTACAGGATATAGCATCGATATACATGGGCCAATACAACTGCTGTGTAACACACACACTATTAAGCTGATTTGGGTTATGTACAGGTTATGTGGGCTTCCGCCTTGCTGCCCCCAACGACTCTATCGCTTCTGTGTGTGTATGCTACACTGCATTCTCCTGGTAAAAACAAAAAGCAAGATGAATAAGCACTCACTGCAAGATGTAGCATTGATATACCAACACCAAAGTAACTACAGGATATAGCATCGATATACATGGGCCAATACAACTGCTGTTTAACACAGTCACACAAAAAGCTGATTTAGAAAAGGACATGTGCACTTCCGCCTTGCTGCACCCAATGACTCCATCACTTCTGTGTGTGTACACTACACTCTCCTGGTTACAACGAAATACAGCAAGAGTAAGACTTCACACACAGTAAGTGTTGGATATGCAGCAATGATACATGTACAAACATTGTATTGTCCATCGCTGTGTAACACACACATTAAGCTGATTTAGAATAGATTAGGTAAGCTTCCGCCTTGCTGCCCCCAATGACTCCATCACTTCTGTGTGTGTATGCTACACCACATTCCCCTGGTAAAAACAAAAAGCAAGATGAATAAGCACTCACTGCAAGATGTAGCATTGATATTTATATTGATATACCAACGCCAAAGTAAGACAAACGTTAAGCTGAAACAGATTTAGAATAGGTTATGTGTGCTTTCGCCTTGCTGCCCCTGATGACTCTATCACTTCTGTGTGTGTATGCTACACCACATTCCCCTGAAAATATGATATCATTATGCTTGAGTAAGAATTCACACACAGTAACTACAGGATATAGCATCGATATACATGGGCCAATGCAACTGCTGTTAAACACACACAAAAAGCTGATTTAGAAAAGGACATGTGCACTTCCGCCTTGCTGCACCCAATGACTCTATCACACCACATTCCCCTGGTGAAAATATGATCATGCTTGAGTAAGAATTCACACAGAGTAACTGTAGGAAGCAGCAATGCTACATGTAAGACCATCACTGTGTAACACAGAGCTGATTTAGAAAAGGTTTTGTGCACTTCTGCCTTGCTGCCTCCAACTACTCTATCACTTCTGTGTGGGTACGCTATGCCACACTCTCCTGGTAAAATAAATGCACCAAAAAGTGCTCCAGGATATACATCTTTCCAAAACAAAAAGATGTCTGATAGGGACCAAATATAATAATCAATATACATAATGTCATGTTATTTTCATGAAATGTCCACATTCAACACTCATTTTTTATATCAATTGTCAGATCAAAATATGAACTGTGGTATACATGTACAAAGAAACCTTTGTCCTTATTAGAAGAAGCTTCAGAAACAAAACATTGTAAACAAAGCCAAAAGTACTCACTAAAGACATCTGATACCGTCCTTGTCATCTTTCCTTTTCTTCTCTGTACCTGCTTTCTTGAAGACACTGATCTTCTTGGAGTTGGCTTCTTCCCCTTCACAACCTTAACCTCTAACTTCCCTGTTCTTCTCTTCACTTGTGGTGTACCGGAATCTGACTCAGAAGATGAGAACTCAGAGATGTCTTCACCAAATGACTTCCTAGAAGTACTACTTCTTCTTTTTGACAATTGACTTTTTTTCTCTGCTTCTTGTTTCTTGCCGTGGCTAGCTCCTACTTTGCCTCTCCTTCTAGATGCTGATGTCGTATTTGTAGCGTCTGCATCATTGTCTGTACTTTCTGGGGATGTGGAGGGGCTGTTGGGCGTGGTCTTCTGCTCTGTTGCCATGTCAACTGTTGCCATGTCAACATCATCCTCAGGCAGCAACTGCAATGTTGAGAGGATGAATGTCACACACTCCTCAATACATACTACTGTATAGTTGGCAACAATACCTGCATGATTTTAGCCAATTAAAAAACATTTTCAGTCCTAACATGTAATTAGAAATAGCACAATTAGAAGTTGCTACAAACAACATAGCCTGATTTACTTAGTAAAAAATTGTTTCCCCTTTCTTTACAATCATGAAATACAGAAAAAAAAGGAGACAGAAATACAAAGCTTGTACTGATCAAAGTACAGAACGGGCGTGTCATTCACATAATACAGCATGAGACACTTAATATGTGCTACAAAACAAACAAACAAACAAACAAACAAACAAACAGTTACCTGACTGGCAAGGGTGTGCATACTGAAGGGATCTATGTCCTGTGCCTTCTCCCTGCTTGAGTCTCGATCAGCCCGATGTCTCTTCCTGTTGCTCTTGTCTACTTGGCCTTCTGTGTTAAAGCATATTTTGTAAAGGTGGACCTATTCTTAAACATGAGAAATCGATAGACTAGATACAATACAGATATCATGACCTTATCAAGTATCTTTGTGAATATATGGACTACTAACTTTAAGGAGATTAGAAAGATACTAAGATCGATGAAGGTCACAAGTGAAGGAAAGTTCCCTTTGGTTCAATTTGGATGATCTAGGACAAAGCAACCATTCTCCATACCATCATCAGTTTCCTTCCTCTCCTCTTCATCTTCTTCTTCATCCTGCTCAACATTTTCTTCCCTCTCTTCCTCCTCCTCCTCCCAGATGCTCTCCTCACCTGTTCTCTTTGTCTCCTTAGGTTTAACAAACTTGGTGACCTAAGGAAGTGGAGAGAGCAACTTTAATACCATTGTTGTGGATAAGTCATTGCTTTTGCATTGCTTTAGCATAATTGTGTGATAGACATGCATACATGTAACTGTATGTCACTTAAAAGAAAAAAGAATTCTTTTTCAAAATGGCTGCCTTGAGTCCCCTTCTATTTGGTCAACCTTACTGGTGAGGTCGAGGGTTAGACAGGATTTCAGACAGGCTTCCACAATAGTATAATTTGAATGCACTTTGGGTGCAGCAAGTGCCCCACTATCGAACATCTGAATACCAGATTTGGACATTGGAATTGCTACTGTTACAATCTTCGTTTGAGGACACCAAATTTTCTCAACTTCTGGCACATTTCCTATTGAAACATATATCGTCTTGGGAGGGTAACTATACAGCAACTTTTTAGGACAGTCACCTTGAGTCCCCCCTCTATCTGGTCGACCCTGCTGATGAGGTCGCGTGTGAGACAGGATGTCTCCATGCGCAGAGTGAACATGTTACTGATGCCGAATATCTCTCCCTGCTCGTCCTTCCTACCGGCAACTCCTGTGAAATATCTGGCGGGAAGAAGAATAGAATACATTTAATGAACAAAAAAGGAAAAGAAGAATGCACACTGCACAGAGGAAAACAGCTACCCATTATATAGTATCTCAGTCTCAGGTGTGTTACGATGAAGATATATACAGATACAGATATAGTTTTTGTAAAATCTATCCAGCTGCGTGAAACTGACTATTCCTCAACATACTGCACATTAGTACAGTAACTGAAGTTCATTGTGAGGAGGAGCTAAAGTTAGGCTAGAAATCCTTCACAAAGTAACAGAATGCATTCAAACCCTTGCTACACCTGTTGTGGAAAGGATATCATTTAGCGAAGAATCAAACATTGTGGACAAAGTTTAAAGTGTCTTAGAACAGATTTCAGAAATCTTGCTGGGCTCGAAATACCACGTGCATAGGCAGGTTAGTGCAGGTAAAATTGGAGCTGTGCAGGTATTTCTGGTGTCTACCTGCACCTTACCTGCACTGGTCCATGTACTGGGTTTTATACATAAATGTCCTATGATGTAGGTGTATATGGATTGTTATCAGCTGAATTGACTGTTACCACCTATAAAGTATAAGAGAAAAATAGCAATGGTTCCTGAAGAATTTTAGTATGATCCATACTTCCTAAATTCAGAGTGGTGCAGGTAAGATTTGTCTGGTGCAGGTAATTTTCAATGTTACCTGCACCAGTGCAGGTATGCAGAAAAAAGTATTTCGAGCCCTCCGTGTCTTGTATGGACGACAAAATTTTATGCCCTAATGTACATTCAAGTGCTTCAAGTTGCCTTAGCCAGGCTTTAGAGCAGCATGCAAAGTTTACTGTAACTACAGAAGCACCTCCTGGCAGTTTTATCTGAAACTGCAATCTCTGACAGCTGCTGCTTGTACACCTGGCGCAGGTACATGTTCTCCTCGATGGTTCCCATGGTTACCAGCCGATACACTCGCACGTCCTGCCGCTGACCGATCCGGTACGCCCGGTCCTGTGCCTGCTGGTCATTGGCTGGGTTCCAGGTGGGCTCAAAGAGGATGACCACGCTTGCGCCGGTAAAGTTCAGCCCTAGACCACCGGCCCTGCACAGAGAAACAATGTTACAATACAGAGTTACAACATGAGCTACAACATGTTACAGAGCTATTATTATTGTTAAAGAGTTACAACGCCCTGCCATGAGTGAGAGTGTAAACACAGAGTGTTGAAACCCCACATGGGCTCAAAAAGGATGACAAAGCTGGCACCTGTGAAATTCAGCCCCAGACCATCAGCTAAGAAAAACAAAATACTGAAAACCCTATTGAAAGCACGAGTGTTGGAGTTAAGAAGGCCAGAATTTTAGCCCCAAACTTCAAACTCTGACAAGAGGGCCAGGATTTCAAATTCACTACAAAACATACAGCCAAAGGAGTAATTTCAAAGGGTTGCACAATGTGATACCTTTAACCAGAAATTGAAACTTACGTGGTAGAGACCAGACAGAGCAGAATGTTTGGGTTGGTGTTGAAGTCCTTGACAATGCGGAGCCTGTCTGATGTTCTGGTGGTGCCGTCCAGCCGAGAGTAAACCTCACCTGTACTCATCAGGTACTGCTCTATAATGTCCAACAGCTGGGAATGGAGAATATTAAACATGAATGATAAAATAACTATTTTTGTATGGCATACATGTAGGTACTTCTTTCAACCTTCAAATTGCAGTATGGTAGCTGGCACTATTTGCCCTATTCACATTTCAGTGACTTGCAGCTCAAACTAGTGTAGATTCAGAATGATTTATTTGATATATTAAACATTTTTATCATCATCCAATAAATTCATGTTACAGATTATATCATCTGAAAACCTTTTAGACATACTTTTTTTAAATTATCTCTTTTTAAGTCAAGGTAAAACTACAGCAGTACATGTGGCCTCAGGCAATTGCTCTGAATGTACTGTGTAGCTATAGCCTTCTTCAATAATACTTTGTTACCTGGGACCCACCTTTGTGTAGAAAGAGAAGACCAGGACTTTTCTTTTCTGTTTGTTGAAAACATCCAAAAGCTGCTGAAGGATCTGCAAAGATCATGATGTTAATTCAGTATTATTTACAAAATCTTAAAACATATTTACACCAAATTTATACAAACATCCTCAAACACACTGATGTTGAGTCAAAGTTCTCTTTTAAGCAACTATATTGATTACAATTGCAAGCTTCTTCTGAACTTTATTTCCAATTAAACCAGGAATTAGGTTAACTTGCAGTTTGACAAAGTGTGTCTGTCTATTTCAAGTAGTTATAAGGACAATATAAAACTCCATTATAATTTTACAATCAAGTGCCAGCACTTCTGAACCTTCTGGGCTTACTGAGGGCAGACCTCAAAGAGAGAGGACTAGGACCATTGTGTTCAGACAGAAAGCTATCATTATCGTAGCTTAGGAAGCTCGCAATGAACAGGACAAAGTGGAGAGAGTTGAAGAAAGACTGACTGCAGTGTCAGAACACAGCAGATACTACTAGCAGCATTTCTCCTTCATCATTATGATAGCATATTTGGTCAGACAGTATGCCCTTTTGATTTCTGACTTGCTTTTAAATTGATGTTTGTTCCAAAACAAACTTGAAATTGAGTCTGATAGCACCTACAAATTCCCTGACTTAAAGACAAGTTAATACCTGCATCTTGCCACAGTACTTTGGGTCCGACAGTGTCCTAAACGCCGCCTCCCTGGCCAGCTTGACGAAGTGCGGATGTTTCTTGAAGACGACGTCGCAGACCCTCTGGGTTCTCTTCAGGGCCTTCTTACTGCCCTGCATCTCCGGGAGGAGGAGGGCCACGTGGTTGGACACTTTCAGCAGGACACTCAGGTAGCTGAACATGAGTTCCTTCACCGACTCGCCATCCGCATTGGTCTGTGGAACAGCAGAAACAAAAATGCTTTATGCAATCCTTTCAGCTGTTAAAGGCAACAACAAATTCAATTTAGCTTGCCTTACAATGTGTCATTTTCTGCTCTATTTTTGTTTCAGAGGAAAACAAAGTCAGCACACTAAAGAATACAGACAATTATATACACTATACATGCAACATAACAGTTACTCAAGCAACTGGGTAGATTTTGAAAACAGTTTCTGTCCACCAATGAAGGTTAGACATCCAGGTAATAACATTTGCAAGATAGCAGTTACTCAAGCAAGTTAATAGATTTTGGGATAAAGCTTTAGACTTTTGATAGACTTCCAGGTAACTATTCCAACGTAAGTTTCTAAGTTTCTAAAATCTATCCAGCTGCATGAGTAACAGTTACTTTTTGTATATTATCACCTGAATGTCTAACCTTCATTGAACTACTGTAACATTAATCAGTCCAATTATGCAGCTTGTTTTCTTCAGTACAAATCTGGTGTGTTTTCCCATGAGATAGTTAACTTGGTATGCAATACAAACAAATAAACAATCCAATACCTCGTAGCAGCAGTCCCTTTGCTTGAGCCCACTGTTACAGTCACACGGGTCGTTCTGATGTAGAACTAGCTGCACATCCTCACTGTCCAGCACAGACTGGTAACACGTCTGCTGGAAACTGGACAGCTTACAGAACACTACCTGCTCATCTGGGAGGAAAAAACAATTAGTCAAACATTTCATCATTTCATCAGAACACTGCCTGCCGTCTATGGGGGGGGGGGATAAACAAACATTTCATCATTAAATTTTTTTAAACAACACAACATGAACATCCTAACTGTCGAGCACTGACTGGTAACACGTCTGCTGGAAACTGGACAGCTTACAGAACACTACCTGCTCATATGTGAGGAAACAGCAAACATTACATCATTATTCAGAACATTTCCTGCTCATCTATGGGAAGGGAGGGCAATAAGCAAACATTTCATCATTACAACACAACATGCACATCTTCACTATCCAGCACCATCTGTGATCAAAATAAACATCTCATCATTACAACAACACAACAGTACTGTTACATGCACATCCTCAGTCTCCAGCACTGACTGGTAACACGTCTGCTGGAAACTGGACAACTTACAGAACACTACCTGCTCATCTGTGATCAAAATAAAACAACATCATTATCATCAATACAACAACACAACATGAACATCATCACTCTCCAGCACCGACTGGTAACAGGTCTGCTGGAAACTGGACAGCTTACAGAACACTACCTGCTCATCTGTAAGGAAAAAACAAAATATATTATTACAGCTTACAGAACACAGAGGGGGGGGGGGGATTAGAAACATTTTATCATTACAACACAACTGCACATCCTCACTCTCCAGCACAGACTGGTAACACGTCACCTGTCATTGCAGCTTACAGAACACTACCTGCTCATCTGTGATCAAAATAAACATTTCTTCATTACAACAACACAACAGTACTGTTACATTGAACATCCTCACTCTCCAGTACTGACTGGTAACACGTCTGCTGGAAACTGGACAGCTTACAGAACACTACCTGTTCATCTGTGGGGGGTGAACAAACATTTCATCATTACAACAACACAACAGTACTGTTACATGCACATCCTCACTGTCCAGCACAGACTGGTAACAGGTCTGCTGGAACCCGGACACCTTACAGAACACTACCTGCTCATCTGTAGGGGAGGAGGAAATTTCTCATATTAAGAAGAAGAATCACTTTGTTCATCAATCTACTTCTTAGATAACTACCCGGTACATGTATGTTGCAGTTAGAAGCACAGTCAACCTGAAAATCTATCCTAATATGCCATAAAACTACTGGATGCATGGGTTGTAGTCCTTGTGAAATATTGTAAAACATTGTTTATAAAGGACAGAGACACCATGATATATGTTTTAAAGTGCCCTTAAAAGTTTGTACGAATCTGAATAATGGTAGATGGACAACATAGACTTCAAATCATAGAGTGTATAAGATGTGTACTTACATATTATGCTATGATAAAAATACAACTGGTGTGTTAGTGATTCATCTGACACTTTATTTATAAGTCCTGATCATTCAAAATCCATCCTCATGCCATTGGTGCTTTGAATATAAATGAAATAAGTACACTGCACTTTTTGATAAGTGTGGTGGTTTCTTTTACATGCTCAAACGAGGGACCTCCATTTAACATACTATCGAAGAACATCCCTAACTGAAGTTACATGTACTAGGTACTAGTTGTTTTCACATGAGTGACGTGAGGAAAGTTGTGCCTTTGATATTAGATATGGGGTGTTCAGAGTTGCTTTAAGGGCTTTCACTGTACATGTATGTATTTAAGTGTTGCACACAATGATTTTGGACTTACATTGTGAGACTTTGGTCTTTATTTTGTCAAAATGTTACTCCTTGTATTCCTGACAAACGTTTGATAATTGCAAGGTTAATTAAAAGGTTGAACTGTCAATACTACCAGATACATGACTTAGTAAGCTCCCTTTGTTCAATAAGATTTAATAACGTCTACAAGCTTTAGTCATATGATATTGTTTATCTAATGGGACTGTTTTTGGTATTTGTCAATCAAACACTCAGGGGCTGAATGTTTGTAGTCATTAAGTCAGAGCCAATCACCAACAAGCACAGTATTTGTATAGGGCTAAAGTTCATTAGCAACAGAAGGCAGGGGGAGAACTTTGGTCACATTTGCAGCCACCTCCTATTCTAGGGACAAACTCCAGGACCTGCTAATTCTTCTGTTGCTCCAGAGTGTAAAACACTTGTAAAATCATGGCGGCAGCAAGTACCAGTGCTGATGACTTTGATGACAGGTTTCTGACTTGCTCAATTTGTCTACACTTGTACGAGGATCCAAAACTTCTGCCCTGTTTTCACACCTTCTGTAGGAAGTGTTTGGATGGAGTTGCTAACAGTAGTGGAGGTACAAGGTTCAAGTGCCCTGAGTGTCGCTCCGATGTGGAACTCTCGTGCCCAGCATTTTCAGGGGGAGTGAACAAACTTAAGAGTAACTTCTACATCAACAAACTGCTGGACTTCAGGAGGCTGAAACAAAGCAAGACTTCCCGTGTTCAGTGCCAGATGTGTGAATCTCGCAGCCAAGCAGCGGCTGTGTGTGGGAACTGCATCAAAATGTTGTGTAACAACTGTGTCACTGCACACAGGAACACAAAAGAACTCAGAGATCACAGCCTCATCACTTTGTATGACCTTGAGAATCCAGCCGCAAGATCACGGTATGCAAGACAGATCCACTGTCCAAAACACAAGGACCAGCGCATGACTTTTTACTGTGAGCCTTGTGAGTGCTTGGTGTGCATATACTGCACTGTGGATGATCACAGAGCCGGTAAAAATCATGATCCAAAAGAACTGGAGAAAGTAGTTCCAAAGTACAGGGCTTCAATAAAAGATCAAATTAAGAAAGCAGAGGCAGTTATCTCTCAGATACAACAGACAGTGGAGAACCTTGACAAAAAACTCACAGCCACAACAAAGAACTGTGACCAGGAAAAGAAAAATATCCAGCAACACTACAAAAAGCTGATCTCGAAACTCCAGCAAGAAGAGCAGGAGATGATCACCAAGGTGGAAAGGGTTAAGAAGAACATGAAAGATGAACTGATTCGTGAGAAAGAAGAAATGAATAGAGAGTTAGATAAGACCAATGAAGGACTTGCATTCTGTAAAAACATCTTAGATCGTGATAACAAGACAGAACTTTTGTTCTTAAGGCAACAGATGGAAGAAAGGCTCAAACAGCTGGCCTCACAGCAAACAGGTAATAGAACTTTGGAAGGTCCTACAAAAGTGACCTTTCAACCCTGTAGTTTGTCCCAGGTTTTTGGGGGCTCCTTGTCAGTGTTTGCAGGGTTCAGTGTTGATGTACAGGAGCTAGCAGTAGAGAGTCTGCCCTGCTCTGTCACAGTCACAACCAACACTGCAGGTCTTACAGGTGGGGATGTTAAACCACAGATAGAGGTGACCTCACCACAGGGCAAAACCACCCTGATACAGACTACAGCACACAGTAGCCCCCCACTAGCTGCAGGGAAGGGACAAACCAGCAGAGTTAGGAGGGTCTGGGGTGCAGAGTGGAGACCTCAGGAGTCAGGGAAACACACACTGGGGGTCTGTACGGGGGGTAACAAGGACCTGGGTTCTCTCACTGTAGATGTGGGCAGTAACAACCCTGTACTGAGGTTTGGGCAGAAGGGCAGCCAGCAGGGGCAGTTTGACAGGCCTAGGGATGTAGCAGTCAGGGGAGACAGGTTGTATGTGGCTGATAATCATAACCAGCGTGTTCAGGTGTTTGATCTGAGTGGGAAGTTTTTTTACTCATTTTCCACCGCAACAAATGCTGTAGGACTTGCAGTTCAGACTGATGGCACCATAGTGGTGCACTCTTGGGGGAAGGAAGTGAAGAAATTTTCCCCATCAGGAAAACTGCTGCACAAATTTTCTCTGGGTGAATATTGCACATACCCCTATGGCCTGGCAGTACAGAGGGATGGGAGGGTTGTTGTAGCTGATCCAGACAAACACAGCATCTCCCTGTTTGAGGCAGATGGGACACTGGTGAAACAGGTGGGAGGGCAGGGGCAGGGGGAGGGGCAGTTTAATAAACCATATTTTGTCTGTGTGGACAAAGAAGACAACATCATTGTGGCAGATAAAAGCAACGACCGTGTTCAGGTGTTTGACAAGAACCTAAACTTTAAACACAAGTTTGGTCAGCATGGCAGACAGCCACAGAACATGTTCGGCCCTATGGGGGTGTCAGCTGACAGCAGGGGGAACATAGTTCTGGCAAACGTTGGAAAGACAACTGATGGTGTAAAACATGGCATGAAGCTTCAGGTGTTCTGCCCAAATGGTACCTGGGTGTCCACCATAAGAAGTGATGGGGACAAACTGAACTGGCCCCACGGTGTCGCTGTGACAGAGGATGGACATGTGTTTGTAGCTGATTATGCTGATCATTGTATCAGGAAGTACAGATACATGTAACAGTTTAAACTGAATATCCTAGGTACAGGAACAGGTTAATGCCATGGTGACCAATAGTACCAAGGATACCTTCAGGACAGAAATAATTATCAAAGATATAAAATGACTGCAAAAAATAATTATGATGTTCCCTTACTTACAATGTACAAATGACTGGTCAGGAATAAGTTACATGAATGATCATCATCATTCCTAGGTAGAGAAACAGGGTATTTCCTAACAATGTGACTGATTGAGGATTTTAGAAAGATTTTTAAGAATTACTGAAACATAGCCTATAAAGTATTGAATGACCAGGTCAGCTTCTTTCATTTACACTTTTACAACTGGATATAATCGAGGACCAGTCTGGTTGAATTCAAATTAAAGTTTTTCAATCTGTCACTTATCCATATCATTAATAGATATTAATGAATCAAGATGTACTTACAAAACATGATTATAACATATATTATGGATATTTGTATCAAATTCTAGTGCCAATCAATTCTAGATGTGGAGAATTTGTATCTGAAGTCAACGTTAACATGTAGAACAGGACCTTACTTGTCCTCATAACTCATTGTGTGTGCTGTATAACACTTGATAGACAGTCACTGTCTACACACCTTTAGGAATTCAAATTAAAGTGTTCTTTTCTATAATGTATCCAATTGCAATCAAAGCTATGCATAAATATTACATGTAAGTCTGCCAATGTAAACTGATATTTGGTGATGACATTGGACAATGAATGGTATTAAACCTGGGATGACTATTGCATGTGTGCAATTGAATCAGGAATCTTCTTTTAGATTTAAAAAAGATTTTTTTTAAAATATAGTACAATAGTTGTTCAATCTACTATGATTTGTGTTGTTGAGTGTAGAAAGTATTCTTTCTAACCACTGAGCTTTTAAGCTTTACAAGTTGAAGGACCAGAATGAATGGCTACACTGCTGTATTGCAGTCTGTTGTTTTTGTGACTTTGTAAAGTAATAACAAATATGACTGTTTGAGTTTCTGTCCCTGTGTCTGTGCATCTCGTGACTGTGCTACTGACACAGCAACATGCTGCCCTATGTGCCACTAGATACTTCAAGGGTCTGAAGAAATGAAGACAAACATCTCATAAAATCTGATGTTATACAAGTATCCAGCAAGATTTGATGTAAATGTATATCACAAAAATCCCAAAGAAGTTTAGGATGGTCCGGTGCCTACTACAGAGTCTGCTAGTGCAGAGTTGATTTAGCCTTCCATTATAGCCTTTTTCTTTGGCTACTTCCGTCAAAGTCCCTAGAATACATAAATTATACCCTCAGAAACATAGTATTACATAATATGTATGTATCATATTGCCATATTCGAATGATCACCTTTAGTGGGAAGCTGATCAGCAATGATTTTCTTTGTCCTCCGGATGAACCACTTCTTCCTCAGGTTGCTCAGCACCTTGGCTTCTGTGTCAGAAAGAGAAATGAAACAGACATTGGAAAAACATCCTGATAATAGTACATGTAGTAACATGTTGCTTAGAATGCTTTTGCTCAATCACAATGTGTGCATGTAGTATATTGTAAGTGAAGTAGGTCATATCTAGTAAGTGAAAACATTATGAACATAAGAACACATGCATTTTAATATTGAAACCAAACAAACTCAATTCATAGATCTGATGTAATTAGGTAACTGAACAACTAAATTCGTGGCAAAAGCAATTCCGATACTAGCCATCCTGTTACAAAAAGAAACCAACCACAACAAGCGAACAAAAACAACTAGATCACAAAGATTGGTTCTCCTTACTTCTCCGAGCTTCGGCCAGCTGTCTTTTAGTGGAGTTCATCTTCTGTCCCTCCTCGATCGGCTTCACAAACTTGACCCTGAAGTCCTTGTCATCACCTAGGCAACCAGGGTTGGCCCTGATGGGAGAAAGAGAGACATGACACACAGATGTATCTGTGTAGCAAAAGTAATGAACCAACTCACAGTGATGCTTATGTTGGTGAACAAGCTGTATCAGGAACAGTGTGTTCGTAGAAATCAGGCTCAGAAAATGGATTGGTCCACATCAGATTTGGTGTGCAGAATTTGTTTGCTTTTGTGTGTGTGTGTGTATGTGTGTGTGCATGTACATGTGACTGTGTGTGTGTCAGAATGTATTTGTGTACATGTATGTGCGTGTCTGTATCTGTGTGTGTGTTTGTGTGTGTGCCTGTCCGTGTGTGTGCATGGTATTGTATTTGTATTGGTGTGTTTGCCGCCTGTGTGTGTGTGTGCACATCCGTAAGTGAGTAAGTACGTGTGTGTGTGTGTGTGTGTGTGTGTGTGTGTGTGCGTGTGTGTGTGTGCAGATCCTCACCAGTTTAGCACACACCACATCTCCATGAGGTTGTTCTGCAGTATCGTCCCGGTGAGCCCCACCCGACGACGGACCCTCAGCTGCCCCATCGCCGCGGTGATCTTCGCCTTCTTCTCCTTAATCTTGTGACACTCGTCTACGATCACAGCCGACCACTCAAACCGCACAGAGTTCATCTCATTCTGCAGGGAAGAAGAACATATCAATAGTATGGCAGGGTTCAAATCCGTTGATATGTATTGCAAGGAGCAACAACTTCTAACTTCACAGCAACAAAAGTAAATCTTTTGTGATAGGATGGATAGCCTTGGTGGTACAGTAGAAGCCAGTTAATTGCACAATGGATAATCGTACACTTCTGTTAATTGCACCGAATCCCAAAGTCCTGTTGTGGGCAGTCCAGCTGGATAACTGCACTTTGTTGCACCACCCGGATAATTGCACAGAATGTGGCACTGGCTGCAAATACACCCGATATAATTATTAATACAATATAAAATAAAACAATATGCAATTAAATGTCTTCTACTGTATGTCTTTTCAGACATGACCATGACCAATTCACTTGTCTATCATTTGTGTGTAAATAGCATGTTCAGACCTCAAATTAGGCTGATTCAGTGATTGGGCTCTTTCTGTCAAATTTATTTTTAGGTGGGAATCTATTGATAACCTGCTAATTTGAGACAACAAGTACTATTACTACAGAGCCTCAAGCTCACTATAATGCCATGAGCATATCAACATAAAAATCATTCTGATTGTTGCTACTTTCTTGAAGAACCCCAAAAGACCTTACCAGGTTCCTCCTGAGGGTTTCGTAAGTGGTGATGACAACATCTAGACGACCCTGCTCAGCTCGGGTTAGCACCTCATCTCGCAGGCTGGGGTCTCCATGGTACTTACTGAACAAGTAGGAAATACACAACTTGCTTAAAGATGCCCAAAACATTATCAGCTCTGGGTACTAAACTAGAAATATTCTGGATAATATAATTCTGTTCCAAGACAAAGAGGAATATCTACATATTGTTTATGGACGAGGACTTGCATACTGACCAAGCCCTACAATATTTCAGACAGTCTTGTTCTACATTATGGATGAACAATAAACTTTACAAGACCAACACTCTGAAGAATTAGAAGTTACCCAAATTTTTAGCTGAGCTTCGTGATATCATTTACGAGTGTACAGATGAACTTGCTTGTTCTACTGTTATTTTTCTCTGTGTTAATTCTCTTGTCTGGTAAAAAAAAAAAACTTAGCAGCCTGAAGCAGATGTACTTCATAATCGATCCCTGAAGCACTAACACAAACAAAGTTTTTTACCCGACTCTGAAGTGCCCCCACGTGTCCAGCTCATCCAGCCAGTTGTACAGGACAGAGGCAGGGCTGACAATCAGGAATACCTGCTGATCGTGGTCAGGTGGTGTCTGCTTCTTCTGAGGTGAAACAACAATGTCAGAATGTACAAGACTGTATACATGCTTAAGACAGGTGTGAATGGCATACAGCAAAGAACAGGGCTGGTGATCAGGAATATCTGATGATCATGGTCAGGTAGTGTCTGCTTCCTCTGAGATGTAACAACAATGTTACAACTGTGGTAAGTACAAGACTTAGTGTAGATGCACAGTGCTTAGGACAGGTGCTAGTGGTGTACAACACAGAGCAGGGCTGACAATCATGAATACCTGTTGATCATGATTGGGAGGGGACTGTTTTTTCTGAGGTGGAACAACAGTGTTACAACTGTGATAAGCACAATTTAATGTACATGGACAGGTACAAGTGATGTGTGGCAAAGAGCAGGGCTGATGATCAGGAATACCTGCTAATAATGGTTAGGAGAGGACGTCTTTTTCTGAAGTGGAACAAGAATGTTACAGCTGTCAGATCAATACATGGACATTAGTGCCTAAGTTGTGTACAGCACAGAGCAGGGGGGACGATCATAAATATCTGCTGATTGTGGTCAGGTGGGGACTGTTTTTTCTGAATTGAAACAACAATGTTACAACTGTGATAAGTACAAGACTTAGTGTAGATGGACAGTGCTTAGAACAAGTACAAGTTTTGTACAGCACACAGGCAGGACTGATGGGACTACCTGCTTCTCACAGTCAGGAGGGGACTGTTTCTTCCAGGGGGAGGGAAGCAATAATGTCCGAACTATCCCCATGTACAACCATATTCATTTAGTTTCTGAAGCTTACAATATCTTAAGATGAAATGGAGCATCTACATTGTAAATGCATCTTCCAAATACCTTCTTGAAGTTGATAATGTCTTCCCTCGTCCCAGTTCTCCCCAGAACAGCAGACAGGAAGGAAATAACCTGAGAAAGTTGATAATATTTTTTATGATAAATGTTTACAATAAAAGCTTTCATACCCTTTTCCATACATATGTAAATGCTAAGCACTAATTATAAGCACATGTAGGTACATGTATTTTGTTGTTTGTAAGACTCAAGGAATCAGATTTAAGTCCTACTGTACAGAGTTATTCTATTCATTTCTATTTTCTGTGGCTCTCTTGATCAGTTTCAGTTTCAGTTTATTTATTTATCCAGGAAAATACATCGCCTTCTGGCGTTTTTCAATACCTCCTGGTGGGCCGGGAGACCCCAACATAAATTAACACAAAATCACAACAACTGAATCAAAATTGGAATCAAAGGTCAAACTTAAATAACTAAACGTCAGGTGTCAACTATTTACAATACAAATAACTCAGGATAACTTAATATAATAATGGTAATAATGATAACAATAATAACACATTCAGGCAGTGGATCAAATTAAAATCAAAGTAACGAAAAGTGGAATTTGCATATCAATGTGTCGCTGGTCGGGCAGTGTTTGTTTCAAAGTTGATTTGCAAATGAAAAATAACAGTCAGAAGAGAAATATAAATGTCAGTCTTAGCGTCAAAACATAATACAGAAATCAAACAAAAGAATCCACTGTGATATGACAGGAACTAAAGTTAAAATATATACAATCAGAATCCTTTAGTCCTGGTCATACAATCGTTTAAACTGTGACAGTGTCCTCGCAGATCTTAATTGGGACGACAGGGAATTCCAGAGCACCGACCCTGAGTATGAAAAAGCTTTCTTTCTATATTCAGATTTAGCTTTAGGCAGCAGGAGTCCACCTTGTGATCTAAGACGGGTATTATGTGACTACTCAGTGACTACTTTGCAGAGAGGCCCTGGTACATGGTATTACAGGGCTTGAAATACCCCCTGCATATGCAGGTTAGTGCAGGTAAAATTGGAGCTGTGCAGGTATTTCTGGTGTCTACCTGCACATGACCTGCACTGGTCCATGTACCGGGTTTTACACATAAATGTCCTATAATGTAGGTGTGTATAGATTGTTATTAGCTACATTGATTGTTACCACAGTATAAAGTATAAAAGAAAAAATAGCAATGGTTCCTGAACAATTTTAGTATGATCCATAAATTCAGAGTGGCGCATGTAAAATTTGTTTGGTGCAGGTAATTTTCAATGTCATCTGCACCAGTGCAGGTATATGCAGAAGAAAGTATTTTGAGCCCTGTATTAGCATTATACCATACAATAACATGTATCCACTGGGCTATTACTGCAATCTCCAAAATATATATAATACACTTAACACTGAAGGAAGTCTTATTGTTTCCAACAGTCCAAGTTTTCCCAACCTGCACAGTTTTTCCCAGCCCCATGTCATCCCCCAGGATCGCTCCCATCCCTCGCTCGTACTGCCGATACAGGAACTGCACACCCTCCCTCTGGTAGTCACGCAGGTAGCGGTTAATGGTGGCAGGAATCTGTGCAGAAAGTATCATATCATCCACAAATAGTTTCATCAGGTTGGTAAATTACTCATAGAGTAAGGTTCTTCGAAACACAACCGGAGTTGTACTCACTTCCAACATTTCGATGTCTATCAGACACCATCATCAGGGTTAGAATGACTGGGTCTGATCTGAACCTTGCTATATGAGGTATGATAATCACAAACTGACATCCACCACTTTTGGGAGAGAGCCTAGGCCCTAGCATTTGACAATTTTCCACTAGAAAGAAAAGATTTAGGAAGAAAGGTGATACAAATTGAAAACCTTTTATCAAAAATAATTGTATGTAAACTTGTAGGGAAATCCATACAAGTCAGACAAAAGAATATGGTGAGGGTTTCTTCAGTAGTCTCAGAAATGTGAGAACCAAGATGGTAACATTTGCACCTAAAGCAGATAAACCATAATCCTAAAAAGAGCTTATATTGTACTGTATTTGTAGTCTATTTTTTTACTTCAAGCAATTCTATCTCAATCTTGCTACTCAAGTGTTTGTTAAGAAATAAGCCAACCTAGTAGTACAAGTGGTATCTCCAGCTCACTCCTACCTGTACAACAGGTGTTTTCCCCACAGGTGAGAGAAGAAATGGCTCCTTCTCCCCCACATGGGAGTGGTTCCTGAAGAAGGGCTTCTCATAGTCTTCATCACTGAAACCTGTAAAAAAATAATATATTATGTAAGAATATAGCCACAATGTTTCCTTACATATGTTGTATGGTCTAAATGACAGCCTGTCCCAGCTAATACAAATATGCAGTGATGATGACATGATGATAATGGTCTAAATGAAGAATACAACCCACCAATCTCATTTTACTTTGACAGCTACACACATGTTCATCCTTCTGCTACCACCTTTTACTAAAAAGCAGTGGAAGGAGAGGGATGAGGGATTATTGTCCAGTTTTGTCTCCACCAGACTGAATGTAACATGTCCTGATCTGTGTTTACTGGGCCCTCCTGGATATCAACTTTTATAAGTTGAAGAGACAACCCAGCCATCTTGAGATCAGACAAAAGAATAAATGAATGATGTTTTAGGCTCCCTGTGTTCGAAACCCATAAACTGATGTAGCAATGATCCAGTTATCCAATAAAAGTACCTTCTATCCTGAAGCTGTGATCACCAGTCTTGGTACTGTCTCCTTCTTCCCTGTTCTCTCTGGGGCTGGAAAGGTGAGACGAGCTGATAAAAAATCCAGTTATCAACAAAAACAGGTTAGAAATGTCACAAACAAGCATATGCTTAGGAGACCCACAGTGTGAAATTAGCTTAAAATTCAAAACACTAACATATGGACATTTCAAGCCAAAAGAAACATAGAATACTTTTAGTATCAACATTGCTAACCATTGAACTTTTAATGCATGCTTCTACACCATTAGACTCACCTGGAAGAGGAGAAACAGGGACTCCTGTCCTGCCCCCTGCCAGATGAGCCCGGTACTGCAGGTTTGCTTCTCTTCCTGGCACCAAGTCTCAGAGGTTTGTACTTCTGTGGACCAGCAGGCCGCGGAGGAGAGGAAGTTACGTCATCATCTGAGTCTTCCAACTTGGCAAACTTGGCACTGAGGGGAGGAGCAAAATTGTGAAAAGGTGTGCAATACATTTGAAATAGAGGATGAGTAACAACTGTTTCTGAGTCTCAGGGGTTTGTACATCTGTGTAGCGACAGGCCGTGGTGGAGGGGAAGTCACGTCTTCATCTGAGTCTTCCAACTTGGCAAACTTGGCACTGAGGGAAGGGGAGGGGTAAAATTTAAAAAGGATTGTGCATGACATGGAAAATAGCTGACAAGCTTGTAATAAGTTGTATAGTACCCAAGAGGACCACTCCAAGAAAATCTCAGGTCTATGCAGACAGGTGGTCACAATGGACAGGATTTCATTAGGTCATGCTCAAGCTACTAAATGACTACAAAAAGTGGTCCTAATGGTGGCCCATATGTACCACCTCTACATATTATGAAAAGTGGCCTGCAGGCCGATTTGAGCTTTCATGAAGAAACAAAGGTTCAAACCAACAAAATATTAAGTGGACCACCACTGTGACCACTTCTACATGTACGTACATGTACTAGTAGTAGTACAGGTTTGACAGTGTGAATTATGAGTACAACTTCAATAAAGTGTTCCTCCCAAGATCTCAACTATCGGATGGTACGAGCTCTTCAAATACAGTAGCAAACTGTTCAGTAGATATAAATGTATACTGTACACTAAACATGTATAGTTAACCTCCTTGATAACACTAGTAGTAGTACTTACCCCAGATGTTTCCTAGCTTCATCTCCCTGCAGAGGGCTGAACATGCTGACATCAGCACCTTCCACTGTGGAGAAAACAGTAATTGTACTGTAAACACACAATTGTATCCTGGGAATATTCTTCTCTACTCTACTCTGCTCTATTCTTTTATACTGTACAGTTGAATACTGACTGTTATGCTGTACTTTACTGTGCTGCACTCTACTCCACTCTACTCTATTCATAAGTCAGAAGGCATGGATTCAAAAACACACAAGTACAACCAAGGAGGTTGAATTCCCTTATTCAACCTCCTTGGTACAACAAATTTATGGATTATCAGAGACTTATATCAAAGACCAAAACATAAGAAGCGCCCTTACCATTTCTCTCCGGAGTACACACTTGTGGTTTCTCCCTCCTGGATAACTTCTTAAGCTCTGCCACAGGTACATCCTCGTTCTCATCTGAGTCAAACCCGCAAAACTTCACGGTGACGCGAGGCGTTTTAGCGGGAGTTGTCTGAATGGACCGAATGACGGCATCGTAATACTCACCATCATAAGAGCAGGGAGCCTGACACCGGTCATCCACACACCACACTGGAGCACAGGGGCAAGGGTTGGGAAGTTAATCTCAGTTCAGTTCAGTTCAGTTCGTCCTCATATGAGGTGTCATTAACAATGTCTGACCAGGCATCTCTATCTAGCATGGCGGTTAGCAAGTTGTAGTCCTTTAAACCAACCTCCTCTTCCAAAACCTTCTTAAGTGTTAAGTTAATCTCAGATGAATCTTTAAAAGGGTTTGCCAATTCACACGCTAGACTGATCAAATCAGACCTCATACACATACTTTAAAACTACATGTAGCAAAGGATGTTTTGAAATTTACAACAAAATTGAAGCTATGAATGAGAATTGCTATAATGAAGACAGTTTAACATCACGACATAAATAATGTTAGTATTAAACCAATCATTTGTTCATCATTAAAATGTTTTGCATTTTAGAGTTCATCAGTTTACTCGTTTCTTTACTTTAGTTTAATGAAAACCATCATATAAATATTCTCTGATCTTTTATTTTTGATATAACGTTAGAGCTCCGAGGGCTCAAATGATTTGCTCAACACTTTGGCAAAACTCATCACACAAACCTTTCAAATTCTCACTCACCTCTTTCAGAATCCTCCTCAAATTTTGTATCTTCTGTCTCCTGATTGTCCGCCAGACAATCCTCAGTGGCCATTTTTCAAAATAACATCGTCTCTTTTCGCTAAAATCAGTGTCATGTCATTAGTTAATTCGTAGTAGAATGTTGTCATGCGAAAGGCAGCCAGCTAAGGGGGAGGGGGGCGTTCCCGTGAGGAACCGTCAGAAACAAATGCTGCTTATGATGCCGTTTTCTATCATATCTGGCACAAAATGCATAAACGTCTTCTGTCAAGTATCGCAAACATGGAAATACCGTGAAATAGAAGTATATGTCGCAGTTTTAGGTATAAACGTCAAATTATACGATGAAAACACGGAGGCATGCCTCGGCTTGCCGCGAGGTCAATAAGGTCAAAGGTTGCTTGAATTCTTGACCTGATAATCTAGATAAAAACAGCGTAGGACGGCTGGGGCGATATAATACATTACAGTCAGTCAGCCATAGTCATGCGGTGTATTACAGCACCGCGTGAATGCATTACAGAGTTGAGTTAGGACAGTTAATGGTAAGTAGCGATAGAATATTTCAGGTCAATATTTTTGGTCTGCATCTACAATGGATTCTCCTGACGATTCGACAGATGAGCAAGCAGACAGGCATTTTACCTGTTTGCCTGACCTGCACATAACTTTTTATGGTGAAGGAGGGGTGTTCAATTCCTTCTCCACCCTCTCGTCTACTGGAGCACTAAGTTTCACAGGGACAGAACTCTGCATCTATAATAACAATATTATTGGCGGTGCTGCCTGTTAACATCACAATCAGGTATATGCACGCAATGCCTCATATACCACCACAGCTAGTGATCCCGTTATACTTTGCATTGCAAAACACAGGATCATTATTCTTGTAAATATCTGTTTGTATCAAATAATTTTGCATAAATATCAAATTCTATTAGAAGGAACATGCTGCAAATCATGATTATGAAAAAAAAAGGAAAAAGAAAGGCAATATTCATTCACCAATTGTATTTAGTATGTACTAGATTCAGATACATTCCAGGCACAAAGCTTTCAGTCTAATTCAAATTGATATATTTCATTCAAAATTAAGAGCATTCTATGATAAAAGCAACGTTTTTTAAAGTTTTTTTTAAGAGAAATGTACATCAATACACAGACAGTTATCATATGTTTTTACCAAATTCTGTTGTAAGGAACTTGAAAAGCTTTTTTATTGTATCATATGCAAAACTATTGTCGATAATCCATGCTATAGATTAACGTTACATCATTGCTCGTTTGTTTTCAGAAATGTCGTTTTACATTCATAGACCAAGTTTGGTCATGTGACCACTGGACATGAATATGCAACAAAGAATATTGTTAGTAATGTAACATAGTCATTTAATCATAGTCACCTATAAACCAAACGCCCATAGTTACGTCACGATCTTAATTCTGTACATTGCGTCAACCTCAACGCTCTTCACACCTTCGAACAGTACAGTGGGGCAAAGGTGAACGACCGGGCGGGCGATGACACCTTCTATCTGGGGTAACACTATTATTGAATTGGACATGAATCGGGATTGTCCATTCATCATTGCAGAGTTTTGTTAAAATAGACTTACGTAAATTCTAACATAACTTAGGCAAAATCAGACTGTACCGTTTCTGAATATTTAATTTTGGAATTCTTAATAAAACAATATCCGTTGTAAGTGGACAAACAATAAGATAAGAAGAAGATTGAAATAAACTCCACACGTGTATAAAGTGAAGAAATACACCCTTAGTTTATCAATTAAGTGATGTCCTTTACTGCTATACTAAAAACTTTTACCGAAATGTTAGAATTCCTTGTAATTTTACAACCAGATAATTCTTATTAGGCAAGTGATCAATACAAAGGTTACAAAACATCGTTAGTCCAGAATAATTCATTCTTTAAAAGTTCCCTGTACGTTATTTTTGGCGTATGCGAACTTTCCTGCTGCCCCATATATGTGACTCTGGCCGAGAATAAACATTGGTCAAGGTCGCCACTCACCTCGAGGACAATGTGCGCAGGTTACCTAACATTAACTAAGGAGCACGTTAACTGAGCCAAGTGTCACTTTACCTACGGCAGACAGCCTCCTTAAGCAACATGCCGCCTTAAAGACGTGCCCAAGGAACCGTGTCGTCTTAGCTGGAACCTTCAGGTGACTCTTACAGGTGTGAAGAACGAACCCTGACTCAACACTTAACCTTTAAATGCGTACGTGTTTTTAGTTATCGGTGACCTTGATACAGTTTGCGACAAACATGGCCGCGCCAGGATTCTGTCGAACGCTCTTCTCGTATACGTGGTTTCTTGTAAGCTGGACGTTTCAGGTGATCATTCTTCAAATTCTTGGCGTCATTTCTCCAGCGAAGCAGCGACAGATTCTGGTTAAAGTTGCCAAGGCTACCCAGTTCTGGGACAGTCAACTCCAGTTTGACGACTATGCAGGTAACGTTATTATGTCACGCTAGAATTTACAGTTATACAAGCATTGAGAGCTGTTGAGTGGTAACCGAACTTAACTCCGCTCGAGTTTGACGACTATGCAGGTATTATGTCACACTAAAATTTACAGTTATACAAGCATTGAGAGCTGTTGAGTGGTAACTGATCGAACTTAACTCTCTAAAATGTTATGGAAATATATGTAATACTAACTCATCATGGAAAAATGGAACGTACCAGTATATGATTTATGAATACAATGTTGCCCAATGTGTGACCGTAGTTCAACACTGCTTTGTTTGATTTGTGCGTGTGTATATATACACTCTTTTTGCTGTATCATTATATCGCATCCACCGAGGATAGCCTTTTGCCATACACTATCTAGTTTGTCTGCCAACAAGATAGTTAAAGTTGTTAGAACGTATATTTGAAATTGATAGACGTTCTGATCATTTGCACTAGCGTATCTCTTAACAGAAGCTATGTAAAGACTAGTACTATTGTTTACTTTTGTTTATTTCATTCAGACACCTTTCTGAGTTTGACAGCTTATCTGGACGTGTGCTGGGCGGTGTGGCATGACGTCACCAGCGCCGTCAGGGTCGGGTCCCGCGCGCCCTCGTGTGACGTCATCGAACTGGAAACGGGGACAACACGTCAACTTTCAGAATTTGAAAATCCAGGTATGGACTTGATATTGTAATTGGTGTGTATGCGTAGAGAAAATGTCATTTATTCACTACTGGAATACACAATATGTCCTATGGTCGCACCTTGGGCAAATGCTGTCGTATTCAGGTCACCTGAGTTAGCGCCAATGGCAGCCGCTCCAGACCCTTGCCATTTATTGATCTATTTGTTTAACCTCGCCTATTGAAAGCTCTTTGAAATTAAGTCATGATTTGTTGTTACATGTACACTGTACGTTGAAGTTATTTGTACATATTCAGTAACTGGATAAGAAGCGACTTAGTGGTGTTTCTAAACCTAGCTGAGGCTTTGTCTTTGGAGATCAGGGCTTTACTGTTCATTATACCCTCGCGTGTCTACCTAGAGAAAAGGTGCGAGGTTTTATTTTTTTAATCTTTGATAATTGAATATCTATATTACAATATAATTGCATATGAATATTATCATATGAATATTTCTCCCTGTCCGGTCAGGCCGTCCGCTGGTGCTGAACTGTGGCAGCTGCTCCTGACCGCCGTTCCTGGCCAAGCTGGCCGACTTCAAGCGCCTCGCAGCGGACTTTGAGCAATCTGCAGATTTCCTCACGGTAATTAAAGTTACGCCAGGCACGTTCAATTCATCCATCCATCCATCCATCCATCCTTCCTTCCTTCCACCCATCCATCCATCCATCCATCCATCCATCCATCCATCCTTCGTTCCATCCTTCCATCCATCCATCCATCCATCCATCCATCCACCCATCCATGCATCCATCCATCCATGCATCCGACCGTCCGTCCCTCCACCCGTCCATCAATCCACCCATCGCTTTTATCTTATTCTTGATTCAGTACACGCATTCAGGTCACGTGACATAGGTTCTGGTCATTGCAACTTGAGGAGGATCAGAGGACTAGCGGAAAACTTGTTGATATATATAAAGTGCTTTGCGAAAATAGCATGACATCATGGGGATTATATACTTAGTCTGGTATTCAAGCCTATCATAGCTGTCAAGTCTCCTTTGCCCTCTTCCGCAAATATGATTTCGAATTAATTTCTTACGGGTAGATAAAATCTTATGAAAAGATATGGACATCATCGACAGATTTTCGTCGTTCATCTGCCTCTTTTATTTTCTCTTTATCTTCACTGCAGGTTTACCTGGCCGAGGCGCATCCACCCGGTGGCTGGGCTCTAAAGAACAACGTCATCATCCCTCAACACCGTTCTCTCCAGGAACGCTTAGCGGCTGCCAGAAAACTGCAGCGCTACGATGACCACATCCTCTGTCCAATTGTAGTAGACACCATGGATAACTCTGTGGCTAAGACCTACGCCTGCTATCCTGACCGTCTGTTTGTGATACTAGACGGTAGAGTGGCCTACAGGGGAGGCCTTGGGCCGGAGGGGTACCATTTGGACGAGGTTCGCCATTGGCTACAAAACTTCAGTGGCATCGCTAGGAAAGAATAGTAACTTCTTTCTTACCAACTTCTGTGTATCTGTATCTATATAGACTTACAAGGTAAAAGAACACAGACAAAAGATATACAAGAACAAAACAACAAAAACGGCTCAAGCAGAAGAGAGAGATAGAAGAAAATATATAGAAGCGAATAAATGATATTGTCCAGATTGGAATACAAGTAACACGGTGTAATATACATAGCTACCAAAAAGAAGATCAGATCTATTCTTTGCTATCTTTTACGTTTAATCGGCTTCTCAAAAATGGACGGACGGAAAAAGTTTTCAAGAGAGGAAAGGTGAGACATGGAATGACGGGATGGAACTGAAAGCCTCAGAGCGGTTCAACCCTGAAAAATATGGTCGTTGCTTTTACCCTCTTCTTGAAAGTTTTACATGTTTATGACATACTTTTCATTCAGCCAATAAAGACTTTTGTCCAACTTTGACTTTTTAATCACCTATTCATAATCATATATGCATAATTCATGCATCATTAATACACAAAGTGATTGTCAAGGTGCAACGAGCGAGGCAACAAGATAATAAGATTAAAGGAAAAGGATTAAATAACACATGACTACACAAATGGAATGTCAACAACATCAATACAGATTGAAATTGTTTGAAAGTACAGAAAATGACGTCTGCTAACCTCAAAACACTTCAGCAGACAAAAATAACCTCACAAAATGTATAATATCTTTCTTGCAGTACCATCTATGAATAAAAGGTGTCGCTCATACGATGTGCAGTCACAAAGTTGTCACAGTGCTTATTGCTACGCATGTCTATCATCCATTCGTAAATGTTTAATTCCACAAATTCGTTAGTCTACACTTCGAACGATGTTACATAGTTTGCATTTCCTGGTATCTCACTTCGCTAACCTAAGAACTATTAATTCAAAACTAGCACCCCCACCCTAAAACGTTTACTGAAACGTCCCTCACCCTTCTTGCGCACCTGTTACCTGGAAATGGGGCGTCCCAAGCCTGTCTCTTGTTGGTTTGGCGGGAGACAAACCACTCCAAGTTACTATAGGGGTACGTTTGGGTATAGTCAGACGCATTTTCCACAACAAATTGCGAATCGTAACATCATATTCATGATCAGAGATTATACACAACAAATTGTCACTTAAGATTAAATTATAAGATTGTTCATAACTGTTCTGATACAAATATTTAGAAATAGTCTCATTTCGCACCCCCTCATCAACGAAAATGAGGCACACCACAATAAACAACAAGTACAGATTGAACAGTTTGTCTTTATTTGATATTCAATATGTCAACTATCTACGATAAAAATAATGATACACGATGCACTTTGATAAATAGAAATTATCATATTTCTGTACATACACCTGTTAATATCTAACGAGTGAACCAACGACCGGGGGAGGTATCTTTTAGTGTTTCTTTCTTTTTATTTTTTTAATAGATACACTTATCAACAGTCTAACTCCGAAATACACAATATAGCAATCTTTGTAATTAACACTAGTTATAAATTTAAAAAAGAACGGAAAGTAACAAGAATGTAAAACATGTCTTAGTTGTATTTCACCCGAAGAGCAAAAATGTAGCAGTCCAAAGCCCCATGGCCAATCAACATCCAAGTTCTAGTGTCGTCATCTTTCATACAAACTTTTCGCGCCACTCATCCCTTGAGAGAAGTTGCACTCCGGACGTCCCGACCGCTTCTTCCAGCTAAGAATCGCCGGCGTTCAGGTGAGTATTTTCCTATTTTCTGCGGTAGAATTCCATGTTTTACCCATTTATTTCCTTCTATATCCTACATAGAAGAGTCTGTTTTGTATCCTCGCTCATTTATGCTTACTTTCAAGCTATTTCTGACAGACTTAAACTTGGACTTGAGTTTTACCATTGGGGTATTGCGCAGCCAATGTCAGGAATGTCTGAATTTTCCGGTCAGAAATTCCTTAAATGTTGCTCAAATTGTCCTCAATTTACAACGACGCTGCTTGTTTCGGTCTAATTCGTGTGAATGTGTATTTTTTCTCCGTAATTTTTGGAACTTCCTGTCAGAAATCCTAGGAAAGAAAGTGCGGGTCTATCCGCTCATTTACAAGTACGTGTATTATGTATGTAACATTGTATACGGTAGGCGTCCAAACATTATTAGATAGTCGGTCAGAATTTGAAGAAAAGTTGATTTTTCCCCACAAGTTTGCCTCAGAATTATCAGACAAAATGTTTTGACACACACTAGTATCATGTTTAGGTCAATTGTAGTAGCTTTTATTTGGAAAATGTCGACAAATGTTGAGTAGCGGTGTTTCGTGGTGCGGGCGCCGGGGAACGAAATTACGGGTCCCGTGTACGTATGTAGGCAGTACCCGGTACGAAGCTCGTGGACTAGCAACTGTATGTTAACAGGTGATTCTTAATTCAATAACCGACAGATGTGGCTACAATAAATTCTAGCTATTACCGCAAGCCTTTTCGTAAAAGTCTTTTGGCCGGTCTCCAAGAAATTCGTGAAAAAGTTTCATTTTGGCACGACGGCAGCCGACCGTCTGATTGAGCTGTCAATCATCGTACGGCTGCACGGTAATTGTTAGGTCAAAAGTTGCAACCAAAGTGGCGTTTTCTCATAAGTTTACCCCAAAACTGTCGTGAAAGGGGTACTGGAATTTAATAACAACACTTTTAGGTCAGTTTTATCAATTTCTAACGGGAAAATGTCGAGAAATTTTGAGTAGTGGTCTCACGTAGTGGCGGCGCGGGGAAACAGGTGCGGGGCCCCGTGTACGCCTGTAGACAATACTCGATACGGGGCTCGGGGAGTATGTACACGTGGATTCTTGAATATGATAGCCGATAGTTCTAGTTAGAATTGAATAGTAGCTATCATCTGAAACGTTTTTGGAAGTTCGTTTGGAAATCCTTAATTTTTTTAAGGAATTATTCGTAAATTTTAAATTTGGGACGAATTTCGAAGGCTGACTGTCCGACTGAGCTGCCAATCATCGTAGGGGTGGCGGTAAATGTTAGGTCAGAACTTGCACATAAAATGATGTTTTCTAACAGATTTACCTCAAAATTGTCGACAAAAGAGTACTGAAAACTAGAAGTATCATTTTTAGGTCGGTTTTGCCGATTTTTATCGGGAAAATGTCGACAAATGATGAGTAGCGGTCTCATGTAGTGGGGGCGCGGGGAAACAGGTGCGGGGTCCCGTGCACATCTGCATGGAATACCCGGTACGAGGATCGCGGACTATCAACAGTGGATTCTTAGATATGATATGTTAATAGTTGCATTTCCTATGAAAATATATGTATATTTCTGTATTTCTGGGACGATTTATGGAATCTTGCAGAAAAATTATCGTAGGGATGACAGACACCGTATCCTTACCGTAGCGTTCAACCTTTTGTTTTCGGTGAAAGTTAGCGTGGACTCCGCCTGACGGGATCCGATCTGACGGTCACTTCCCGAAGACAAATGCCGGGCCACGCCTCCCTTTTCTCTCCTTGAAAATGTCTATTTTTTTTATTTCTTGGCTGTTTTTTCGGAATCTTTCAGATAATTATCGTATGGATGACAGACACCGCATCCTTACCGTAGCGTGCGACCTTGTGTTTTCGGTGAAAGTTAGCGTGGACTCCGCCTGACGGGATCCAATCTGACGGTCCCTTCCCGAAGACCACGCCTGCCTTTTCTCCCCTGGAAGATATTTTTGTGTGTACTTGGTCTGATTTTTTTAGAATCTTTCACGAAAATTAGCGTACTACTGACAGATACAGTGTCCTTTAGCGTAGCGTCAATCTTGTGTTTTCGGTGATATGTAGCGAGGCATCCACTTGGATATAACCGAGCTAACGGTCCTAATCGAGGACCGGACGGTCCACGTCCCTCTTTTTCTTCCCCTGAACATATACAGAGCTTTACATTTTGTTTTCACAAATCTCAGTTTTCCAGACGTGCTCATCTTTTTGACTCTTGTACTTATGACAACGATTTTTTAACGCTGTTCACAAGAAATGTTGACACCTGTTTCTGTTTTTGCCGGGGCGCCGCAGGCGCCCGGCTTTGTCCCCGGTTTAATGGTTCGTCCTTGGATGGGTCTGCTATGGTCGCAAAATGTACCGTGCGTTTTTACGACAATTCTCAGCCCTTCTCAGCCCTTCAAATAAACGCAATGTACCGTGCGTTTTTACGACAATTCTCAGCCCTTCTTAGCCCTTCAAATAAACGTTGTAAGAATACTGTTTATCCATGACCTCTACTCGTACAGAAAACATTGCAGCGCTCATTAGCAAAGTCTAGGAAAGGAAAATGTTTCTTGATTTGCAGTAAAACACTGGTCATGTAACATTTGAGGAGTTGTCGTTAAATCGCACGGTTCATTTTGCGATAGCGTTGACGGGTCCGGGTATTTAGCGGAATAACCCGGAATAACCCGGAATAACCCGGAATAACCTTAATAAAGGATGAAAGCTACCGAAATACAGTGTGCTTTGATAAGTTAAGATCGCAGAATGCAATATTTTGGCATAAAATAATGTATATATGGCCATGGGAACAAGAAATATTACGGTTATTCCGGGTTATTCCGGGTCATTTCGGGTTATTCCGGTAAATACCCTCACGGGCGTTGACGGTGCGGAGGAGGTGAGATTTTTATCGTACAGAAATTGGTACAGTTTGTAAAGTTATCTTTCTGGAATTCGGATGTATTAAAATATAACATTACATTCTAAGGCGTAGTGTCATGTGAGTAAAATGAGCACGACATTTGACGAAAGATTTTGTGGAGGGTATACAGTCAAGTTTATTGTGCAACGATTGGAACAGTTTACGTGCGGGTGGGAGGGGGGCGTGCGTCTATATATGCAGCTGCAGGAGGTCCTGCAGGACATTTTCGATCGTAAGAGTAACGTACAATTTGAAAAGATAGTGATCATGAATTCGGACACATTGAAACATATTTCCAAGGAACGGTATATAGTTTTTTTAGTAAAACCAGTGTGTGGGGATTGACGAGAATTTAGATAGTTTAATGGTGCACTGTGCTTGAGCCGATGCGAGGCATTATGCAGGGCATTTTTGATTGTAAAAATATCGTACAAGTTGAAAAGATGGATCGGATTCTAATACATTAAAACATACATTTCCAAAGAATAGTAGAAAACAACGGATTGTAGCTAACTGTTAAACAATCAGCAAAGCAGTTGGCAAGATGTCACACCTGAACTTTTGTAGATTTTTGCTTTTTGTTGGTACTAGTAAGATGTTATGTGATCAAGACAATATTTTCTTTCTGTTTCAGTGACGCCTTAGACTGTTCTCTGCTATATATACAAGTGACACAGTAATATACAGAAACTTACAGCTAGCAAAAGTCTGTACTCAATAAGATTTTACACAGTACACATTTATACTTCTTCTGCTGAAATCTACGCATTACATTTTGCATCCAACCAAAGAGGTTTGAAAGAGAGTCCTTGATCCAACCAAATTAGACCTTGAGACCTATTAACAGATCATTGATCACTGTGCATTTTGCACATACCAGACTCAATCGTGCCACTGAGCACTGCATTTTGCACACACCAGACCAATTGTGCCACTGAGCACTGTGCATTTTGCACACACCAGACCTATCGTGCCATTGAGCACTGTGCATTTTGCACACACCAGACCTATCGTGCCATTGAGCACTGTGCATTTTGCACACACCAGACCAATCGTGCCATTGAGCACTGTGCATTTTGCACACACCAGACCAATCGTGCCATTGAGCACTGTGCATTTTGCACACACCAGACTCAATCGTGCCACTGAGCACTGTGCATTGTGCAAATAAAGTCAAGCAAAGAACACATATATTGTGAACAATGTGTGAATCTATTTTATCGGGAAAATACCACCAAGGTGACATCATTTTCAGTGGAGATAATAGAGGCAAACAATGCACTGCAAATGCTTTAATGGCAGTTGTTAACCACAGTACTTGCAGACAAGCAATTACCTGGACAAGTACAGACCTTGATGGTGTACTTTTTCAAGGAGATGCACTATACACCTACATAAAACCATCACTAAGATCTGGTGTGGAGTTCCTCTCCGTTGATGATATTCCAGACTATTTGCAACTTTACAACAATACTGTACGTGTATCAATAAAAGAGTCTTACACTGGAGACATATTTGCCACAGAAGCAGTCTATCCTTATTACACCTTAAAGAAAGCCCTAGAAGCAGCATTTGCTGAATCCAACACTTGTCTTTTCATAACAGCACATGGAATAACTGGTTCAACAGTAGCATTGTTGCACGCTGATAACAAGTATTTTGTTTATGACTCACATGCCAGAAGTCCCATAACAGCATTGCCAGATAGCCATGGCACTTCTACTTTAAGCATGCACAGTTCAAACAGCAATCTAGTTTCATTCTTGCAACAACTTAACTGGAACACAACATGCAATTTTGAGGTTGTCCCAGTACAAGCAGAAAATGTTTTCTTATCAGTTGAACCTACTGGTATACACATTATCAATCTGACTAGCAATGTTTCTTCTATGATTGAGTCAGAAAACTGCTTTCAAGTTCAACAACAACACACATACACCTTGGTTAAACCAGAGTTTGTATCTACGAAAGAGAACCTACAACAACCAAACACAGCATTTCCATTTGCACCACATTGTAACCAAAGTACTGGGAAAAACATTGTGCCATGCACCACAAGCAAACATCCAAGTGCTATGCCAGAGAACAGGAATGAAGGCCTCTTGAATCAATTAGTAATGTCACCAAATGCAGCATCAAATTTAAATGATAAAAAAGTGCAAGGTCTTGCAATCCAAAGCGCAATATGCAAGGACAAACAAGAAAAACAAACCTATCAACAGAAGACAGAGAGTCTTGCAGAACAAAGAACATCATACAAAGCAAAGAAAGCAAATGAGACCTGTGAGCAAAAAGCAGCACAGCAAAGAGCATCATATAAAGCAAAACGAGCAAATGAGACCCCTGAGGAAAAAGATGAAAGACTTGCAAAACGAAGAACATCATACAAAGCAAAACAAGCAAATGAGACCCGTGAGCAAAAAGATGAAAGACTTGCAAAACGAAGAGCTTCATACAAAGCAAAACAGGCAGATGAGACAACTGAGCAAAAAGCAGATAGACTTGCACAGGAAAGAGCAAAACGAGCAAATGAGACCCCTGAGCAAAAAGACGATAGACTTGCAAAACGAAGAGCATCATACAAAGCAAAACAAGCAAATGAGACCCCTGAGCAAAAAGCCGAAAGACTTGCAAAACAAAGGACATCACGCAAAGCTAGCAAAGCAAAAAGAGCTGAACAAGAATCTTCACAAGAAAAAACGCAACGACAGAGGAAAAACTGTGATAGAGTGAGAAAAACATTGGCTACAAAATATGTTAGAGAACATAGCATAGACTATACCAGTGAACAATACAAATCAGACTTTCCTGCATTTCATTGCTATATAAAACAGCAGCCAAAGTACTACTGTAGCATATGTAGACAATTGTTATTTCATGACCAAGTGCGAAACTGCAACAATGCTGTCATAGACAAAATAGTCAATGATATTTCTGGTCAACATCATCTCTGTTCAAAGTGTTTGATTTGTCTTGAAAAAGACAAACCCATACCCAATGCTTGGACTAACAATATGGATCCAGGTGACATTCCATCATGCCTGAAACAACTCAGTAGAATGGAAACAAGACTTGTCAGTTTGAAATACACCTTCATCAAGTTAATTGTATTACCAGGTGGACAATTTGGTGAACAAGGTCAAGCCATAAGTTTCCCTACCAACATTGAAACTACTTGCCAACTGTTACCACATAGCCAAGATACAGCTGGGCTAGTAATAGTACACCCTTGTCAGACAAATGAAAGTAAAACACAAAGAACAGACCCACAACACATTGTACGATTTTCCAAAATGCATGAAGCTCTTACATGGCTGGTAACGCATAATCATCTATATTCACATGTGAACATAGCTACCTTTGAAAACTGGGTAAAAAAGTCAAGTGAATTCAATCCAATGATCACAGACGCCAATGAACCAGACTTCTCAAGTGCACCTTCTACTGTCCAAGAACTCTCAGCTTTTCCCTGTAACTACATTAATCCAAATGTCCAGTTACAATCTCTGTTGCAGAATGTAACAGACAATGTCCCAGTGATATCACTACCACGTGAAACATCACCACCACAAAGCATATTTAAAGAGACTGATCTTGAGGAACACTGTTTTCCACAGTTATACCCATATGGTAAAAATGGCTTCAAACAGACGCGTGATGTACAACTAACAGACTTACAGTACTTCCAATCACGTTTGCTCAATATCAATGATTGCTGGAGAAAAAACATCCCATGGCTCTTCTTTGCCTTGAACTCGTATGAAATCAAGAAATTGTACAGTCAGATATCCATTGTATGTAGAATGCAAAAGCAGAGTAATGTTAGATCACAATCCATAGCACAGCCACTAACAGCAGGCGATCTGCATCATGAAATTGATCAACATGTTGAAAGCACATCATACACATTTATGAAGAATATACGTGGAACAGCAGCTTACTTCAAGGACCAACTGCTAAACTTGCTAGCAAAAATAAACACTATTGGACCACCAACATGGTTTGTCACTGTGTCTGCTAATGATTTAAACTGGCCAGAATTGTTCATGACCCTGAATCCTGACCTGACCTATGAAGAAGCTAAAGCATTACCACAACAAGACAAATGGAACCTAATGAGATCAGACCCTGTCATGTGTGCGATACACTTTAATAGACGCACTGATGCACTTCTACGCTTCATACTGAAGAGTCCACAACATCCCATTGGTAGAATCAAAGATCACTGGATTCGTGTGGAATTCCAATTAAGAGGTTCTCCACAGTGAAATTTCTGTCACGAAGAAAGAACGACAATGCACATCCGGGACCTCTTCCCGCCTTTGGCTGTGGTCTCGCACCGGAGTTTCTTTTACGATTTTTATATCCGGCACACAGCGCACACAAGGGATACAATTCCGCCCACAAAAGTACGCCGGAAAATCCAATTATACCAGTGAACAAAGGTTTCCAGCCAACTTCCCATAGATTTTAGATATAAACTTCTAGTTTAATAATGATGCACATTTTACTGGAACACAACATGAAATTTTGAGGTAGTCCTTCCAAATGCGCCCCGGCCAGCTTTTTTTAAAAGCTTTCTTGTTACTGTACTTCCAGCTCAGTAGCGCCGCCTAGCCCACCAGCAACGAACTGCAGAGCAACTTGACAGAGGGCTAAAATGCATTCTCTTAACAGGTAAGCAATGTTCTCTTCACTATTTGCTATAGATAGAGGAAAATCTTAAGATGTAATGTGTCATCCGAAAGGTTCTTTAAGGAATTTGAACTTACCTTTAACAAAGCAATCCCTCACCTTGAGTCACAGACTGTTGTAGCTAATATTCTTGTTACCATTAAGATAAGTCATTGGTGCTGATATGTTTTCCTTTCATCAACAGAACACTTCAGGAGAAAAGGCATCCATTCCTGTCCACCCAGCTTTCGAAATATTCTGGAGCTTAAATTGTCTGGGATCTGCTACCAGATATTTTGAGACTTCGTGCCTGATTCTTACAACACTTTCTTCACTCTGTATATGGAAAACCGTCTTGGCTTATGTAGAAATCATTTTATATCCCAAAAAAATTCTGTGGAAAGTATTTGACTCTATTGTATTAAACTGTGACGAGGTGTCACTGTAGCTTGTGTGTATGTTTGCCAGACTAGTCATTTACTCTCTCTTTGTCCTTCTCTCTCCCTCTCTCTTCACCTCTTCCCTCTCTCTCTCTCTCTCTCCGTCTCTCTCTCCCCCTTCTCTCTCTCTCTCCGTCTCTCTCTCTCCCCCTTCTCTCTCTCTCTCTCTCCCTCTCTCTCTCTCCCCTCCCTCCCTCCCTCTCTGGTTCTGTCTCTCTCTGATACAGATCACCCCTTCAACTGATGTCACCATTTCCTGGCTACCTAAAGGGAAGCAAGCCTCAGAAAGACAGCAAGAACAGGATAAGTAGATATCCTTTCCTTTTTATGTATCAGGATGGGGGTGTTTGGGTAACCTGAGCCAAACTCTACTTTGGTTTGCTCAATAAATGAGTTAAAAGTAGGGACCATTTTGGAATGAAAGTGCCTTGTTAACGAGATCTTAAATATCATAAAGAATAGATATACTGGGGTTCTGGGATAGACCTAGAATATTACTAAGACTTTGTTGACTTTAGTAGTTAGCTGCACGCACAGCCGTCATTCTTGCGCTAAAGAAGGATGTCTTCATCAGCATCGATGGACTACAAGAGAGAGAAACACAAAGAGAGAGAGACAGAAAGATGTAATAGCTTGTAAGATTACAATGTACATCTATTCTACCTCGTACGTGATCTTGATTTTCTTAGTTGGTCTCTTGGTCCATCCTGTAAAAAAAAAAGATGGACTTTGAAAGATGATGAAAGTTGCACCAGTGTTCTGCATGTTTGCACCCGTCTTGTAAGAGAAAAGGCGGAACACGGACTCAGATATGACTTAGTTTCATCCGTCTTTAATTTTTCTTTACAACCATCTTGTAAGTGAAAAGATGGAATTAGAGTCAGAATAGATTATTTTCTTTTCATCCATCTTGTATGGGAGAAGATGGCTCTTAAGACTTTTTTTTCAATCAAATTGATCCATCTTGTATGTGATAAGACGGATGAGTAGCTATCATTGGCATTTATGAATCGTACTGCTGAGTCTCGATCGCTCCAGAAGACCCATCTCGTAATGATGTTGTAATGTTTATCCAACCATCTTGTAATGGAGAAGATGGCATGTGAAGATCATAATGGAATTCTTTCGAGTAACTATCATTGCTATTCAAGAATCGGACATCCCCATCAAGAGACTCCAACACCTTGGATGCTACGATCATCACACATCGAATAAAGAATTACACACTGAATAAAGATTGTCAATAACTTTCAATGCTTTTCTTTATTCCACAATAAAAATTCCTTCATACCAATGCTAAATGACAGAAGATTGGAAAGAAAAAACCTTAAATGCTTGAGTTTACTAGGTTGAAAGGCAGTACTTTCATCTGCCTTTGGCTTGCTCTCTGGTGTTCACATGTACTTTGACTTAGACCAGAAAAGGTGAGTTAAAAACTAAATTAGACCAGGGACTTAGTTAGTAGTTGAAGTGTGTGTGATAATTCAGAGAGCAAGCTCAGTTACCAAATTCTTTGGGGGTGGGGTGACAGATAAGAAAATTCAAATTTGAAAGTTCTTTTTCAAACAAGATAACAGACAGAAAACAAAGCTGTGGATTGAAGTTTTATCCACAAAAGCTTTGATATTTTGCATAATGATGTAACTTAATATGAAGCTTGTTAGTTAAGGACATAGTCTAGTTATAAGCTAGTTAAGCTAATTGACAGTGTTAATTCTTGTCATTTTCCTAATTACAAGGCACACCCCAAATTTTAGCTCTTGTAAAGGCCAAAGGAATTCTGTTCTGGTGAACAGAGAATTTCTTTAGCCTGGCCAAACATCTTAAGTCTCACAATTTTTCATTTGCATAATTGCTATAGGACTGCTGAAGTTCTACATCTTCGAGACAATGTCGAGCCACTTACCCAGATGCCAGAGGTAAGAAATGTTCGCACTGCGCATGCGGCGTTGAGCCAACCACATAAGTAATTTCTCTCCTCATACAAACTGCTTCTTTCCTCAATACCAACAAAGAGGGGGGTTCTTTTCAATGCCTACTAGTAGCATCTGGAGTTAGCTAGCTTTTTGTGTTTTTATGTCCCATAATGGGAAGGGAAGTTGGGTCCTTGGGAAATATGGGAATTCTTTTTTTGTTTTGATCTTGTGCACACACTGTGTAAGCTGTGTTGAGGTTGAAATAAAGAAACTGTGTCTGAATACTGTGTGGTGTGAGTTACTCGCGATTAGTTGTAAGATAGAGTAAGAATTCTTCATGGATCTTGGGGTCCTTTTTGTGACAATTTTCCACACATGTTGATTTTGAAATAAAGAGACAATGTCAGAATACTGTGTGGTGTGAGTTACTTGCATTTAGTTATAAGACAAGACTTCTTTGAGATTATAACCTTAAGACATTTTGCTGTCATTTTTGGATTGTTTGTAAACTGCAATGTTTGAAATAAAGAGTTAGTTTGAATACTGTGTGGTGTGAGTTACTGACGCGCATAGTAATACGATAGAACACTTTTGCAAACCTTTTCGCGACACTTTTCCACACACACTGTGCAAGCTGTGTTAAGATCTGGATTGAAATAAAGAAACTTTGTCTGAATATTGTGTGGTGTGAGTTACTCGCAGTGAGTTATAAGATAAGACTCTTCGTGATTATAATATTTAGACATTTTTGTGCCAAATTTGTATTGTCTGTAAGATGCAATGTTTGAAATAAAGAGACAGAATCTGAATATTGTGTGGTGTGGTTACTCGTGATTGGATAGGTTAAACTTAAGGACTTCTTCACGAGTTTTTGGAGATCTTTTGCACAGATTTTGAGGATGGATCACACTTGACAGAAAGGTTTGTATCTTCCAGGTAAACACAATAAATTTTCTAAGTTTCTTCTTATCTGAAACATTTCTAACTTTTTTTGTAGTTTCCTTTATTTCAGGTGATTCCATGGAAGACGTCAGTTTCCTGGCTACCAGCAGGGCAAGCAGTAGGACCATGACAACCAAAATCAAACACCCGAGTAATGGACTTTTTTATTAACTATGACAAATTTTTAATCTACTGTAATTTGCATACTGTAGTAACTGAAAGTGATAGCTTGTGATAGCTTCATTGGTACGATATAAAAGAGTACTCTGTTGCGTCAGATTCTGTAGTACATATAACAGTTATCTAGAAATAAATTTAGAGGCACACATCCTGAAAATTTCACTTGGAAGCTTTAAAGTGGTGTAGACTTAAAATAAGTATGACTGTAGGCTTAGTTGTCACTGCCAGCTATTTTATGGCAGCTGTTTGTTATACAGTAGAAGCTAGTTAACTGCACAATGGATTAACTCAGTACACATCTGTTCACTGCACGGAAATCCCAAATCCCAAACCGGTGCAGCCCAGCTAAATAACTTTGCATTATTGCACCAGCCATGCAGATAACTGCACAAAATTCACTGGCAAATAGGCCGTGCAATTAAGCATCTTCTACTGCATTGATAGTTCAGTCTATCTGTGACACTAGTTTTCTAATCATGTTTCTAACATATTCTTTATTGTCTTCCACAGAAACTTTCCAATGATGGTGCTCCTGCCTCAAGGCTTCCTAGAGGTCCCCCCTATGCTGTGGACAACAGGAACTGAACCAGATAACAAGCTCTTTATTTTACAACTTGTGTTGAAACTTTGTAGGAGGTATAAACCAAATGTAAAGATACGCAGAAGTAAAAGTAAGATGGTATTACGTTTGTTTAATGGACCAAGATATGGAAGGTCATAGGCAGATATTGACAGCTGAGTATGTGTGATATATTTCTTAAAAAGCTACTTAATATAAACTTGGTGAAATTACCTTGATTTATACAAATAAAAGTAATTTAATTTGTGGTGTCTGTTTTGGGATAGGTTTTCTTGGACACTATTTCAAATATTCACATTTGTTTTTTTTTCTGCAGGCTCGCTCACTGGACAGACAGCTCTACCTCCAGGCTACTTGGAAGAGGATGCAGATCTGAGGCATCAGAAGATAGCATTCTTATTCTTCTTTTCTTCCTTCCTTCCATCCGTCTTCTTGATAACACTGCTTCTTCAACAGTGACCTTCAGCATTCTGGGATTCGAACCCGTGTCCTCATGAACATGCAGGATTTGCACTTACAGAAAAACACTTTTTTCCTCCATTTACTTCTTGCCTCTCTCCTTTCTTCCCTACGTCTTCTTAATAACACTGCTTCCTCAACAGTTACAGTGACATTCATCCACAGCCTGCTGGGACTTGAGCCCAAGTCCCCAGAAACATGCAGGATTTGCAACTACAGACCAAACTCTCCTTTTCTTCCTCATGTCTATCTTTTGACACTGACAGATTCCATCTACAGCCTGCTGGAATTTCAACCTGCGCTGGCTATGTTCTCAGGAACATGCAGGATTTGCACACAGGACACATTTGCAGACAAAAGGATCCTTTATTTTCCTTCCTTCTGTCTTTCTTCCTTCCTCCCTGTCTAAGTTTTTCAGTTGTTGCAAGGCACCAGTAGAGACTGTTTAACTTAGCACTCTGGTACAATACAGGTTTTAGCCTGACTCTGGACTCAGCAGAGCAGATTGTCCTTTGCTTTTCAGTACATCTCAGTAAGCACAATTTGTGCTGCTGTTTCAGATCTAGACTTACTGCTGGGACTTGAGCCCATGTCCCCGGGAACATGCAGGATTTGAAGCTTACAGACCAAACACTCATTTCTTCATCTTTTGACATTGACATCCATCTACAAGCTGCTGGGATTTGAACCTGTGTCCTCAGGAACATGCAGGAATTGCACACAGGAGACATTTACAATCCTTTACTTTTCTTTCTTTCTTCCTTCCTTCCTTGCCTGTCTTTCTTTAGTTGATGCAGGGCACCTAGAAACTGTTTGCACTGGTAAAGTACAGGTTTTAGTGTGACTCAGCAGAGCAGATTATCCTTTGCTTTTCAGTACATCTTAGTTAGCACACTTTTTGCTGCTGTTTCAGATCTGAACCAACAACCTCAGTGGTAAAATATCAGTTTCTCCATAATCTCATTTATTGCAGTGATAGAGATTGGGCAGAACAAAGAAGCCTAACAAATACTCCTTTGCCTTTCAGTATATGTTTCAGTAAACAAAATGCTTCTGCTGCTTGGGATTCAAACTAACAACATTAGCGAGGTTTCTAACGTGACCAGTTATTTCAGTGTTTATTTCCAGATTCTGACACATTAAGGACTCCTAATAACATACAATATTTGCCTTTCAGTGCCTCTCACCAAATGTACTTTGTGGTGCTGTTTGGTATTCATGAAACCAACACCTCTTGAAATCAGAATGATACTCAAATCTTTCCTTACATCTCACTGTGCAGTCTCTATTCCAGGGTGACTCCAAATTTTACAGAACAGGCTATCTTGAAAAAATTATCCTCTACTTCTCTGCAGAATTCTCTGAAACCGCACTTTGTGGTGCTGCTTAAGAAGTCCCTAAGAGGGTATCTAATGGTTTTCCTTACATAATTCTTCAAGGAAACAGCTGGAACTGCTTGGGATTTGAACCCTCAACTCCTGTTAGAGGATCCTTGATTCTTTTGTTACACCTCACTTAGGCTGCAAGAAGTACCAGGAATTCAGCACCAAGGACTGAAAGGAAAATTCTAATGCTGTTTGCAGAGTTAAAAGTTGTAGAAACTATGAGGTTTTGCTGTTTCTAAGGATTTCATCCACCTGCAAAGAAACTGAAGCAAACACAGAAGTCCTACTCTGGTTACTTTTTCCTGTTTCAGTCCTGCCGACTACATAGACATACTGATTTATGCTTTCTATTTTTCTCAGGTTGGACCATGCAGCCTGTGCGCCATGCAGTGTTCTTCTAGCAGTGCTAGCTCCAAGGCAGTTAAACTAAATGAACTAGATTTCTCTCCTTGTTTGACTTCTAATGGCAAATTGGCAGCTACCTTTGTCTTTCTCTTTGAGTTACCTCAATGCAGGATAAGTCTTGCTGAGACTGAGGGGAGACAAGCAGCTGCAGTGGTTCCTGACTACAGGAAGCAGAGCAGAAGCTTGGCCCACGAGTCTACAGGGTACTTAATATTCTACTTCAAAGTTTACCCATTCTGCCTCTCCCTCCCTGCATCCATCCCTCATTACTCTCTCATTCTCTCCTTCAGACCTCCCATCTCCTCCCTCCCATCCTTTCTCACATATACTCCTTCAAAACTAGCAATCAACATTTTAATCTTTATTGCCTTTTTCAAAAAAGTTTGTAAAAAGAATGCTCTATACGTCTTGACTCTGTTTAGATTCCACAGTGTGAAGAAGAGCTAACAAATTCTTTGTTTTCATGTGCTTTCAGATGAGGATTTGGTGAGTCCCTGACCCTGATGTCATTGATGTCACTGTTTCCTGGCTACCTAAAGGGAAGCAAGCTTCAGAAAGACAAGCAAGAACAGGATTAGTACGATATCCTTTCCTTCTTGTGTATTAGGGTGGGGGGGGGGGTGTTTGGGGAACTTGAGCCAAACTTTACTTTGGTTTGGCTCAATAAATGAGTTAAAACTAGGGAACATTTTGGCAAGTGCCTTGTTACAAAAATCTTATAACATTAACTTTAAGAATAAAAGTACTGGGGTTTTGGGATAGACCTAGAATATTGCTAAGACTTATAGTAGACTCAACTGTAGTTTGAGCTGCACGCACAGCCGCCATTCCTGAGATAAAGGAGGATGTCATCATCAGCATCGATGGACCACCAGAGAGAGAAAGAGAGTTATTCAGTAGTTTGCGTATGACTAATTACTGTTTCTTTATGAATTTATATTGCAACTGATTCCATATTTCTAAGTCCATCTTGTAAGTGGAAAGATGGGACTTTGAAAGTGCTTCAAATGTTTGCAACCGTCTTGTAAGTGAAAAGGCGGAGCACTGACTGAGAAATAATTTTTTTACGTCCATCTTGAAGAATTCTCTTGAACCCATCTTGTATGAAAGAAGATGGCACACGGATATTATTGTGATGTTTTTCACCATCTTGTAATGGAGAAGATGGCAAACGGATATTATTGTAATGCTTTTCCACCCATCTTGTAATGGAGAAGATGGCATAGGAATTTTATAATCGAAAAATTTCAAAGAAACTATCGTCAATATTCAAGAACTGGACTCCTGAGAGACATTCCTGAGGACGTCCCCAACAAGAGACTTCAACCACGCTCACCATCATTACACACTGAATAAAGAGTCACACACTGAATAAAGAAATTGTCAATAACTTTCTATGCTCATCTTTATTCCTAAATAAAGATACTCCTTCAATAAAGATATTCCTTCACTCCTTGAATCCAGATATTCTTTCAATAAAGCCAAATGGCTGAATGCAACAGATAATATTGAAAAGAAAATCCACCTAAACGATCGAGTTTGTTAAGCTGCAAGGCATTTCCACCTGCCTTTGGCTGGCTCTCTGGTGTTCACATGCACTTTGACTTAGACCAGGAAAGGTGAGTTAAAAACTAAATTAGACCAGGGACTTAGTTAGTAGTTGAAGTGTGTGTTGATCATTCAGAGAGCAAGCTCAGTTGCCAAATTCTTTGGGGGTGGGGTGACAGATAAGAAAATTCAAATTTGAAAGTTCTTTTTCAAGCAAACAAACAGACAGAGAACAAAGTTGTGGATTTGATTCTTATCCACAGAAACTTTGATGTTTTGCATAATGTTGTAATTTAATATGAAGCTTATTAGTTAAGGATTAGTTTTAAGCTAGTTAAGCTAATTAACATTGTGTTAGTTCTTAATTCATTTTACTAATTACAAGGCACCCCAAATTTTAGCTGCTATAAGGCCAAAGGGCTTCTCAGTTCTGGTGGACAGAGAATTTCTTTAGCCTAATCTTTATATCTTAACATTGTGTTTATTCTTTTCATTTGCATAATTGCAATTGGACTGCTGTTTTCTTGAACATTTTCAAGACAACAGGAGCAACTACCAATACAACATGCCAGAGGTAAGAAATGCTTGCACTGCACATGCGGAGTTGCGCCAACCACATAATTCTCTCCTCATACAAACAAAGATTTTTACAATAAAAATTCCTACTAGTAGCATTTTTTTTGTGTTTTTATGCCCCATGATGGGAAGGGAACTTGGGTCTTTGGGAAATATGGGAATTCTTTTTTTTGTTTTGATCTTGTGCACACACTGTGTAAGCTGTGTTGAAATAAAGAAACTGTGTCTGAATACTGTGTGGTGTGAATTACTTATAATTAGTTGTAAAATGATATTAGTAAGAATTCTTCACGGCTCTTGGGGTCCTTTTTGTGACAATGTCCTACACATTGATTTTGAAATAAAGAGACAATGTCTGACTACTGTGTGGTGTGAGTTACTCGTGATTATTTATACATTAGAATACGGACTTCTACACAACTTTAATAGATCTTTTTGTGACAATTTTCCCCACACACTGTGCAAGCTGTATTGAGATCTGGATTGAAATAAAGAGACATTGTCTGAATACTGTGTGGTGTGAGTTACTCGCAGTTAGTTGTAAGATAAGACTTCTTCGCGATTACAATCTTATTATTAAGACATTTTGCTGCCAAATTTGGAATGTTTGTAAACTGCAATGTTCGAAATAAAGAGTTAGACTTTGCATACTGTGTGGTGTGAGTTACTTGCGATTAGAAATACAATAAAATAAGGACTTACAACACTTTTGCAAACATTTTTGTGACACCTTTTCACACACACTGTGCAAGCTGTATTGAGATCTGGATTGAAATAAAAAGACATTGTGAGAATATTGTGAGGTGTAAGTTACTCGCAGTTAGTTATAAGATAAGATTTCTTCACAATTACAATCTTAAGACATTTTTGTGCCAATTTTAGATTGTTTGTAAACTGCAATGTTTGGAATAAAGAGAGTTTGAATACTGTGTGGTGTGAGTTACTCGCAATTAGTAATACGATAGAATAAGGACTTGTGCAAGCTGTATTGAGATCTGGATTGAAATAAAAAGACATTGTTTGTCATATTGTGTGGCATGAGTTACTTGCATTTAGTTAAAAGATAATATGACTTCTTCGTGATTATTATCTTAAGACATTTTTGTTAGAAATAAAGAGAGTCTAAATGTTGTGTGGCGTGAGTTACTCGCGATTAGTCTTAAGATAGGTTAAGGACTTGGAGTTTGCAAGTTTTGGAGATCTTTTTGCACCGATTTTGAGGATTGAGTACACTGGACAGAAAGGTTTGTATCTTCCAGGTAAACATGTAACTTTCTTCTCATCTGAAACTTTTCTAACTTTTTTGTAGTTTCCTTTATTTCAGGTGATTCCACGGAAGACGTTTGTTTCCTGGCTACCGGCAGGGCAAGCAGTTACCATGACAACAGAAGTCAAACACCAGTAATGGACTTTTTTTTCAACTATGACAAATCTACTGTAATTTGCATTTACAGTAGTAGGAGTAACTGAAAGTGATAGCTTGTAATAGCTTTATTGGTATGATATAAAAGAGTACTCTGTTGTATCTGTAGTGCATATAACAGTTATATGTAGAAATAAATTTAGAGGTAAAAATCCTGAAAATTTCACTTGGAAGCTTTAAAGTGGTGTAGACTTAAGTAAGAATATGACTGTAGGCTTAGTTGTCACTGCCAGCTATTTTATGGCAGCTGTTTGTTATACAGTAGAAGCTAGTTAATTGCACAACGGATTAACTCAGAACACATCTGTTCACTGCACGGAATCCCCAAATCCCAAACTGGTGCAGCCCAGCTAAATAACTTCGCATTATTGCACCAGCCAGATAACTGCACGAAATTCACTGGCAAATAGGTGACGTGCAATTAAGCGGCTTCTACTGTATTGATAGTTCAGTCCATCTGTGACACCAGTTTTCTAATCATGTTTCTAACCTATTTTTTTTTTTTTTCTCCCACAGAAGCTTTCCAAGGATGTGTGCTTCTGCCTCAAGGCTACCTGGAGGTCCCCCTATATTCTGTGGAGAACACTGGAACTGAACCAGATAACAACCTCCTTATTTTACAACTTGTGTTGAAACTTTGAAGGCGGTGTAAACCAAATGTAAAGATACACAGAAGTAAAAGATGGTTGTTTAATGGACCAAGATACTAAGGGTCATAGGCAGCTATTGACATCTGAGTATGTGTGATATATTTTTGAAAGCTATTTAATATATAAACTTGGTGAGATTACCTTGAGTTCTACGAACAAAAGTAATTTAATTTCTGGCATCTATTATGGGATAGTTTTTCTGGGACACGTGCACTATTCCAAATATTCACACTTTGTTTTTTTTTCTGCAGGCTCACTCAGTGAACAGACGACACTACCTCAAGGTTACTTGGAGGAGGATGCAGATTTGAGGCATCAGAACACAGCATCTTATCCTTCTTTTCTTCCCTCCTTCCATCTTCTTGATAACACTTCTTCTTCAATGGTGACATTCAGCATGTTGGGATTCGAACCCATGTCCTCATGAACAAGCAGGATTTCCGCTTACAGACAAAACACTTTTCCCTCCATTTACTTCTTGCCTCTCTTCCTTCTTCCCTATGTCTAAATCTTGATAACAATACTTTCATCCCCAGCAGTCTGAGATTTGAGCCCATGTCCCCAGGATTTGCAGCTACATGTATACCAAACACTCCTTTCTTCCTCATCTGAGTCTTCTGACACTGACAGATTCCATCTACAGCCTGCTGGAATTTCAACCTGCACTAGCTGTGTTCTCAGGAACATGCATAATTTGCACACAGGACACATTTACAGACAAAACAATCCTTTATTTTCCTTCCTTCCTGTCTAAGTTTTCAGTTGTTGCAGGGCACCTAGAAACTGTTTAACTTTTGCACTCTGGTACAATACAGGTTTTAGCATGACTGACCTGACTCAGCAGAGCACTGATTGTCCTTTGCTTTTCAGTACATCTCAGTAAGCACAATTTGTGCTGCTGTTTCAGATCTAGACTTACCGCTGCACTAGAGCCCATGTACCCGGGAACATGCAGGATTTGGAGCTACAGACCAAGCACTCATTTCTTCCTCATTTAACTTTGAATTTAGTCTTTTGATTGACATCCATCTACAAGCTGCTGGGATTTGAACCTGTGTCCTCAGGAACATGCAGGAACTGCACACAGGAGACATTTACAGACAAAACAATCGTTTACTTTTCTTTCCTTTTTCCTTCCTTCCCTGTCTTTCCTTAGTTGTTGCAGGGCACCTAGAAAGTGTTTGCACTGATTAGGTACAGGTTTTAGTGTGACTCCTGACTCAGCAGAGCAGATTATCCTTTGCTTTTCAGTACATCTGTGTTAGCACAATTTGTGCTGCTGTTTTGGATCTGAACCAACAACCTCAGTGGTAAAATACATCTCATAATAATCTCATTCATTGCAGAGTGAATCTAGATTTGGTAGAACAAACAAACCTAACAAATAATCCATTGCCTTTCAGTGTATATGTTTCAGTAAACACAATGTTTCTGCTGCTTGGGATTCAAACCAACAACTTCTGGTAAAAACACAGTGAAGTTTCTTACTTGACCAGTTTATTTCAGCGTTTATTTCCAGATTCTGACACACAGTACTCCTAACACTTCTTGATAGCTTTCCTTACATCTCACTGTGTAGTCTCTATTCCAGGGTGACTCCAAATCTTACAGAACAGACTATCTTGAAAATAATATCTTCTACTTCTCAGCAGAATTCTCTGAAACCGCACTTTGTGATGTTGCTTAAGGTATATGTCTCAACAATTGTTGACAGAGCTAATGGTTTTCCTTACATCATTCTTCAAGGAAACACCTAGAACTGCTTGGGATTTGAATCCTCAACTCCTATTAGATGATCCTTGATTATTTTGTTCCATCTCACTTAGGATGCAAGAGTTACCAGAAAGTTAGCACCAAGGAGAGATAGGAAAATTCTAATACTGTTTGTAGATTTAAAAGTGGTAGAAACTAATAGATTTTTTCTATTTCTAAGGATTTCATCCACCTGCAAAGGGACTGAAGCAAACACAGAAGTCCTACTCTGGTTACTTTTTCCTGTTTCAGTCCTGCCGTCTACATGCCATGATATACTGATTTCTGGATTCAATTTTTCTCAGGTTTGAACACGCAGCCTGTGTGCCAGTGTTTCTTCTAGTAGTGCTAGCTCCAAGGAAGTTAAACTAAATGTTTTATTTCCAGATTTCTCTCCTTGTTTGAATTCTAATGGCAAATTGGCAGCTACCTTTGTCTTTGTCCCTGGGTTAACTAATGCAGGATAGGTCTTGCTGAGACTGACGGATGGCAAGTAGCAGTGGTTCCTGACTAAAGGAAGCAGAGCAGAAGCTTGGCCCACGAGTCTACAGGGTACTTAATATTCTACTTCAAACTTTACCCATTCTGACTCTCCCTCCCTTCATCCCTTCCTTTCACTCCTCTCTCATTCTCTCCTACAGACCTCCCATCTCCTCCCTCCTTTCTCACATTTACTCCTTCAAAAATGGCAATCAACATTTTAATCTTTATTGCCTTTTTTCAAAACATTTTGCAAAAAGAAAGATCTATATATCTTAACTCTGTTTCCTAGATTCCACAGTGTTACAAAGAAGAGCTAACACAGACTTTGTTTGTCTTGTGCTTTCAGATGAGGTTTTGGTGACCCCTGACCCTGACCCTGATGTCACTGTGTCCTGGCTACCTGAAGAGAAGCAAGCCTCAGAAAGACAAGCAAGAACAGGATTAGTACGATATCCTTTCCTTCTTATGTATTAGGGTGGGGGGGTGTTAGGGGAACTTGAGTCAAACTCTACTTTGGTTGGCTCAATAAATGAGTTAAAAGTAGGGAACATTTTGGAAATAAAGTGCCTTGTTCCAAAGATCTTAAATTTCATCTGATTGAAATACTGGGGTTCTGGGATAGAGCTAGTCTAAGAATAGTGCTAAGACTTTGTAGTAAGCCGCACGCACAGCAGCCATTCCTGAGCTAACGAAGGATGTCATCATCAGCATCGATGGACTACAAGAGAGAGAGAGGACAGAAAGATGTAATATGATAGCTTTTTGATGACAATGTATTTATGAATCTACCTCGTATGTAATTTTGATGTTCTAAGACGGTCCCTTGGTCCCTCCTGTATGTATAAGGATGGACTTTGAAAGATGATGAAAGTTGTAAAAATTTTCTGATTGTTTGCACCCATCTTGTAGGAGAAAAGGCGGAATACTTTGGTTTCATCCGTCTTTAATTTTTCTTTACAACCATCCTGTAAGTGAAAAGGTGGAATTAGAGTCAGAATAGATTACAATCTTTTCATCCATCTTGTATGGGAGAAGATGGGTCTTAAGACTTTTCTTTCGATCAAATTCATCCATCCTGTAAGTAAAAGGATGAACTGAAAGATGATGAAAGCTGTACGTCCAGTTTTCTGAATGTTTGCACCCATCTTGTAAGAGAAGGCGTAACACTGACTCAGAAATAATTTGGTTTATTCTTTACAACCATCTTGCAAGTGAAAAGGTGGAACTAGAATCAGAATACTTTCTTTTCATCCATCTTGTATGGGAGAAGATGGCTCTTAAGATTTTTCTTTCGATCAAATTTATCCATCCTGTAAGTAAAAGGATGAACTGAAAGATGATGAAAGTTGTACGTCCAGTTTTCTGAATGTTTGCACCCGTCTTGTAAGAGAGAAGGCGGAACACTAACTCAGCAATGATTTGGTTTATTCTTTACAACCATCTTGCAAGTGAAAAGGTGGAACTAGAATCAGAATACTTTATTTTCATCCATCTTGTAAGGGAGAAGATGGCTCTTAGGACTTTTCTTTTGATCAAATTGATCCGTCTTGTATGTGATAAGATGGACGAGTAGATATCATTCACCAGGCATTTAAGAATCGTACTGCTGAGTCTCGATCTCTCCAAAAGACGTTACACCCATCTCGTAATGATGTTGTAATGTTTTTCCAACCATCTTGTAATGGAGAAGATGGCACGTGAAGATCATATTGGGATTCTTTTGAGTAACTATCATGATTGCTATTCAAGAATTGAACTTCTGGGACATTCGAGAAGACATCCCCACCAAGAGACTCCAACACCTTGGATGCTACCATCATCACACATCGAATAAAGAATCACACACTGAATAAAGATTGTCAATAGCTTTCAATGCTTTTCTTTATTCCTCAATAAAGATATTCCTTCATACCTTGAATAAAGATATTCCTTCAGTATTATGCTAAATGACAGAAGATTGGAAAGAAAAAAAACTTAAATGCTTGAGTTTGTTAAGTTGAAAGGCAGTACTTTCATCTGCCTTTGGCTTACTCTCTGATGTTCACATGTACTTTAACTTAGATCAGGAAAGGTGAGTTAAAAACTAAATTAGACCAGGGACTTAGTTAGTAGTTGAAGTTTGTGTGATCATTCAGAGAGTAAGCACTGTTGCCAAATTCTTCGGGGGTGGGGTGACAGATAAGAAAATTCAAATTTGAAACTTCTTTTTAAAACAAGATAACAGACAGAAAACAAAGTTGTGGATTGAAGTTTTATCCACAAAAACTTTGATGTTTTGCATAATTATGTAACTTGATATGAAGCTTATTAGTTAAGGACTAGTTCTAAGCTAGTTAAGCTAATTAACATTGTGTTAATTCTTATCATTTTCCTAATTACAAGGCACACCCCAAATTTTAGCTCTCTTAAAGGCCAAAGGACTTCACAGTTCTGGTGAACAGAGAATTTCTTTAGCCTGGCCTAATATCTTAAGTCTTAAAATTTGCATAATTTCTATAGGACTGCTAAAGTTCTACATCTTCGAGACAACGGGCAGCCACTACCTAGATGCCAGAGGTAAGAAATGTTTGCACTGCGCATGCGGCGTTGCGCTAACCACACATTTCTCTCCTCATACAAACAGCTTCTTCTCTCAATACCTACTAGTAGCATCTGGAGTTAGCTAGCTTTTTTTTTTATGTCCCATAATGGGAAGGGAACTTGGGTCCTTGGGAAATTCGGGAATTCCTTTTTGTTTTGATCTTGTGCACACACTGTGTAACCTGTGTTGAGGTTGAAATAAAGAAACTGTGTCTGAATACTGTGTGGTGTGAGTTACTCGTGATTAGTTATACAATAGAATACAGACTTCTACAGAACTTTTACAGATCTTTTTGTGACAATTTTCCACACACACACTAGATTGAAATAAAGAGACATTGTCTGAATACTGTGTGGTGTGAGTTACTTGCATTTAGTTATAAGATAATAAGACTTCTTTGAGATTCGCGATTATAATCTTAAGAAATTTTGTGCAAGTTTTGGATTGTTTGTAAACTGCAATGTTTGAAATAAAGAGTTAGAGTTTGAATACTGTGTGGTGTGAGTTACTCACGATTAGAAATACGATAGAATAAGGACTTACAACACTTTTGCAAACCTTTTCGTGAAACTTTTCCACACACACTGTGCAAGCTGTATTGAGATCTGGATTGAAATAAAAAGACATTGTCTGAATATTGTGTGGTGTGAGTTACTCGCTGTTTTTTAAATAAGATAAGACTTCTTAGCGATTGCAATCTTAAGACACATTAGGATTGTCTGTAAACTGCAAAGTTTGAAATAAAGAGACAGAATCTGAACATTGTGTGGTGTGAGTTACTCAGGATTGGTTATAAGATAGGTTAAGGAGTTTTCGGAGATCTTTTTGCACCGATTTTGAGGATGGAGCACACTTGGCAGAAAGGTTTGTATCTTCCAGGTAAACACAATAAATTTTCCAAGTATCTCCTTATCTGAAACTTTTCTAACTTTTTTGTAGTTTCCTTTATTTCAGGAAATTCCACGGAAGACGTCCGTTTCCTGGCTACCGGCAGGGCAAGCAGTAGGAACATGACAACAGAAGTCAAACATCAGTAACTAAAGGTATCTTTTCTTACAGCTATCACAGATGTTGAGTCACTGTAGTCTTCATAATCCCAGTAAACTGATATATAGTCTGGATGGTTCTTGATAGCTTTACTGTTACTGTATAAAACAGTATTATGTAGAACATATCTGAAGTATTATGAAGAGATTCATACAGTCATGGAAAATGTAGTATTCTAAATGCTTTATTTTCTCTTGAAGCTTCTACCTGTGTTATAGGCTCAGTTGTTACTGGGAAATATTCTATGGCAAATGTTTGTTATATTGATAGTTTGATGACACCGCAGCTTATTTTCTACTCTGAATTCTAATCAATTCTTTATTCCCCTGAACAGAACCTTTCCCTGGATTGACGTCCCTACCTCGAGGCTACTTGTTTCACCATGCTGTGGACAACAGGCACTGAACCAGATAACAAACTCTTTATGTTACAATTTGTGTTAAAACTTTGTAGGAGGTATAAACCCAATGTAAAGATAAGATAGCCGAAAGGAAAAGTAAAGTGTTACACAATTGCATTTCTTTAGCGTTCAAGATATGTGAGATTATAGGGAGCTATTGACAGCTGAGTATGGTGATGTGTTTTCTTAAACAAAATTATGTACTTCAAAAAGATGACTTCACTTTAATCTATACATGAAGTAATTTCTGGCAACCTTTCTGCTAAGTTTTCTTGGACATTGTTGCAAATATCAACTCTTCTTTGTTTTCTGACTTTCTGCAGGCATGTTTGCTGGACAAATGACACCACCTCAAGGCTACTTGGAGGAGGATGCAGATTGGAGGCATCAGGAGATAGCATCTTATTTATTCCTTTCTCCCTTCTTTCCCTTTATCTTCTTGATAACGTTTAATTTACTTCTTCAGCAGCAGCTTGACTGGATTTGAACCCATGTACTTGTGAACATACTGTCAGATATTGCAGTCTGGGATCTCAACCTGCATACTCCTGAACAAGCAGGATTTGCACTTACACTGATACACTGTTACAGACAGAGCAATTTTTCCTTCATTCACTTCCTGCCTCCCTTCTTTCTTCCGTATCTCTTCTTGATAACATTGCTTCCTCAACAGTTACAGTGACAAATAATCCTTTAGATCCAGTGTATACATGTACATCTCAGTAAGCACAATCATGCTACAGCTTGGGAATCAAACCAACAACTTCTGGTGTAACACAGGTTTCTAACTTGACCAGTTTATTTCAGTGTGACTCTGCTGAACAGGACTCCTAACAATCATCTGCCTTTGAGTACATGCCAGGAAACAATTATTAGTTTCTTTCACTGTTTAGGATTTGAACCAAACCCTCAGGTAAAATACAGGTTTCTAACTTTCCATTCATTACAGCCTGACTCCAGAGTCTGATACATACTTCTTTTTCCCCTATTAGAGTCTCACTGATAAAAATGTCTTTTCACAGACATATCACAGTCTTGCTGACAAATACTTCCCCTTCTTACAGCCTCATTGGATAAGACTTTTTTCGCCGATTGAAGTCTCGTCGATAAGTATTTTTTCCAATAAGTATTTTTTCCTCTTTGCAGTTTCAATGAACTTTTTCCCTTTCATAGCCTCACTGATAAAAATCCTTTTATTCACTAACTGGTATCATCCCCTTCCACAGCCTCATATGAATGCATGGGATTTTGAAGTCAAATATGGTAGATGATCCAAAATGATTTCATCATACCTCAGCAAGGATGCAAGAGTTACCAGGAATTCAGCACTAAGGACAGAAAGGAAAATTCTTCTGCCTGTTAAGTTAAGACTGGTAAAGACTAAATGTATTTTGCTTTTTCTAACGATCAAACCCAACTCAAGAGGAACTAAGACAAACAGAGGAGTCTTTGTCTGGTTTAAATTTGTTTCTGTTTCAGTCCTGCAGACTTCTGAAACTTTTCTTGCCTGTTTTTAAGTTGAGAAGTGCTACAGACTGATAGACTCATTATTACTGTTTCTAAGGATTTAATGCAACTACCTTCACTGGAACTAAAGAACAGGAGAAAAAGGAGTCTTTGTTTGCTTTATAAAGTTGTTTCTGCTTCATTCCCAGAGACTACATGGAAAAATTGACCTCTGCATTCTATTGTTTCCTAGGTGTGACAATGCAGACTTGTGTGCTAGTGTTTCTTCCAGCAGTGCTCCAAAACAGTTAACTTAAATATTTTCTTTCAGATTTCTCTCCTTGTTTGAGTTCTAAAAGCCTATTTATTTTCAGTGATCTTACCCCCAGCTTTGTATCATGACCACACTTGAATGAAGGGCTATCTTTGTCTATGTACCTGAGTTTAGTTACTGCAGGGAAAGTCTAGCAAGCAAAGACTGAAGGAAGACAAACAGCAGTGGTTCTTGACTACACAAAGCAGCACAAGGCTGGGCCCACAAGTCTACTAGGTAAAGATTCTGTCTCTCCCTTCCTATATCCCTTCTTCTTTTCATTCTCCCCTACTCCCATATCTTTCTCCCTTTCTTTCCAACATTCACTCACTCCTTCAGAACTTTTCTACTCTGAATTCTAATCAATTCTTTATTCCCCTGAACAGAACCTTTCCCTGGATTGACGTCCCTACCTCGAGGCTACTTGTTTCACCATGCTGTGGACAACAGGCACTGAACCAGATAACAAACTCTTTATGTTACAATTTGTGTTAAAACTTTGTAGGAGGTATAAACCCAATGTAAAGATAAGATAGCCGAAAGGAAAAGTAAAGTGTTACACAATTGCATTTCTTTAGCGTTCAAGATATGTGAGATTATAGGGAGCTATTGACAGCTGAGTATGGTGATGTAACTCATTTTAAGCTACAAATCTAACTATCTTATTTAACATGTTCCTATTACATGCTTAACATCACATCCTTTAGGTTTGAAGTGTTTTATAAGGTGAGCTAATAGAAAATTGTTTTTCTTGTGCTATCAGATGTGGATTTGGTGACCCCTGACCCTGATGCCATTGATGTCACTGTTTCCTGGCTACCTGATGAGAAGCAAGCATCAGAGAGAAAGCAAGAACAGAATTTGTACGATATCCTTTCCTTCTTGTGTATTCGGGTGGTGGTGTTTCGGGAACCTGAGCCAAGCTCTACTTTGGTTTGGCTCAATAAATGAGTTAAAAGTAGGGAACATTTTTGGAAATAATGTGCCTTGTTACAAAGACCTTAAATATCATTAAGTTAAGTACTGGGGTTCTGGGATAGACCTAGAAAATTGCTAAGACTTAAGTAGTTAGCTGCACGCACAGCCGCCATTCCTGAGCTGAATTCAAGGAGGATGTCATCATCAACATCAATGGACTGCAGGAGAAAGAGATCTAGAGATATTCGCTATAGATACTGTTTCTTTATCGAATATACGTTGTACCTGATTCTGAATTTCTAAGTCCATCTTGTAAGTGGAAAGATGGGACTTTGAAAGTTGTAACAGTGCTTGAAATGTTTGCAACCGTCTGGTAAGAGGAAAGGCGGAGCACTGACTGAGAAATAATTTTTTCTATGCTGCCCCCTTTCGTAATGATGTTGTAATGTTTTTCAACCATCTTGTATTGGAGAAGATGGCGCACAAAGATCATATTTGAATTCCTTCGAGTAACTATCGTCGCTATTTAAGAATTGGACTGCTGAGACATTCGAAAAGACGTCCCTACGAAGAGACTTCAACACCTTGGACGCTACCATCATTACACATTGAATAAAGAATCACACACTGAATAAAGATTGTCAAAAACTTTCAATGCTTTTCTTATTCTACCTTAAAGATGTGCCTTCAATTAAGAGAGAGAGAGAACACTTAGAAAATTGAAAAAAAAAACAACCATTGAAAATCTTGAATTTCTTAAGTTGAAAGGTAGTGCTTCCTCCTGCCTTTGGCTGGCTCTCTGATGTTCACATGCACTTTGACTTAGATCAGGAAAGGTGAGTTAAAAACTAAATTAGACCAGGGACTTATTTAGTAGTTGAAGTGTGTGTTGACCATTCAGAGAGCAAGCTCAGTTGCCAAATTCTTTGGGGGTCAGGGTGATGAGTAAAATTCAGATTTGGAACTTTTTTTAAACAAGGTATCAGATATGCAGAAAACAAAGTTGTGGATAAAAGTTTTATCCACAAAAACTTTGATATTTTGCATAATGATGTAACTTAATATGAAACTTATTAGTTAAGGACTAGTTTTAAGCTAGTTAAGCTAATTAACATTGTGTTAGTTCTTATCATCTTAATAATTACAAGGCACACCCCAAATTTTAGCTCTTGTATAAGGCCAAAGGGCTTCTCAGTTCTGGTGAACAGAGAATTTCTTTAGCCTGGCCTAATATCCTAAGTCTTAAAATTTTTCATTTGCATAATTGCTATAGAACTGCTGAAGTTCTACATCTCTGAGACAACGGCGCATGCGGCGTTGCGCTAACCACATAAGTAATTTCTCTCCTCATACAAACAGCTTCTTTCATCAATACCAACAAAGAGGGGGTTCCTTTTCAATGCCTACTAGTAGCATCTGGGGTTAGCTAGAGCCCAACCATGCTTTTTGTGTTTTTATGTCCCATGATGGGAAGGGCACCTGGGTCCTTGGGAAATGTGGGAATTCTTTTTTGTTTTGGTAATGTGCACACACTGTGTAAGCTGTATGGAGATTGAAATAAAGTCAAAGAATCAGCATCTTAATACTGTGTGGTGTGAGTTACTCGTGGTTAGCAATAAGATAGATTAAGGACTTCTTTGCAACTTTTGCAAATCCTTGATAATTTTGGACACACAATTTTGGCAATAAAGAGGCAGTGTCCAAATACTGTGTGGTGTGAGTTACTCGCGATTAGTTATAAGATAGAGTAAGGACCTCTTCGCGACTTCGCTTTCGTGAGGAACTTTTCATGCAAAATTGTCTGTCAAATGATTGAAATAAAGAGACAGCATCTGAATACTGTGTGGTTTGAGTTACTTAATATATTAGCTACAAGGTAACGTAAGGACCTCTTTGTGATTTCTTGAGACCTTTTCATGGCAATTTTGAGGATTCTCTGTAAGCAACAATGATTCAAATAAAGAGAGAGTGTCTGAATACTGTGTGATCTGAGTTACTTTAAACATTAGTTATAAGGTAGAGTAAGGACTTCTTTTTGTTTGTTTGCAAGCTGAGAGGTTTGAAATAAAGAGACAGAGTCTGAAAACTGTGGTGTGAGTTACTCACAGTTAGTTATAACTTAAAGGTAGAGTAAGGACTTCTTCACAATTTCTTGAGACCGTCAGTTTGCAAGCTGACATGTTTGAAATAAAGAGACAGCGTCTGAAAACTGTGTGGTGTGAGTTACTCGCGGTTAGTTATAGGTTAGAGTAAGGACCTCTTTGCGATTGACTTTTCGCGAGGACCTTTTCATGCCAAATTTGAGGATTGTTTGTAAACAGCAATGATTGAAATAAAGAGACAGTGTCTGAATACTGTGTGGTCTGAGTTACTTACGTTTAAGTTATAAGATAGAGTAAGGACTTCTTCACAATTTCTTGAGACCTTTTTGTGCCAAATATGAGACATTTGTAAGCTGACATGTTTGAAATAAAGAGACAGCATCTGAATACTGTGTGGTTTGAGTTACTTAATATATTAGCTACAAGGTAACGTAAGGACCTCTTTGTGATTTCTTGAGACCTTTTCATGGCAATTTTGAGGATTCTCTGTAAGCAACAATGATTCAAATAAAGAGAGAGTGTCTGAATACTGTGTGATCTGAGTTACTTTAAACATTAGTTATAAGGTAGAGTAAGGACTTCTTTGCGATTTCTTTTTGTTTGTTTGCAAGCTGAGAGGTTTGAAATAAAGAGACAGAGTCTGAAAACTGTGGTGTGAGTTACTCGCAGTTAGTTATAACTTAAAGGTAGAGTAAGGACTTCTTCACAATTTCTTGAGACCGTCAGTTTGCAAGCTGACATGTTTGAAATAAAGAGACAGCGTCTGAAAACTGTGTGGTGTGAGTTACTCGCGGTTAGTTATAGGTTAGAGTAAGGACCTCTTTGCGATTGACTTTTCGCGAGGACCTTTTCATGCCAAATTTGAGGATTGTTTGTAAACAGCAATGATTGAAATAAAGAGACAGTGTCTGAATACTGTGTGGTCTGAGTTACTTACGTTTAAGTTATAAGATAGAGTAAGGACTTCTTCACAATTTCTTGAGACCTTTTGTGCCAAATATGAGACATTTGTAAGCTGACATGTTTGAAATAAAGAGACAATGTCTGAATACTGTGTGGTGTGAGTTACTCGCGGTTAGTTATAAGTTAGAGTAAGGACTTTTGATGAGTTTTTCATGCCAATTTTGTGGAAGAGTCACAACTTCTTTGGGATGATGATGAAAAGTCAGGTTTGTATCTTCTAGGTAAACATGTAAGTATGATACTGCAAAATATTATAACATTTCCTTTACAGAAACTTCTCTAACATTTTCTGTAGTTTATTTTTACAGGTATCTCTATGGAAGCCATCTGTATCCTGGCTACCATCAAAGCAGGTGTTAAGATCATGACAACAAAAATTAAGCAGTAGTAAGTGATAAGTTCTTTACCCCGGTACTATCTCTCTCTCCCTGTACCTACATTTTTATACCCCTCCCTTCACCCTCTCTCTCATTCTCTACTTTGGAAATTCTCCCATGTAGCTATACTAATGCAAGTAAGGTCTGTTTTTTTTGGGGGGGGGGAGATTTCAAGTGTAATACTAGTTATATTATTTCCACTCACATTGTTGTAACAGTTGAATTCCTAATCTCTTCTGCATATACATGTAGGGCCATTCCCTGCTTCGGATAGACGCTCCAGCCTCCAGGCTACCTGACGCAAGAAAGCCAGCAAAGTAGCCTTGGACAAGTCACAAAAAAAGATAAGCACTTTGTTTTAACTGAATTGAATTTGAATTCTGAATTGAAGCTAGAAATGATCTCTGAGTTACATGGACTAGAAAGCTGGTAATTTGGGGTGGGTAGGGTCCTTGAAGTCCTAGTGTTGGCATCAGTAATTCTTTACTTACATTGTTGATACATCCCTTGTTTTTTGCATCAGAACCACTCCCTGGATAGATGCATCCATGCTACAGTACATACCTGAAGGAAGAACATCAAACCACGCTTTGGACAAGTCTAAAAAAAAGATAAGTACTGTTTCTTATCAAATTTAGGAAAGTAGATATACCGTAATGTAGAAATTTTTGCGGTGGTTATATGTTCGCCGTTTCTGCTTTACTTAAAACCACCGCAAACAATCCTTTTTCCTGGTACTTAAATCCCTGCAAAATGCATTCACAGAAATACAAGTCTTAGAGTAAACTACCCTGTGTGAATCAAGGAAGTAATGGCATCTGATTAAAGTTTTTTTTTTCACTTATTTTTTTTTTGTTACATCCCTTGTTTTCTGCAGCAGGACCACTAGCTTGATAGAATTGTCCTGCCTTGACGCTGCCTCAAGAAAAGATAAGTAATAGTTCTGACTTAACTTTAGAAAGTAAATATGATATGTAAACTAGTCTGCAAACTTTTCACAACATGTTTGTGTGTGTGTAGGGGCTGTGGATGAAATGATGGTGTCTGATAGTTAATTGAGTGTTGATGTTTGATTTTTTTTACCTACATTTTTGTTGCATCCCTTGTTTTCATCATCTGCAGCAAGACTGGTAAGATGCCCCTTGCCTCGAGACTACCTGAAGCAAGACAATCAGTTCAGCTTTGGACAAGTCTCAAAAAGAGATAAGTAACTGTAATGATTTAATCGTAGAAACTAGAAAATGGTTAAAAGTTGTGATAAGATAGAGTTTGCAAAGACATGAAGATGCTTTCATCAGTTGTTGTTACAGTACCTTTATAATCATTCAGCACAGTATGTAACTTTCTTTTGCTTGACCATAAGTTCTCAAAACCTCAACTCAGCTAACACGTGCACTATGTTGTTTCCTGTTCCCATGCAGAAGGACTGTTTGGCTCTCGGGTACTTAATTAAAGGAAGGATGTCTTGCAGAGTGTTGCAATCAGAAGAAGTGTGCTGGCTACTAACCGAGGGAAGATACGGACTGGAGAGCTCACACAGTAGTTTGTTATATAGGCCATTGCACCACATTCTTATCACCATTTTCTTTGTAATGATGCTTTTGTCCCGTTGGATGGCATTTCAGCACCATGTAGCTCGAGCTTTGAACAAATGATTATGACTGACTGTCTGTCTGTAGGTCTTTCTTTCTCCCTCTGTGCATGCGTGTGTGTCTGTGTGCATATGTCTGTCTGTGCGTGTGTGTGTGTGCATGCCTGTGTCTGTGTGTATGTGCATGTGTCTGTGTGTGCATGTTTGTGTGTACATGCCTGTGTGTGTGTGTCTGTGCATGTGTGAGTCTGTGTCTGTGCATGTGTGTGTGTTTGTGTGTGTGTGTGTGTGTGATGATGAATGATTATGAATGATTATTTCCTTCAGACATTGTGAATCCATCAAAAGCTAGATTAAATTTTTGGCAGCCTTAAACATTTTTTCAAGTCTCTTGTTTGTATTCTACTCAGGCCAGCAAAGACAACAATGGGTGTTCCTGTCTACATGAGTGCAGCAGGTCAACCTTGCAACTTGCAAGAAAGGCAGAAACCAGGAGAGCAGAGGGGAGAAGATGCTACAAACAGAAAAGAACTAGTATCACTCCTATCCCTTTTTGTCTCCACACTGCCAAAAAAAAATATTGAGAAGAATGTCTGTTGTCTTCAAGTTGGCTATATGAATAAACTGACACCCTTAGGGATGGGTGGGCCAACTTTGAAGATGCTACAAAAAGAAGACAACTAGTTTCACTCCCATCCCTCTTCTGTCTTGGCAATTCAAAAGGAAAAACTTGTGTCATTGGTATTTTTTGAATATATTTTGTTTTCCTGTGAAAGTTTCCATTTATTCCTTTGGCTCAAGAAAAGAACTATTTTAACTACACTTGCATCAGTCTGTTTTGTTAAATGTTTTGTCCTTGGTCCAAGAAAAGAGCTAGTGTCACTTATTTTCTTTCTTTGCCTTTCTTTATTTCATTTTGGCTTTGAACAAGAAAAGAACTAGTATCAATGGTGTTGCTTCTTGGCAATGGTCTTGGTGATCTCAGAAGAGGACAGCAGTGCAGCAGTTCATCTCTACAGAGAGAAAGGAAGCAGAAAAGAGAGGCAGAGAGAAGAAAGAAGAGAACCACAAGACTTCCCTCAGCTCATCCCTTAAGTAGATCATCGGAGCGGCAAAGAAGAGAGAAGAAGAGTACCACAGTGCAGCAGCTCATTCCAGTGAGGCAAGAAGGGGAGGGGAGGGGAGAAAATAGGAAGAAGGAAGAAGTGAAGACACTGTGAAAAGAACTAGCTATCGTATCACACTGAAAAGAACTAGCTATTGTATTACCCTGAAAAGAACTAGCTATCCTATCACACTGAAAGAAACTACTTGTAGCTATTGTATCACTCTGTCCATCCCTGCAGAGCGAGAGAAAGCAGCAAAGAGAGCCGGAGAGGAGAAAAAGAAGAGTACCACCATTCTTCAGCTCATCCCTTAACTGCACGAAGAGCAGCAGAGAGTAGAGAGAAGAGTACCACAATGCAGCACCTCATCCCTGTGAGTGTGAAGCAAGAAGAGGAAGGGAGGGAAGATCTGAAGATGGAAGAAGAGGAGACATTGTGAAAAGAACTAGCTATCGTATCACACTGAAAAGAACTAGCTATCGTTTTACTCTGAAAAGAACTAGCCTATCATTTCACTCTGAAAAGAACTAGCTATCGTTTCACACTGAAAAGGACTAGCTATCGTATCACTCTGAAAAGGACTAGCTATCATATTACACTGAAAAGAACTATTGTATCACTGGGGTAGTGGTAGCCTCTTGGCTTGTTGAAAGAAAAAAGCTTGTATCACTGATACTTTCCCTTTTAATTTACCTCAGAAGTCTATTTTAATTTACCTTTTCACTTCATTTAGTTTCCATTTTTGTATTGTTTTGGCTTGACTTTGCCTCAGTACGAAAAGAACTAGTTTCACTGGTAATCTTCCAATTCTTTTGTTGATTTCTTTTCTGTGGTCTTGTGTCACTGGTATTCTTAGCATTGGCAGAGAAGAGGATGGAGGAAAATCTGTTATTTTTAAGTTGGCTTTATGAAATAAACTGACACCCTTAGGGATGGGTGTGCCAACTTCAAGAATGCAGAAGATCAAGAGAAGACTGAAGAAGATGCTGCAGAAATTAAAGAGCTTACATCACTGGTGTCCTGTCTTTTCTTTCTTCAATTACCATAAAAGTACTCTCAAAGCAGAGATTTGGCTCCAGTTGTTTTTTGAAGTGTTTTTTGGCTGTTTTTATCAAGCTTTCTATTTTGTGCTGTTTTCTTTATGTCTGCGCATGAAGAAAACAATACAAAATAGAAAGCTTAATGAAGATGCCTAAAAACACATCAAAATGGCCGCAGCTGAACCTCTGATTGGACAGTACCATATAAAAGCACGTACCCAGAAAGAATAGCATGTTGGTAGGTGTTCTGAGAGAAACTTTACACAATGCCGATTATTCTGATAAACAACTAGATACCATAATGGTATGTGCGCTTCATTCTGGGTATGTGCTTATCTTCTCTCCAAGCAGAGGTTTGGTTGTTTTTTTACATGATTTAGACGCTCTTGTCGGGATTACTATCTTGTACCGTTTTCTTCATGTCCGCCGGCCGTGTCTGGCCAGTGAACAGGAAGAAAATGGCACAAAATAGAAATCCTGACAAAGGCATCTAAAACACGTAAAAAAACAGCCGAACCTCTGCCTGGAGAGAAGAATCTACTCTCCAAGCAGAGGTTAGGCTCCGACTGTTTTGGACATGTTTTGGGGCATTTTTATCGGGGCCTTCTATTTTGTGCTGTTTTCTTTATGTCTCTGCACACATGAAGAAACAATACAAAAGAAAAAGCCTGAAAAAAAAAAACTAAAACACAAAAACACATTAAAATGGCTGCAGCTGAACCTCTAATTGGAGAGTACTACTATTATAAAAGCACATACCCAGAAATAATAGCATGTTGGTAGAACAAATTAGGTGTTCAGAGAGAAACTTTATGCAATGCCAATCATTCTGACAAACAACTATTAGATACCATAAATTATAATGGTTATGTGTGTTACATTCTGGGTATGTGCTTATCTTCTCTCCAAGCAGAGGTTTGGCTGGGTTTTTTTTACGTGTTTTAGACTGCTTTGTCTGGATTTCTATTTTGCACCATTTTCTTCATGTCCGCCGGCCATGTCTGGCCAGCGAACGGAAAGAAAATGGTACAAGATGGAGAGTCCGATTAGAAAGCAACACAAAATAGAGAGTCCGATTAAAAAAAAACAGCCGGAGCCGAGCCTCTGCTTGGAGCGTACCGTAGTATTTCCCTTAAGTACCCCCCTTTCCAAAAATATGCTGCAGCAGTTCTACAATACAACAGTCGCACTGTGGCTAGTCTCTGCAGAAACAGACCAAGTCATTCCTTCGAATTTCCAAAAGCCCAATTTCAAAGTTGGGAAATATCAATATAGGACTTTTCTAAAAACGTCATCCCTAAATTACCCCCCGTGCTGCAGTTATCTTCCTCAACAAACATTAACAGTTCCTACCTGGCCGAAGATCTACCTACTCTAGAAGCTCAGTTAACTGAGATTTTGGCAAAGTTGACTGTCAGTTTCCTTGGACTTGGTTTCACAAATGTGTTCAAGTTGAAAGGTCAACGGACTGTTCTATTGGAAACAAGGGGTCCTAAGGATGGGCGAGACCATTCTGGCCAACGGAAATCTAACATTGTTCAGACAAATTTGTTGTCAATTTATTACCTTCACCAACAAGGTTATGTTTTCAGTGGCGTCTGTATGTAGTTATGTGGATAGAATGAATCTGTCCTGATGGATTGCATTTTGGTTTGTATGTAACTGTTACCCTCGTTCTGTCCACTTTAGATGATGTTTAGGGAGCCCAGAGGTGACACAAGAGCGACTAGGAGACTGGAGTTGAGACGACGTGAACTGATCTTTATTTCTTTTCCCCGGCTACTCCCCGACGCATGCGTGTCGGCTCGGACTATCCCATTATCCATAAAGGGGGTTATTTCTACATGGCAACACTCTCCCCTCTTTTAAAGTCATCTCGGAACAATAACAATAAGAAACTATTAATGAACACATATATATGGTTGTTTAGTACTATGAAAAATAAAGGATATATTCTATTCTATTCTCCTTTGCGTTAGCCTCTTTTTTTTCTTTAGCTTTGGCACCGATAACATCTTTAACCTTGGCACTGATAACATCTTTAACTTTGGCACAGATAGCATCTTCAATAAACTGGCTTCACTGCTACTAACAGAAGCTCCAACGTACTGACTGTTTTAGAACAGTTAACACGACATTAGGCCTGGTCTAAATTCTGAGCTGGAAGTCCTGCAGAGTCCACACAACTGGAATCCATCAGTCTCTTTGTTATCCATCAATAACCAACATACATGTCTCTCAAATATGGAATGATTTTCCACAATAACCTTGCATTTACTGTCCACAATATAATTGTCCCATGAGACTCTTCTCATTCAGCGGGTAATCCACAGGCACAGCGGCACTGGTGCAGCGGGTAATCCACAGGAATAGTAATATCCACAATAACAGCAGGTAATCCACAAGAATAGTAATGGACTGCAGTTCACAGTCTACACGAATAACAGGTACTCCATCCCCTTAGCTGGGCGCGTACATGCGAATTATCGGTATTAACTGTCCACAGTGAAGGCACGACTGATATAATTGCCCAGGATGCCCTGCTCCCGCGTTCCACATGTTCAGTGGCCATGGTGTCCCCACATTCCACTCTGCTGCATTTACTGTGTTCACCGTTGGTACTCTCAAGTAGCCTGGTTGGCCACCCACATCATATGTGAGAGTCCGTGGTGGTCTCCTATTTCGTCTTGGTCTGTTCTCTTCTACTTCTGCTGGTTCTGGAACCTCCTCAGCACCCTGAGACACACAGGGCTGGTCCTCAGACTCAACTTCACCATCAGTTTCTTCATCCCTTTCACTACCTGTACTTCCTCTCTGGTCTTCTTGTTCAGCTCCAATTTCGACTCTGTTGTCTGCAAGTTCTTCTTCCTCATTATCACTCCTCTTGTCCTCTCTTTGAGGTGTTTTCCCTTTGCTCCGGTTGTCCACTGGAACCTCTAGAGGCAGTCCGTCACACGGTAGTAGCATATTTCTATGCAACACTCTTGACCTTCCTTCTCTGCATTCTGGGCGTACCTCATACACTGGAATATCTTTCCCCTTCTGCTTCACAATGATGTGGACTTTGTCCTCCCAGTGGGAACGCAACTTGCCCGGTCCTCCTCTGTCCGTCATATTTCGAACAAGGACCCGGTCACCACTGGACAAACTGAGACCGTGCACCTTTCTGTCGTACTGCTTCTTCCCTTTTGCACCTGTTTTCCTGGCATGCTGACTCGCAATCCTGTAGGCCTCCTGCATGCCACGTTTCCATTTCTTGGCATACTCAGGATATGATTGAACCTCATTCTCCTTGTCTTCAATCCCGAACATAAGGTCCACTGGCAGGCGGGGGTGATGTCCATACAACAGAAAGTGAGGCGAATACCCAGTGCTCTCATGTCGGGTGCAGTTGTACGCATGAACCACTTTGTTAAGAGACGCCTTCCAATCTGTTTGGTGATCTTCGTTCGTTGAGTTGGAGTTAGATGTGAAGCCGACATGGCGTTGATGTGAACTTGCTGATTATTTCTAGTTGGTGTTCCTGTTGGTTGTTGATTATTGTCACTGTCGGTGTTGGTTGTTGTTTCTCCCTTTCGTTGTTGACGGGGTTGTTTGTGGGACTGTCTTGAGCTGTTTAGGACGACCCCTCGTCCCTTGGGGGTGTCCTCGCGGCGTTTCCCTGTTTCCAGCACCGTCTGGCAATATGGTTGCTTCCGCCGCAGCGGAAGCAGTGCCCACACCACTCTGCCTCATTCTGGATACACCTGTCACACCGCCGCCTGGAGGTTGCTGATGTTGTGACAACCCGCACATTGGCTGTACCAGACAACACCTGGTCTGTTCGGGGTGGGTTGCGCGGGCGTGCCCCTTCAAACAGACCACGGCCATGTGCAATCAGGTACTGCCCGCTCATCTTCCCTAACTCCTCCAGAGACTTCGGTTTCCTCTCCCGCAGGTGGACTGACAAATCCACAGGGCACAGATCCAGGAATTGTTCCTGGATGATCAAGTCACAAATTCCTTCATATGTCTTGGGGGTATCAGACAGCTCGATCCACCTGTTCAGGTAACCCCTAAGACGTACAATGTACTGGTCCGGCCCTTCCCCCTCCTGAGGAACTTCAGACCTGAACTTCTTCTTGAACCCGTCTTCCGTCAGTTCATATCTCTTAAGAATGGCATCCTTCACTTTCTTGTAATCTTTTGCATCATCATCCGATAGCCTGCTATAAACTTCCAGTGCCCTCCCCGTGAGTAGGGCGCTCAGTAGGGACGCCCACGTGTTTTCCGCCCAGTGGTTAGCACGTGCAAATCTCTCAAACCTCAAGAGGTACTCGTCTATTCCTTCGCCTTCTGTGAAGCTTGGTAATCTTGGCGTCTTCGCCTTGACCTCCTCCGCATTTTGCTTTTGTACCGCTTTAATTTCAGCTTGTTTCAGCTTTAGGGCCTCTAGCTCCAACTCATGCTTCCTCTGAGCATCTCTTTCCCTTGCCCTCTCGTCCCTCTCAATGGCCTGTTGTTTTTCGACATACTCGAGGATACTCGGCCCTTCTAGGCCCATTTTCGTGGCCTGCTCTATGAGCGTGTCCGTCATGGTTGGTTCACGTCAAGAATCTACCCGCTACACAAAAAGTACAACACTCCTGAACTTAGTTCCTCCGATAAAGAACTGCCGCCCTCCCCCTCTACAACCGCAGCGCCATCTTGTTGACCTCTGAACTATTTGTTTACAACAAATTGACCTCTCTGACCTGTGGTCACGTGTCTTCTTTGGCGCGAATCCTTTTCTGTCACAACGTCGGGTTCCAGTGGCGGTCAAACTTCTCCTGTCGTGATCATCCGATCGGCTCCCTTTCCTCTAAGTTTTACGATCTCGGTAGAACCTCCATTTTGTTACCCTCGTTCTGTCCACTTTAGATGATGTTTAGGGAGCCCAGAGGTGACACAAGAGCGACTAGGAGACTGGAGTTGAGACGACGTGAACTGATCTTTATTTCTTTTCCCCGGCTACTCCCCGACGCATGCGTGTCGGCTCGGACTATCCCATTATCCATAAAGGGGGTTATTTCTACATGGCAACATAACGTTAGGTGTGGATGAGACCTTGAAATTATTACATTTTTACCCCTGACGGCTTATTACAGCGTTACTGCATCGGAACGTCCAGTTTTGATATGTTTCGCTGTAAATTCAATGTATCTGTATAACGTTACTACTTACTAGCTATGAGGTAAAGTTATGTCTAGTACTCCAAGCTAAAAGTCGTCGAAATTGGTCACCAAATATATAAAAGAATAGAAGACTCTCTGCTTTATCTGTTGATTGTGGGGCTCATTACCTGCATGTATGCAGGTATGGTTTTGATGCTGGTGGGAACTTTTCGGTAGCCGGGGATGTAGGGCGCTGTATCTCGTGAACGGATGGTGCGAGCACAACGATTTTTGGTACGTGGGTTGGGGGTGGTAGCCTAACACTCAGGTTTGATTTTGGGCCTCCTGGCGTTTGAACTTGACATTGCAGGTGGCATTTTTGGTGTTTTTGGGGCACTTTTGGCGCTGTGTGTCCGGAACGATACGCGCGATCGCGACGATTTTTGGTGCATGGGTGGGGGGTTGTTGCCTGTTGCCTAGGATTGACTTTGGGCCTTGTCGCGTTTGAACTTGACCCGGCAGGTCGAATTTTGTGTCCGGGAGGGGTGTTTCCGGAGTTATATCTTCTGAACGGCTGGTGCTGGCGCGATGATATTTGGCACATGTGTCGGCGGTGGCTGAATAATGCTCAATTTTGATTTTGGCGCCCTTGGTGCTTGAACTTGACATTTTAGGTTACCTTTTGTGCGGGCACGGGGCGTGCGCTGTATCTCCGGAACGCAAGGTGCCATTGTGTTGCCATTTGGTACGTGAGTTGTTTGTGGTGTCCTGGTGGTCAGGTTTGATTTTGGGCCTCCTACACTACCAAAAATGATTTTTTCTGTGTATCTTGTTTTTCTTCCTCACAGAAAATTTATCTTCCAGGAAGAAAATTATTCTGTCCCCAAGAAATCTAAGAAAAACGTGCTTGTCCATGGGGCAAGCAAATTTTTGCTTGAATTTTTTTAGACATTTTTGAGATTAATCTTCTTACACCAAGAATACTTTTCTTACATCAAGAGCAAAAATTCTTGTATTTCTTAAGAGTTTAAAAAAAAACAAGCATTTCTAGATTTTTTTTCTTGCACCATAAGAAAAAACAAGAAGATTTTGCTTAAAGTTCTTAGGTGTGAGAAAACATTTTCTTCACCAAAGAAGAATAAGAAAATTGTTCTTTGCATGAGAATTAAGATTTTTTGGTAGATTCTTGTTTTGCTTGTTTTGCTTAGAATTTTATTCTACATTTTCTTCCTGCAAGAATATTTTTTCTTCATATAAGAATTGTCCATGGGGTAAGCAAAACAAGCAAAAATCATTTTTGGTAGTGTAGTGCTTGAACTTGATACTGTATAGGTTGACCCTGTTTTAGTGTGGTTGGGGCATCCTCCCAATATCTGCTTGGTTTTAAAAACAGATTATGGTTGGGTGTAGAACCATCATCTGGCCTGGGCTACCTTCAATGTATCAGGTTACTTAGTGGCACTGACAGTTTGCCAGATGACGGGAGTGTGCCAGATTATATATCTGTTGGTCAGGTATAATTGGAGTTTGCTTATTACTCTTTGTGGTGTTTCTAGAGCTGTATAGTACTGAGTTTTAAGTTCCGGTACATGTTCCTTTACCCTGTTGGCAATCATGGTTGAACTTGAACTTAAACAGAAGAAGATGCAATTTTCTAATGTGGAGGAGAACTGTATAGAGTGTGGGCATAAGAGAAAGGTATGTGTATGATTTGTCCTGTGTTTCTTTTTGTTTCTTTGGTAATGCCATTTCCATACTGTATACAGGTAATTTGTTGTTTTGGGCTAGTCATATTCGCTTGGTTTTTGGGCCTGCTTAATCTATGGTACAGGCAGGGTTAAGTGGTGGAGGCTTAGCTTTGTTCTGTTTTAAATTCAGTATCGTTTGTTGCATTTTGTCGCGGCAAATATATGATGAAATTCCCCTTCTAAGCAACTGCTCATTGGTTTGCGGGGATGTTTGCTGGGTGTTTGCTTTGACTACAACAGCTTCTGAACTTTTCAAAGCTTCCATTGCCAGCAGCTTGCCATCTATAAATGGGATTGACAAGGACATTTTTCATAGTAAATTATGCTGTTAAATTTGGCTTAGATACTACACTACAGGAGATTTAGGTTTGGGTTGGATGGATTGAATGAAAATATCATACCACCCTGGGGACTAACTGTTGCTGCTGCATGGGGGCTACCACTATTCATGTTGTCTAATGTCTATGGAACTACAGATAAAAGTATCATTGGTCAAATTATGCGAGTAACATTCCGATGTCAAGTGAATAACACCCCAGAAATAAATCTTTAATGAATATCATTGGAAGAACACAAACCAAGGAGACTTAGCAGCTGCATTAGGTCAGTACATTGAAATAGGAAGATATTAGTATATCATGTGACAGAGTAACTACATGTGCATGGGCCATCTGAGACAAAAAAAGGTAGCGTCTCAACAACTTCAAAGTACTGTGGTTGGTTACATACTTAAGAAATCCAAAATAAGTAATGTTCATCCCTGTCCAAACTTACAAATTCAGAAAATGGAATTTCAGAGTCAGACTTTTGCATGGTGCACAACCAACACAGTAAAAAGCTCATTTTTCCAACCACGTACCACAGACAAAAAGGCAAAAATACACAATAGGTCTACAGAAACCCAATACATTTCATGCAGGCCTGAGGTCTACGAACTCTTGTTGTATTCGTTTCTCATTGAAGTAATAAAAGTTATCTGCAAACTTAAGTGTTTTTGTTTTGTCCCTTGAGTGTTAATTTTTGCATTATTGCACACAACACATAGCCTGAGTATCATCCTCCGTAGTAACCGCTGGCGAAAGTCGTGAGCCAGCGGTTACTACGGAGGATGATACTCAGGCCAGTGGCGGCGGCACCGTGGGGGCAGTGGGGGCGGCCGCCCCCACAAAAAATAGGTCGTGGGGGCGTCGCCCCCACGATAAAATAAGCTGAAACACTCAAAATCAAGCTGAAACCCTTGTGTATATTTTCACTAATGGAAATTTCATCAAATCTCGCTAGTCTACTGGCAAAATTTGGCCCTAAAAATGCAGGAAATGACGTTTCAGAGGGTCCAGATTTCAAAGGACCTCCCTTGTGAGGATTCGCGCCGTCGGCACTGGACATGGTGGGAAAATGCTACCGGAGCGTCGTCCCCCACGACCTTTTTCTAGTAGAAATTTCATCATCAAACTTTGTTTACAAGCAAAATGTTCCCCTCAAATGCAGGAAATGGCATTCAAAGTGTCCTGATTTAAAAATTTCTCCAAAACTCCCTTGCGGCGGCTTGCGTCTTCGGGGCTCACGACGACATAGTGCAAAATATGTTGGTGCGTGGGTCGTTGCCTTAAAAATCGTTTTCTCTATTAGAAGTTTAATTAAATTCAGCTTAGTCTGTCTGCAAAATTTGTCCCTCAAAATACAGGAAATGGCGTTTCAGAGGGTCTAGATTTCAAAAATTTCCAGAACCTACCTTGCAATGGCTCGTACCTTCGCCGCTCGAGATGGTGAAAATATGTTGGGGGGTGTCGCCCTCAATAACTAAAGCTAAAACTATGTGTATTTTTGATAGAAATGTCATTGAAGTTAGCTTAGTCTGGCAGCAAAATTTGCCCCTCAAAATACAGGAAATAGCGTTCCAGAGGGTTTAGATTTGAAATTTTTCCGGGGGTGCATGCCCCCGGACCCCCCTAGAAGGGTCGCGCCTCCGGCGCGACGCCTCGGGCCTTCGGCCCTCGATTTAGTGATATGAGAAATTTTCGCCCCCACAACTAAAAAATGGTGCCGCCGCCTCTGCAGGCTACACAACACAAGCAAAGAAACACTCTTTATGAGCTTTGTCTAAAAAGTAGATGTCATGTTTTTTAGCAATGTGCAAAAAGTAGATGATAAACTATTTGAAAACTATATGAAAGAGATTTGATTGATACATTGATGTATGCGGATTCCTGCAGTAAATGAATCACTTGAAATCTAGCAGATTCCATTCACAGCACGTCTGCTTGAAATTTGTTGTAGAATAAAGTCCAGGGTAGCCACCGTCTGAAAAGTTACCGGAGGGCATCAGGTCTGTTGAATCGTAAACTGATGACGTCAGGGGGCAACCTTACGCGGATGTTTTGTTAACATGAACGTTGAAACAACCAGAGGGGCGAGTAAGAACAGAAAGAAACAACACCCCGACTCCCGGGATTCGAACCCGCGCCGAAGCCGGGCAGCCGGATCACAAACCGAACGTGCAATCCGTTCGGCCAAAATGCCGTTAGGCGTCTTCGGTTTAGCAGTCCTTGAACACCACTGTTACACTACTCCCAAGGTAAAGGTGATGTAAACAAAGTTCTGGCAGGTTACCTGCCAGAACTTTGTTTACATCACCTTTACCTTTGGACCGGTTGACCTTACCCTTTATCAAGCAGGGTGACTTACTATCAAAATGAACTTTAAACTCCAAGCAGATGCAAGGATTTTGTTTAAAAAATGAGAAATGGGACACAGAACTTTTCATGTATTGACAGACTAATGCTTCCGCAATCAACCTGATTTCGAGCCCTCATTGGTATTAAAGTTGACTTATTCATAATCTTAAACGTGTCAGCTTCGTGGTCAACTTTGTGTTACTATTAAAAGACCTCAAAACTGACATTCTGTGTAACGTTACATGTCTTTATTGTTAACAAGTTCTGTGTCCCATTTCTCAAACATTAACATCAACGTCACAAAATGAATTATTGAACCATTGTGCCTACGATGAAATTTGCAATAATGATTCAGCTCAACTGAGAATTGAACCGGACTTTCCAACAAAAAAGTGGTGCAATCGTGACTTTGCCAAAAAGTCAAATAAATACGTCACATGACCAAGCTCCACCTTTCCCCCGCCCCCTTTGAAAATATTTGCTGATCATGGCAGTCTTATGATTTTTGTCTTCGCTACCCAAGCATTTTCTCCAAACCTATTGTTTCTAGCTTAAGACATCGTGTGCAGGTATGTTCATAGCTCTCTTGAGACTCTCTTACAACCGTGGATCGACCGCAAAACTTTCAGAAATCGGTAAAATCTATCGGTGTTTTTCTTCGTTTGGTGGGAACTCTAAAATCCTTTCCCGCGTTTTCCGGCCCCGTGACCCAGCTTTGACCCTGACGTCATCATACGTCATCGGACACACCCCCTCTCCTTCCCCCGACACCGGATTTGCCACATTTTCCAACATGGCTGCGAACAACGGTTGCATGGACGGCGACAACGCCGGGTTTCTACCGGCCTTTCCTCACTTCGGGACCGACGCGATCCACGCCGGACAGGACCCGGAACAGTGGAACTCTAAAGCCGTCATCCCGCCAATTTCCTTGGCAACTACCTTCAAGCAAAAAGCACCGGGACAGCACTCGGTAAGTCGCCGGTATAGTAGCAGACGACATTTTTGTTGTGTAAAGGATTTCTGTGGGAAAGAGAAAGAATGACTTTGCAAAATCGCGAGCGTTATGATACGCTAAGTTGTGGTCCTAAATTGTTCTCTTTCGATTAGATGCAAGGAAAACTGGATCCCTAAAATAACATATCGTTTTATAGATGTGGTGTGTTACGCCGAAGGGCGGTTATACCGGCTATATAGATACAGATAGATGGAAAACCGTTCCGTGTGAAACAACTGTGTAAGCCGGGCCTTATGGTGAAACGGCACCAACAAGCACATGGTGGCCTTAGGTGATTATGTTACATCTGTCGACCTGTAATTCACACCTAAAGGCTTCGTATCGAAGTTGTGTCCAAACTAATCGAAAAAAGAGGCACTTACCATACCCAAAAAGACAACATACCAAAGGGAAGAAGAACAACATTTGAAAAACCTCCAAATAATTTTTTTTTCTGAAGGAAAAAAAACTTCAGTCTACTATTAAACTTAAAGTTCTAGTCGTCACGATGGGTGTTTTCTTATTCTATCAGCATCCCCATATTGTTGTAATGGTACAAGGATTGCTGAAACAGTCTGAGCAAATTTGGCTAAGGAGTTGTTCGTGATTTTGTCAGGACATCTGTGTTTTTCAGTTTTAGCTGACCCGATGAGGTTAAGCTCCTTGGCTTACCATAATTACTAGTATGTGTACCCCTTGGCCATGTGACCCTTGCCTGACTTGTCAGGCCCTTTTGTTGTCTGTCTCTCACACTGGAGTTTGTCCATATGGCTTCTTGCTCATTTTGTGAGCCTTTCAAAACAGCCCTGAAATCTTTGGTTCTGCTCCAAAACTGTGTGGGAACCAGTGTTGGAACCAGTATTGGAGTATAGGTTACATATACCTCCTTGACGTGTATTTTTAAAGGACTTATCATTACAGGGAGGGATTATATTTTTTCACATAATAATTTTCCATCCTCTCCTTATGATTTGGATCATATTTGGTAAAGCAGTATGGTGCAACATTACATATGCGCTTTTAGTCACAAATCTAGTTTGGAAAGGGGACCGGTATACTCTGCTTTTCTGTCCCATCATCATCATCAGACAATATTAAAATTCTCAAGGAAAGGAGATCAGTTCTGCATTTGGGGGCCTCCATCAAGTTAGCCTGAGTATCATCCTCCGGAGTAACCGCTGGCTCACGACTTTGAGGAGGATGATACTCAGGCTACCATCAAGTACTTATGGCATCATTGATTTAACACCTCAAGGCACCCACTACAATCTATTGAAATGCAAGGCCTCTCGGCCCCTCGGCCTCTTGGTTAACTTAAATCACTGTCATTATTCTAGATTAGATTAGACACATTCTACATTGTTCTTCACTTTATGTCCACCCCTTTCATGTTATCTGCAATTAGCCCTCAGGGAAGTCTAAACTTAAGTTTTTTTCTTATTGTTGTCCTGCCCTCCAACACACCCCTAACACACCTACTGTGCAAAGGTGATGAAAACAATCTCCTTATCTAAGCCTAAGCTAATTATGTACAGCTACTTCCTACCACCATCTGTTAGACTTCACACTTGTAATTCATTTCACAAAGGAAACTGCATGGGGGGTAATGCATTCCTAGCAGTCATTAGGAAAATTCATAAATGCCCCAAATCAAATGCATTCACCGACCCATTCTAACACTCAACAATTTGATTGCATACTTAGAAATTGTATACTTGCTAGCATTTTGTTTTAGGTCCAATCACAAATTTCTTGAAATTAAGGCAACTGATTATTCCATACAGAAAAATGCTATGCAGACCTAGTATGAGTAATAGTATTTTTTAGAAAATTATGCTATTTATTAACAGGCTTTATAACACCAATAATAGTATTATACAAGGTCAGATTGTCAGTTTAGAGTCATTCTTTTTTCTAAGTGTATAATTTGTTGTGTGTATAGTTTGTGTTTTTATGTTTGTGTGACTATTGTGTGACTATGGGTTGCATACCTGAAATAAAGAAATTCATTCCTTCCGTAGGCCTCCATATGCCAGCAGGTATTCTGCTTGACGTCATCTGAGAAGGACAACAGATTAAGCTTTTCCCAATAGGATGTTTGAACTCCTTATCTCGATAGCCGTTTTATCGATGCCACCGTAACCGTGGTGACCTGTTTGCTCTGTGGTGGAGTGTTTGGCCCGCCTCTCGATATCAGGTCATGTGACTCATAGAATATAAAGGGCTATTTGATCTCCAAGCAGATGTATGGAGAGCTGATGAGTGACAAAACAATTGACCAACTACTTGTAAACACAATGACAATCTGTCAACCCCTTCTTGAGTTATTCTCTCTTACAAGTCTGAAACTAAACTGGCTCTGCAGTTCCAAAAAAGCCTCTATTTTAGGGGGCCATTTCTACACCTTTGTGCTCTCTGTCCCAAGAGTACTAAAATCACGACCATAGCGACCAATCACGACCATGTTCAAAACTGGAGATACCAAAATCAGAAGTTATAACTGCAGTTCAGTAACAAGCCATTAGGGGGCCCAAAACCTGATGAGGTCTCATCAAGACCTACCCACATACCAAATATTGATACAATCAATTCAGGCACTCCAGAGTTATGCTGTCGCAATCCACAAACATAATCATATACACACACAAGCACATACATTATAACACACATACAAACACTACTGAAAACATATCCTTCTTAGCAAATAAAGGTTAAAAGAGACAAAACCACTCGTTTCTTTGAATGCTCTTGGAGTACTCGCTAAACGTCTTTAAATCACATTCTATGTTTCTCACTTCTGCAGGGTTTTGAGTATTCCCGGGCAGGAAACCCCACACGGAACTGTTTGGAGGAATGCTTCGCAGCCTTGGAGAATGGAAAGCATGGTGAGTAAGGCACTTTTTACCTATTACAATGTACTTTCAAGTATTAATACATGTACACTTTGGTAACATCTAGTCTCAGTGCAAAATAAAACTTGCTTCACACCATTGCTGTCTGACAAATTTTCATGAACTGTTTACTTTGACACTACAGTATGCTATTTTTCTTACAAGGTTTACAATTTCTAAGTGTCTTGCAACTATTCTCCCTTTGTAACAGCTCTATCTTATGTATGTTTGAGATAACCATTAAGTTTTCTCTATCATCAGATTCTTGGTTTGATTTTCTCACAAAACAAGATCTGTTTCTAAAGTACATGTAGTCTGACAATTATTTTTGGCAAAACTGCTTCCAATCCCCGGAAGTTGAAGACCAAGTTCAGATTACAGTTTTTTTACTTCTTGTAATTGCTCTCCTCGATTTGAGATAAGCCTTTTTTGTCTCCTCAGGTCACATGTTGTAAGCTTGATAATTTTTTATTTGTTTGTTGCAATTGTCATATTTTATTATTTCTGTTTCCTCAGGCCTGACCTTTTCCTCTGGCCTGGCTGCTACTGACACCATCACCAAACTGCTGCAGGCGGGAGACCACATCGTCAGCATGGACGACGTCTACGGAGGTGAGATTGGACTTGAATTAAGACCCTCTTTTTTTTTTACAACTCTCCACAAACATTTTGATGACTGTCTGTCACCTTCCTACCCTGGGTGCCAGACAGTTTATTCAGGGGACAAGGGCAGTCAGCCCGCCAATCTCATATATGCGCTCTGGGGAGTTTAAACCCGAAAGAGGCAGGGAAACCTTCGGGCTTTAACTCCCCAGAGAGTTAATATGAGATTGGCGGCTTGACTGACTGACTTGTAGTCTTTGTAAAACAAACTCCACTGTCCGGGGCTGATTGGCCCCTCCCCGCAATCAGTGCAGCAATGTAGGATGGGCCGTAAGAAGCGTGATTAAATCAGGCTGACTGCCTTGGGCCCCCGAATAAACTCGCTAGCAGCCCGATCCCGGCTGGCACCCAATGTCACCTTCCTCAATCTCAGCAATTCTGAGTGTTTCATATTGCACTGCAGCTATAGCTGTTGCTACTTACTCCTTGACCTAAGGACTGCCATTTTGAACATGGCATAATTTCATAAAACAATCAGTCTATGGTTAGTCTGTGTAACGCAAACTCCGCTATCCGGAGCAATTTAGGACGGGCCTAAGAAGCGCGATTAAATCAGGCTAGCCTATGGTTTTAAGTTGATATTTCAAATTAGCTTTATTTTTTAAATCCTAGTACCAAGAAATGAAATTGGTGTAGCCTTAGGATGAAAAGTAGTTTGTCTTCTTAGCTGTGGTGTCTGTTTTTCTCCCAGGTACCATCTCTGTTTTTGTAGCCCTGGGCCACACAGCTTTGTACAATCTCTACGTCCCTAGCCGGCGGTATAGGTAGTATAAGTACTCATTTTCACCTGTGAGTGAACTGAGGAAAGTTGTGTTAAGTGCCTTTTGCAAGGGCACAAGATTGATGACATGACAAGATTCGAACCCGAGACCTCTTGGTTTCTGGGCAAAATATGTTGCCATTATGCCACATGATCGCTAACTGGCTAAAGATGACAAGTGGTTTGTTCCCTTGTAGGTCTGCCTCCCACCCCTCCTACCATGTGACCAGCCTCAACATAAAGATGAAATTAGTTTATCTTACGCTTGTATTTTTTTCCTCCCAGGAACCAACCGGTATTTCCGTAACGTGGCCAGTAGGAACGGGATCGAGACCAGTTTTGTGGACTGCACCGACGCAGCAAACGTAGCCGCAGCTCTAAAGCCTAACACCAAGGCAAGGCAGTGAAAGTCCTTGATTCCCTCACTAGATCGTGCATAGGGTGGCTCCCATCTCTGATTCTGTAGCCCACACTATAACAGGGGGCTGGTCCAATGGTAGTGGTCTGTGTACTCTATACTAGTCTCTCTCTAAATGTTGGGTTCTAAGCAGAGAAAGGAACATGTACCGTTTTTAAAGTCTTTGATGTGACTTGGCAGGGGATCAAACTTACTCTTTGACATGTAAAGTTAAAATTTGTACCTTATACCATCACGAGGAAGCTTGTTCCATAACAATGTAGTGCTAGGAAAGAAACTTTCAGTGTGGAACTTCTACTGAGAGGTGGATTATGGAAGAAGAAAGGGTTTTTCATCCATGGAAGTAGCTAAGTGTGTTTTAACTGAGAAAGTTTGTAGTGGAGGCATAATGAGTATAATGAAAAACATAGAAACTACTGCCACTACTATGTACAAGCAAGTGAAGTTCAGTGGAGTATTTGTCGTGGAGATAGCACTAGAGTGATGCCAGACCTGCTACATTACACCTTTGAGAGAGGAGTTGTAATGTGGCAAACAGCTGGTTGCTGCCAACAAGATTTGCTGTGTTTCCCACCTAATTTATTCTGGGCCAGCCTAAAAACAAGTTTTTGTGTGTGTTTTACTAGACTGTGTGTTGTGAGATGTTTCTGTGTGTATGTGACTAGATGGTGTGGATCGAGACGCCGACCAACCCGACCCTACGAGTGGTGGACATCCAGGCCGTTGCTGATGTCATCAAGGGGAGAGACATCTTCCTGGTGTCTGACAACACCTTCATGTCTGCTTACTTCCAGGTAAGGAGGCTTGGTCACTGAATAATATAATGGCCTCATTCGGTCTGTATAGACCATGGTAAAATCCTAATGATGTCAGCCCTACAGTGTAGGCTATTGCTGAACAGTCCTATACGAGAATGACTGTCACAGTCTCTGCCACATAGGGCACATCTGTAGGCTGACTCAGGTCTATTGCAGGGTTCTTTTTGCAGGATCCGCCTTTCTTCTACCATGCACATCAGTCTGGTTTCTCCGAAATTTCAGCTGCCTGGATGGACAGTGAATAATAGTCACTAAATAAAGAGACTCTTTTTTCTGACAACCCTTGCTTTATTTCCAGCGATGTTTTGGTGACCTTCCTCAATGTAATTCTGACTGGTTCACTGCCCTAAATGTCACCGAAACTTTGCTGGAAATAAAACAAGGGTCTCAAATGGAAAGATACTTGAATTGCTCTCATCACAGAAAGCCTATTGATAAGAACTTTTCTTAGATCTAAAGACCCGAAATCTGGACCAGGGCACAGAACCATAAAACACTATCTCCTATCAGGATGTCAGTTGCTAAATTGACTACTCACTTCCTCCCAACATCATATATAGATTAGCCCCAGTGGGAAATCTCTACCCGTCTGGTCACAAGAACAACGGCTTGGTATTACAGCAGACGACAGGAAGACATTTGCATATTAACTGATAGCCTGATTTAATCTCGCTTATAGCAGCCCGCCCAACATCTGCCGGCCTCCTAGAAGGCCTCCGCTGGGAGGGGCCAGTTACAGCCCTGGACAGTGGAGTTTGCGTTGTACACAGATTATCTGACATCAAGATATAAAAGTCCTGTCCACAAATTTTTCAAGAAATCATTGTCAGACACAGAAAAAAGACCCAGATAGTTGCTGCAAGCATAAAACCCAATGCAGTACAGTTCAGGTGTTCACAGTTTGTTTTTGCACAAGAGCTCGGGCGTAATGTTGTATCAGGGCCTTCAGTTTCAAATCCTTGTTTGAACTGCCTCTCAGCAAAGACCAGCCCCTGTCAAGTTTGAACTACTTATATTTTGCAACATGTAACTGTCTTCCCCACAGCTTTGATACCTAGTAATATGGCTCATGGTGATATTTATAGTTGGTAGTCCAAAAGAGACCAGTGTAGACTGGGGCTCTGTAGGACTGTAAAAGTTGTATCTGGGTCAAAATGTCTGAGACACACTTCCAGGCAGACCATGGTCAGCTATATAATCTTTGTAAGCTGACTTGTGAAGCTACTGTAAATGCAGAAATGTTCGCGGTGGATTTATGTTCGCGGTTTTCGCGTTGGCCATTTCACCGCGAATTTAAAACCACCGCGAACATTTTTCCAGGGCATTAAGATACTACAGTGCATGGTGCTACCGCGAAAATAAAACCACCGCGAAAAGCCCTTTTCCCCGCTACCGCGAAATTAAATCCCCGCGAAATTAAAGGCATTTACAGTATGCCGATTTGTGTGTAGCCATACTTCAATTCCTTATACATTGTATGTTCAAGACTACTGGCGTATGTGCATTTCAAAACTGTTTTGAAGAGTGACTCCAAAACTTGCTATTATATCATAATCTGTATTAGCCTGCCTCCACTGATGTGAACACCATGGTGGTTGGGACCAGACTGAGGGCTGGTAGTTTACGTTAGCCGAATTTATTGGGTGATTTTATAGTATATATCAACCTACTTCTCTAGTTTTTCTACTTTTCTGCTTTTTTCCAATTTGAGACTAAAAGTGAAACCTATATTCTATATCTTTTAGCATTCATGTAGAAGAACCACCTTTTCTGACTTGGATTTGCATTTAATACCATAACCTTTCTTCTTGCAAGTAGCCCTCATTCAAGAACTCACCCTACCTTTTCTTTGTTGTTCAACAGCGCCCCCTAGACCATGGAGCTGATATTGCATTTCACTCTGTCACCAAGTACATGAACGGTTTGTGACACATTTTTAAATATATCTAAAACTACATTAGATAATTTACAGTGTTCTGTACATATTGAAGAAAAATGGCTTTATATTAACCTGGCTCTTCCCATTCTTGAAATTGAAGCTGCTGATCTGTTGATGAAAGACAGCAAATGCTGTCTGAAATGTCTGATCGTTTATAAATATATCCAGGTGCTGGAGCAACTGCTATCTTGAGTATCTTATGATCATTGATATCCATGTACTGAAAATCCATTTAATATCTTGGTCTCATTTAGCATTTGAAAGGAAGGAGTAGTTCATGGCGTTTGATTATAGCGGTGGAAACAAGGTTTGAGCTTGCCCCAGCACTGTGATCAGATGATTGCAATTATAAAATTTTAGCTGTTTAATAAATAGTGACCGCTAAAGTCACTAGAATTTAACAAATCAGGAATTGCTGTAACTTAACTGTTCTGATTTCCCCAGGCCACAGTGATGTGGTGATGGGAGCTGTGGTGACCAAGAGGGACGACCTTCACGAGAGGCTGCGATTCCTGCAATATGGTAAGATAGAGCCCCTGTCCAAATATGGTAAAATAGAACTCAATCCAAATGTAGTACAAAGACAGAACCCCCGTCCAAATATGGTAAAATACAAGGCATTTCAACTCATCAACACCACATGTTTGTTTGAATGTCATTTCCTCTTTACAAAATGGAAAAGTGGAAATTTTCAATTCATTCATTTGGCCTGGAAAGTACACCTAATTTTCAGATAAACCTGGATACATCAGAAACTATAAAATCACAATGAACAGTTACTCCATGCAGAAGCAGAAGTGACTATCTTGATCTAGACTATCACATTTCTTGATCTAAAACACAAAGGACTCAGTCCATTTTTGTAGTCCATTGTTGGAAGGTCATATGTTTGTCAAATTTTAGCCGTGGGAACTTTGCCTTCACCATTACCTACTAGGTAGATAACTGTGGCCTGACACTTATTAAGAGTGTGACATGTTTTCATTCCTACATGTGCGAATGTTTGTCGTGTTTCAGCTGTGGGCGCGGTGCCTTCCCCGTTTGACTGTTTCCTGGTGAACCGAGGTCTGAAGACGCTGGCTGTGAGGATGAAGCAACACTACCAGAATGGGCTGGCGGTCGCCAAATTCCTGGAGAACCACCCCTGTGTCATTAAGTGTTCTTATCCTGGTACGTAGGGCTGTGTGTTGGTACTAGCCTCCTTCACAGACTTCTATGTTCACTGACAGGGTTCCATGAGGGAGCACTGGTTCGCAGTTTTCAATGTGGGCTAAGGTTTTCTAATGCCAGGAGAGTGAGTTTCTGCTTGGCCAAAGTCTGCTTTATATCGGCTCAAAGAAAGTCCACTAGGAATCTCTCTCTCCCGGCATAAGATAACCATAGCCCATGTTGAAAATCATTGACAACAAAATGACTGTTGGTCCTGTGTATATGTAGGTCTACTGTTCCACTTATCTTACCACGTGATCCAGAAGGTAGTAACGTAAGGTTACCAGTTTACGTGCAGGACCAGTTTACGGTCACTTATTGGTGGATGCAGACTTCGAGGTCAATTGTGAAAAAGAAAATTCTCTTGAGTAGGAAAGAAGTACGTTTATATCATCTATGTGTCTTGCCTTATTTATCCTATAACTTTGCATCCAGCAAATCACGCCTGAAAAGTCCGACAACAATTTAGATTTATGCTTGAGTGCGCACAACACTATTACAGATGACCCGGTTCTGATCGTAATTCTAGACGGCTATTTTCGTCCCCTCTTTAAAATCCAACAAACTCTTTATGAATTGAAACATCACCTCAAACCAAACCTGGAGTTCTTATCTCAAGAATGCATGGTGATTTTATGTATGTTGTCCAAGGAAACTCTTATAAACTGCATAAAAACAAGTGACTGTCCTCGCCGAGCGGGTAGTTTTCGAACGCCATGTTGCATCACGTGACTTGCCCGTTAAAGCTTGGTGCACTGGAGAGCGAGAAATTGTCGCAAGGGGCGCTGTTGGGGCTAATTTATGTGGGGAGGGCACGGCGTGAGCAAGCCACATGTATACTGAACGCATTTCAAGGCCAGTTCCTATTTATACAGGTGATAACAACATCCAAATGCGTTGCTATTATTATGAGTAGCATTGTGGAAGTTGTCGAACAGCATGGCGCTCTGAGTGGCGTTCTGTTGGGGCAAAGATGACTTACCGATAACGTTTAGCGGCGATGCAAAGTGGCGGCATGGCCATATGTAAACAATTTATCCATTGTGTTATCTCAGTGAACTACGTGGGGGACTTTTAAGGGAAATGATCAGATATATGTCCTTTAGAAAAATAACCTCATGGAGAAACACCCAACTGACCGTAAATTGGTCACCCTGGAAGAATTCTTGGCTGCAGACTTGTTTATTAAAGACGCTCGTACGGCGAGAAATCCTCAGAAGAAATATGATGCCACACAGATCTTGACGCAGACCGACTTTGATGTCTTCCAATTAAGGACAGCTTTTCACTTCCCGACCTACGCGCTTTCCATAAAACGGCATTATTAACAAATCGACCGTAAACTGGTAACCTTACGTTACATGCTAGTATTAGGATCTTTGTTTTTCATTATGATCATCATATCTTGTCAATTCTTTGTTGACCTTGTGAGAAGCGACCTTTACAACAAAATGGCGGCTGTTCCCCCGCAGGACTGCCCTCCCACCCCTCCTACGAGGTGATGCAGAAGCAGTCCACCGGCTGCTCGGGGATGGTGACCTTCAGGATCAAGGGCGGCGTGGAGTCTGCCAGCAAGTTTCTCCAATACCTCAAGGTTTGTGCCGATTGTTTTCACAGAATATGGAAGCATGAACAAAAATGGTAGAAACAGAAGACTGTCATAAGAATTCATGGCTATAGGCGGGGGGTCGAGGGGTTTGAGAATGGTCTATGGATCAATCTTGACAGCCCTATTATGGACAGACTTTTTTAAAAATCCTTTCAAAAGCAGGAAATATGATGTCAGAGGGTTAAATTTTCAAATTTGGGGGTTAGGTGCATGCCCTCAGACAACAAACCACCTCTCCACCCCCCTCCGATCCCCCCCAAAAAAGCTCATACCTTTGTGGCTTGCTAGTTTGAACAATTAACAAAAGAACCCCCAAGCAAAATCCTGGATTATATACAGGCATTGCTCAAGTATTATTCAGTACAGTCTTGTTTGGTACAGCTCTAAAACAGACTTAAAGTTGATTTAGAGAAAGAGAGAGTTTGGTGTTTCAAGATTAGTGGGTAATTTATTTCACAGATCTTCACCCTGGCAGAGAGCCTTGGAGGTATTGAAAGCCTGGCAGAGATTCCGTAAGTTGAAGACTTGTTTTGACTGACAAGTTTTTATTTTTCTCATTTGCTTTCATTGTCAAAGTTTACCTTAAGAGCAATACATTTCATTTAGTATTTTTGTGTATTATCATATTGAGTTCTCCTTGTTGCCTTGTTGTTTTAACTGATAAAAACAATTTGTTCTCATTTTTCTCTATTGATGTTGTTGTCTAAAGTAGCCTTAAGGAGAAATACATTTCAGCCTTTAATATTTTAATGTTTCCCCCATTTTCGCGGTTTTCCATTTGGCAATTCACCTTGAACTTAAAGCTACCGCAAACATTTTTCCATGGCAGTAAGAGACTACAGTGCATGGTGCTACCGCAAACTAAAACCACCAGGAACAGTCCCTTTTCCCACTACCGCGAAATTAAATCCCTGCGCTTTTACAGTATTTTTGTTTTAATGTTTCCCCATCAGCGGCCTGATGACGCACCTGTCCGTCCCGAAGAAGGACCGTGACACGCTGGGTATCCATGACGACCTCATCCGCCTGTCCTGCGGTATCGAGGAGACCTCTGACCTCATCGCTGACCTTGACCAGGGACTCAAGAAGGCTGTAAGTATTCCAAGGCATATTCCAGATCATTCTCTTATGCAGATTTGAACCCTAGAGCTTGGTTCGTACTTAGCTTAACTGCCCTCCCTTTTCCACTATTGTGGGCTTCACCTCTAAACAGTTGTCAGCCAATCAGAGAAGACGCCTTTGTGTTGTCCAAAGGGAAAGCTTGTTCTAAGTAGGAAAAAATCTTCTTAATATGAATGACCTAGCACACAGGTGATGCAGATCCGAGAGTGGGAAGAAACTTTTTTATCTGATTGCATACACATAGTATTGTTCAGAGGCTGTGGAAAGTATGCAAGAAGTTCTAATATGCCCCTTTGTATTCTCATGCAAAGTATTGTTGCTTTAATGCCTTTTTTGTTTTTATTTTATTTATAGGTGCCGGAAGAGTTGCGGAAATAAGAAACTGCTGCTACGGACGACCAACATACATGTACATGTAGGGTGGGGCATGGTGGGGCGTTGGGAATACAAAACAGTCAAACCTGTCCATAGTGACTACATGCTATTTGGTCACAGTTGAGAGAAGTGGCAAGATTCTTTTGCTTTGGTGGGAAAATAATCTAAAAGACCAACAAAAAGTGGTCGCAATGGTCAGGTGTTCCTCGCATAGAGGTGGTCTCTAGTACATGTAGGGTTGGTGAAAAATGTAGAAATTAGTGTGGATGAGTTGTTCCAATTTTGTGAATTTTCAAATGTGTGTGTTTGGTTACCCCATTGGTGTCACCTCTCTGAGGATAAACTGAACTTAACTGAAAAAAATAGATGATGACCTGATACATTTAAGAATTCAAAGCTAATGGTGGCATAATGTAGAAAATATGTTGAGTGATATTACTGGTCTGTACATCTCATGTCTGCAAAATGTTAAAAGGGTTTTTCTCATAGGAAAGCTGCAGAATAACATTAATGATGCACAATTTGTAACCTCTTTTACTGTCAGGGACTGGTGATCAAATTATAGACACAACGGTGGCACATTTTACATAATGTACAAATATGTGCACTCTGGCAGTACTTAGTATAGTCTATACTCTATAGAGTACTTTTAATGCAACTGATGTGATGAAATGAAAGATCTTCTGCACAATTATCCGTGATACTGCCGACTTCTATGAAGTCCACATGTACAATGTACATGTAGCTGGATTGTAGCCGCCAGTTTGTTCATTTAGAGGTTAAAATCACGTTAAGGTACAAAATATATCCTCGAAAACATCTTCCATGTGTATCTTCAAACTGTAACAATCTTAACTTTGATCATATTATTTTTGAAGTAGAACATATCACTCCAAAACACTACTATATAAAAACACTACATTGAGAGCTTCTGTACCAGTATTTTACTAAGAGTCGCCTATTTATTTTATTCTAAGTTTATTTTTCTCCTTTTCCTCCCAAATAAAGTTTATGTCTCACACCACCTTTGTTTTACAATTGCTCCTTACTACTTTCTTTCTTTCTTTCTTTAGGCCATAACGTTACCAATTTAATTGATTGGTTCACGGATTCGCTCGCTCCTATTTTTTGAAAAAAAAAATTACCACTCAGCAAATTTTCACCATTAATGAAACCATTCACCAACTTTCTGGTGTAGCAAATTGGCCTTTACATTATAAGCTCCTTAAAATGTGGGTATTATTATAATTCCAGTTATATCTTTCATTCATGAAAAATGGGACAAACATAAAAACTGACACTACTTTTGTAATTTTCAATGAACAGGTGCTGTTACTGTACAGTAGTTTTTGTACTTTTTTCAAGCTGAAAACCTTTTAGTCTTTATGTTTTGGATTAGCCCTTTAACTTAACCCCAACCATTTTACAATTTTTTTTTTTCTCGCCCTATCCATATTTTTTATGAAAAAATCCGTGAACCAAGAAATTAAATTGGTGTGGCCTTATTGACAGTGAAAACATGTCATTACATGGGTCTGCCTAGGCAGCTTTGGGCTGGTAGCGGCAGTCCCAACAAGAATGCGGACAAACATACAAGGAATTCGTAACAATACAATATAATACAATAAAAATAATAACTATAAAATTTGTCATGCATCTACAAATATCAGAGCAATGATCTATACCATCAGGGCTCGAAATACCACCTGCATATGCACTATAGTGCAGGTGAAATTGGAACTGTGCAGGTATTTCTGGTGTCTACCTGCACCTAACCTGCACTGGACCATGTACTGGGTTTTATACATACATGTCATATGATGTAAGTGTATGTGGATTGTTATTAGCTGCATTGAATGTTACTACCTGTAAAGTATAAGAGAAAAATAGCAATTGTTCCTGAACAATTTTAGTATGATTCATACTTCCTAAATTCAGAGTGGTGCAGGTAAAATTTGTCTGGTGCAGGTAATTTTCAATGTTACCTGCACCAGTGCAGGTATGCAGAAAAAAGTATTTCGAGCCCTGACCATATACTGTAAATGCATTTAAGTTTGTGGGGAAATCGGGAAAAGGACTTTTCGCGGTGGTTTTAAGTTCGCGGTAGCATCATCTACTGTCTCTTACTGCCATGGAAAAATGTTCGCGGCGGTTTTAAGTTCGCGAACATAAAACCACACAAAAATTTCTGTATTTACAGTATACAGATGGCAATAAGGAAACATAGACCACTTAGACTTTGATTTAAAATAATTGGAATTGTACCTGGATTGCAAAATTGTCATAAATTGAGACGTCCCTATAGGTATGGGCCACTGCATCATTATTTATTAGTTATTAGTGATCTGGTTTTGTCATTCTTTTCTTTTCTGAAAACAGAATCATATTCGTTGGTATTAACTAAATCATCTTTTTCATAACTTTCAATTAAGAGATCATAGACTCACAACATGTTGGAAATTACTATAGTACCTACATGTACATAACCAACAAACTTCTGTTATGTCATAGTAGACATTAAATGTTTACTCTGACTCAATGAAACATGACACGTTTTTACAGTATGAATCCTTTATATAAACATGGTATATTATAATATTAAACTGCTTGTGGAAATTGGTATTGGTACATGTACACTCGGTATACCGGTAGTAACCAAACATTTGAACAGTTCGGGAATTAAAGTTTTCAACTTGCTCGATGTTAAATATGTAAATCCAACATATAAAAGATATTGATATGAACTAGATATGATCGTTTCACCTATACATACACTTTACACCACAAAAAGACATACCGGTAAGATAGCTAGAAATGGCCTTAACAGTCTTTCACTACGTAAACTTTATGTACAGTTATAAATGCACAAACTACACACAAAACTAGCACACGCTTAGCGTATGAACAAGCAAAGAAACGCCATTTTCAATGCAATTCTGTACATCAAATATAGCTCATGCTTTTGATACAAGATTAGACAATGATGCAAGAAGATCGCACATTCAAGTAGATATTCTAGTCCGAGAAGTTCTATTTTACAGTATAGCACGGCTTCACATTACATCATAAGTATAGCAACATGGGGACGGGTGCAGCTACTTGAATTTCAATGAATCTCCTGACCCTCTGCTTCATTGATATGAAAAGTGAGTGAAAATATGATCTAATAGCTAGTTTCTTTTGGATGTTTAGGCAACAGTTGTTCAATAACATTGATATACATGTACATCTACTGACAACATAGAAGAATACAAACTAGACACTTGGATATACCAAGGGCATTGTACAGTAAACTGTTTCTGCGTGTATAATATCCTTGGATACTGTAAATGCAGAACCTTTTGCGGTGGTTTAATATTTGCGGTTTTCGCGGTGGCCGCTTCAACGCGAACTTAAACACACTGTGAAGATTTTTCCATGGCAGTAAAATACTACAGTGCATGGTACTACCGCGAACTTAAAACCACCGCGAAAAGTCCTTTTTCCCGCTATCGCAAAATTAAATCCCAGCAAACTTAAATGCATTTACAGTACACATCTTATCATTTGCCTTTATGTACAGCAGGACTGGCCAAATTTACACTGTAATAACAGAGGAATCCATTTTTTCTTCTTGAAGTTTGTAGCTCACTTAAAACAGATTTTTTCCAGTTAAAGTTCCAAACTTTGGGACTTCTACAAGTAATTACATTCTGTCCTTGGTTTGTCCAAAACATTATATGATAAATGTAGAACTAGTAGAAATACAGATCCCATACCATAGATTAACGTTGTAAATGACTGTTTATGCAGCAATACATATACAATGTAATTTGACATAGTTTTCCAAAATGGCCTAAAAAATTTAAAACGTAATGTTTTCGTACATTTTGCTTGTGTCAAAGATTTGGTCGGAAGATGTATGTCAAAGACAGTAATAAAAGATAGTTGGCAGTCTTGTCCCCACTTAGTGGGCAAAGTTTCTTCAAGTAAATACATCAGCTAAACTAAGCAAGCCTTTTCCCTGCTCTTTAACACAGGTAACAAATACAATATTGTACAAATCAAGGCCAATGGGCTAAGCCTCTACCAGGCCCCACGGATTGCTTGACAAATAGTAGAAATTGGCCAAATGGAGTGAATAGTATGTGGTTTGCCTATTCGACCCTATGGCCAGTCAACTACCTCAGCATACTATTTGGCCAGTTTCTGGTAGAGGCTGTAGCATTGCTAAGTAAGCAGTGAGAAGGGCTTTAAACAGACACAACAACATGTAGGTACAAAATGTATCTTTACCATATGATGGAATAGAGTATATCTGTACAGCTATTGTATAACACACATTCAAAGTTTTTACAGACAAGTTTGTCTATAGATTTACTCTAATGCACTCAATTTCAGTCAAAATTGTTACTGCCCAAAAAGTGCCACAAAATGTATTCATCATATAAACAGTATATAAATGAGCAAACTGAATTTTCCCACCACTTTTGTCAACACAAAATAAGTAGAATGCACATGATTTCTACAACTCAATCACACCATTGCAATAATAATAGATTTAATTTAGACAATGATCTAAAAGTGCTCTGTCTCTATGTGATAGTAGGAGCCTCAAAAAAATTACTTATTTCTTCAGGTTAATTTTGTAATGAGTAGAAGCCTGGGCAATATTTATATATATTCTGGGTGAGGTAAAAAAAACAGAGGAAGATGAAGATCTACTAGGATAAATTGGAAGGGCTAATTCCATTGTTACCTATAAAAAAGTTTATCTCTTCATTTTGCTGATCATGGCTTGATTTTACCCATAATATGAATGGACTAGTCCACAACAGACTGTTACAGGATAGGTTTATGGCTGTACCATCCATAAACAGGGGTGTGAAGCTCCGTTGTGTTTGCTGTGGGATTGATGAATGAGCGGTGGGGTCTGGAGACGCGTTCTTGACTCAGAAGCCGGAGAAAGCGAAGTCGTCTTCTCTCGAGAAGACGATAAAGTACGCCAAGATGGTGATGAACACGACAACGTTGCCCGCTACCGTTAGCCCGCACGCTGCACCTTGTATCTGGAGGTAAAGAATCAAAGTGATTTTTCTGTTTGTACTTAAAAAACCCATTACATGTACATCATTCTAATGTAAGCCATGTGATATACATGTCAAGCAGAACTGCTTGAACATGTAATTTTGTAGAAATACCTTTAATCAAATAATAATACAGGTTAAAGCTCAGTGTATGGCCTTTTCATATTTTTTGTCACGGTAGGACGTAAATTAAAGTAAAATGAATATACTAGTAACTACGCCTTCCTAATACAACCGACAGTCCGAAGGCTGACACAACAATGCTAGTGGTGAGAGGAAGATCCTGTCAGGTGCTCCTGTCAAATTGTTCAAGTACAGGTACAGGTACAGGTCCGGACGTGTACTTGACCTCTGTAACCGACTCCTGTACCTGTACCTGATGTTACCTTTAGATCCACTTCCCTACTCAGGACATGTACTTAGTAGGAGTGCCTATGGTAAGCATGTAAAATAGTAAAATAACTCACTACGCCTGCTCTTGCAAGTACAATGGTTAGCCCAAAGGCTGACACAACAATCCCTGTGGTCAGGAAGATGCTGAGCTCCTGTCAAATTGTATTGGAGGTACAGGTGCAGGTTTGCACTTATACTTTAACCTCTGTAACCGATTCCTGTACCTGTGCCTGCTGTTACCTTAGACTGTGTCACTGAGAAATAACTCACTACTCCTGCTCTTGTGAGTACGATGGGCAGCCTGAAGGCTGATACAACAATCCCTGTGGTCAGGAAGATGCTGAGCTCCTGGCAGGCATTGCTTCTCAATGTTCCTTTAAGGAACTACCTATCTATAATATCATTCTATGTAAATGAGAAATAACTCACTACTCCTGCTCTTGCGAGTACGATGGGCAGCCCGAAGGCTGACACGACGATCCCTGTGGTCAGGAAGATGCTCAAGCTCCTAGTAGTACCTGGCTTTGCTTTTCCGTGTGCCTATCTATAATATTATGCTATAATATACCAGGTGTCACCTCTCCGAGGATGAACTGAACTGAACTGATATTATACCAGGGAACAGATCAAAGTACTCACTACTCCTGCTCTTGCGAGTACGATGGGCAGCCCGAAGGCTGACACAACGATCCCTGTGGTCAGGAAGATGCTGAGCTCCTGGCAGGCGGAGCTGGCGGAGTCAGACATCTCCTCCATGTACCGCCGGGAGATGCACCATGGGATCGGCGCCAGGATGTAGAACATCACCACGAAGAACGGCCACCACAGGCTGGGAGTGGGGGGGGGGGGGGAAACATTTCAGTTTAACTTGAAGGCAACAACAATCTACAGGGTTCTCACAAGGGTTTTTCACAGCATAGGGGATATCTTATATTGTTATAATTAACCTGGCATGACAAGCAACACAGGCATTCAAGTATTCTAGGGGTCCTCTCCCTGAAAATTTTTAAATTTATAACCCTCAGAAATTCTATTTCTGGCATTTTTAGGAAAATGTTTGATGAAATACTAGTAAAGTAAAGCGAACAGTTTGCTACATAATGCTTCATAGTAATAGAAAGACTGTGGGGCGGGAGGTTACTGTAAAGAAAACTATCATCGGTATAAATCTATCATCAGTATAGAAATATTGTATTGTGAAAAGTTAAAATGGGTATGTTAGAGAAACAATATAATACTGGCAAGAAAAAGATTAATGGGAAAGGGGGAAATAAGCGACTTACTTGAACTGCGGAAGTGCACAAGCCAAGACAACAAACGTCATCCCGATAGCACCAAAGAAGGCCAGCCCGATCAAACTGGAAAAAAGAGCAATGGACAATAATGGGTTATCAAATGGCATGACTAGTACATTTCAACAAGACGTGACAGGTGTTAAATGTATACTGAAAAGCAGAGACAGTCTTCAAGGTTGGTTGCTACTTACTACTGATGGTTGTTTCTACAATTAAATTAATCAATCAAATGCTTCATTGTAAAAACAATGGTCTACCAGCTACAAAATTGTACAACAAAATCAGACTCTGATTCAAAGTAAAAAAAATTGTACTCACGCTGTTGTTATTGCCGATACAGTGGACATGAAAGAAGAAACAGAATAACACTGTTACTTATTAACAATATCGTGGTATTAACTTGTATGGATTTTACCTATACCTTTAATTCTGGATTTATCTATTCCCTTAGTGCTGAAGATTCTATTTACAAAGAAAACACAACACAAATGCCACAAAGTCCCCCATAAGTGCCACATACACAATGGCACAGCCCAGAGACATCAGTGGCCACAAGACCAACGGTCATGAAGCACAGAAAATAGGTCAGTGTCTCACTAATCCGTAGTAACTCATGACCGACTTCATCTCTACTCTAGGAACCTGGAGTATCTGCATATCTTTTATTGCCCTGTTCAATTGTTGTTTACTTACCAAATTGTGATTTGGGATACTGTTAATCGTGAAACATTTGCAGATGTTTTAACTTTTATGTTCATGGTCTTTGCAATGAGCTGTCATTGTCATCATTATACATTATGTAATATATATACAATGTATAGAGAAATCACACATGCTCTCTATCATTTTAATCATGAAATTAAAACATCATGATGTGCACCTTCTTGCTCTTCGTATTGCAAAACGAATTCCTTAAAAAGGCTTAAGAACAATTTACAACAGTTATTTCAGAAAAAAATATCTGGGCCCCCAACACAACACCCTGACCTCAAATCAGATTGATGGTACAGTACGTAGTAACGAAATAAATCTGCACAAGCGTTCCAATCACTTTGCACTGCTGGCCTGATCTGATTGCTATCGACCCAACAGCTGCCGATATGCACTTATGTTACATGCAATACAATCAACGGGGAGCCATGATAGAAACCTAGATTGCATTTCAAGCTATTCATTATAACCACGAGGAACGTTATGAAGGTAGGGGTGTGAAAAAAACAAATAGCAAATCAACTTAAGAAAATATAGCCTTCGGCTACACCTGCAGACGCGTGATAATAAGTCACTGATATTTGTACGATTAGTCATAGAGGCATCGAATGTTGTGCCTTGTTTGTTGCAGGTACACAGTATTCAAATGTATTTAAGACATGTTTAAAGATGTAATGGGGAACATTTTGTCGCAGAAATTGGTCGCAAAACGCAGTGGTCCCATGTGAATGGTTTTTGGCAACGTTGAAATATCAAAAATTTACTTCCGGTTTGCTATCTCAATAATTTCATTTAGCCCTGATTTCCATGAAAGACAGTTATCATAACGAACCTTTAGATTGTGAACAGTGCTATATTGCTGTACATGCACTGATTGAGAGAGATTAAGCACACAGATCGAAAATAATTAATGAAGAACAAGAAAAACCATAGCCAAACCTTTGATGCCCGCCATCTTGGATCATGTGATCATTTATCAACGGACTGTTCCACATGGGCGGAGGGGGGACAGAGCGGAGTTACGCAGCAGAAAATCAACGCGTGTTGCTTCAATAATGGATAATGTTTCATAACATAATAAAGGTCACATTTGGTGCTGCATGTTTGATTTCATTTTTTATGTTTATTCTCTAAAAATGTGTTCCAACCTTGTTTTGTTTTGAACTTGAATTCTTTCGCTTTAGAATAAATGAAAGAGTGAATGAAGGAATGAATGAATGAAAGAGTGACTTGAAAAAGCAGAAAGGGGAATTGGTAAAATTAAGAAGTTAGGAAGAAAATACAAAATGATGAAGCAATGAGTGTCAGAAGTTGGAAGAAAGTGAATCCAGACAAAAATGATGAATACAAAGTTCTCGGCAAGCTGAAGTTGCTAAGACTTCTAAGATCATTCAATTGAAAAATAATTATACTTTTCTATTCAACTTCTTTTTTGTATGATCATAATTGAGACCAATTACTTCTTGAGAGAAGTCTTGAAACAAAGGACAACGATCAAGCTGTAACGAAATGACCCATAAATGAAAACGAAAAGGAGCGATGCGTGGAAAACAACGACGAAAAACAAGTCAATTGACGCATGAGCTCCGTCATGACTAAGATGGGTGTGTGATGCCACCAGAAAACAGGGCGACTTACGGCCGCGTGGCGCGTTGGTACACCCGATCCCTCGATCTCGGAAGTTAAGCAACGCGACGGTCCGGACAGTGCTTGGATGGGAGACCAACCAAGGACGTCCGGATTGCTGTAGCCTCACGAAGTTTCCACGAAATCGTCTTCCGGGAGGGACGTAAAACGGGGGTCCCGTGCTCGAGGAGGTGCCTCGACCACGTTAAACAGCCTCATTACTCATACTGGGTACCTACTGGCTGGCAAAATACACCAGATGATTATTACTTCAAATCCTGACAACAAGTTATATTTCTAACGATGACGTCATCTTCGAGTTGATCGAGACTGTTCGGTAATATTCGGGAAGTGCCGAAGACACGTGTAATATATGGCCTAAAACACTTTCAAATAAAGGGTATATGCGGTTTATATTTTAATTAAAATAAGTATATGTTATTGTGATGTTAACATTGTAGACCACGATATTTAATGATCTTATAGTTTTTAACTTATTTTCATATCATTTTATCCTGTATGATTATTCAACAGATTGTAGAAAAAAATAATTTTACCTTGTAGACCGCCATTCAATGGACGAGGCTAGCTAATTTGCATATACCGGCAGCCATATTGAGTTTTGTAGTGCGTAGCCGGGCAGATTTCAACCGAAACTTTTGAGAGAAGAGGACAGATAAAGCTATAAAAATGGCACAACCAACACAGAGGTACGAACTGTATGATTTTTTATCTATATTTAGGGCAATTTGAAGACTGTAGGTCAGCGGATCTCGGTCAGTTTGCTTGTGTTTTGCAGTTTCTGTTTCCCAGTTCATTATGAACCGAACTGCCGAACATGTGTTTAGATTCGCCAACTGTACCGCTCAGTCGTAGGTTATTTTGACCAAATCGCATGATTTTATCGACAACGGAAAGAATTTCGTGTAGAATGATTATCCAGAATCTTATTTGCTTCTGGAGATTTCAAATTTGTGAGGTAAAAACGGTAGAAAACGGTCGTCCTTTGTCAGCCGTGTGGTGACGGTTCAATTTTTGGTCAGCGCCATCTTGGATCAGACGATTTCTTCCTGGTCGCGTCAGGTTCTGTGTTTTGGCTAGCAGACGACCCAATCGCCCGTTTACTGACCAAAATATACATCTGCCAAGACACAGCGGCGTTTTCTTAAGTGACAAAGGACTTCCTTTACATTTCAAAGAAACCGGAGGCGCACTGACGATCGCTTTGTTCTGTTCGATCAAGAAAAACGTCGCGCGATCACCGAAACCTAGTTATGCAATCATGACAAGGATTTTCCCCCTTGAGGTCAAAATACATGTTTACATGCAATTATTTTGTTCATTGTAAAACGAGAATAGTTGTTCTTTCTAGGAAATGTGAGTTTTCTCTTCACACAAAGTGAGAATCTTCAAAAATCTTCCTTTGTTTTCATTCGTCATTGACATCGTCGTCCATATCCGGTCTTACATGTTGGGTATGATGACGTCATATATCAGCTGATTCGGCAGCCTTCCATTGGTAGATTCGAGTGGTCCAACAAAATCTTTGTCATTCTCATTTTTCTATCCTCAGAAAATCGTAAAATCTTTTATGTTATTGTTAACATATCAAGTTGAAACCCAATAAATGAACAAACTGTATCACAAAAATGAAGAAAAATTATGTTTCATTGTACTGTTAATTTTTCTTGATAAGTTGATTACAACAACTACAATATAAGTTGATAACTTGATTACACACAAAAAAACTCTACAATAAAAGCATGCTGAATATGGGACTGCGTGGCGCAATCTGCAGCACGTTTGACTCAGGTCCAGAAGGTCCTGAGTTCAAACCCCGCCTTGTCAGTTGTCACCGATCTTGTGCCCTTGGGAAAGGCACTTAACATGACTTTCCTCACTTCACTCAAGTGAAAAATGAGTATATAGGCTACAAAAGTCTTCAACAAGTTGAAGTTGGTAGCCTCAAAACGAAAGAAGAAGAATATCATCCCATAACACTTAACAACAACCAGTTTGGAAAAGCTGACAGAAAAAAAGGTCTTGCCTTGGTCTGAAAACTGGTGCAATGACACAGCAACAAGGCCAGACACCTGGGGTTGTTTTCTTCACTCAAGGAGACTTTATACTTAAGGTTGACATGATCTAGGTACAACTTGACTATGTAATTATAACTTCTTGTACATTGTCAGGACCTTCTGAGGAACAGCTACACAAAGAGGTTAAATATAGCCCAGTGTATCCTCTATTTGAATTCTGACAAGATTCTTGGACCTCAATATCTTCTAGTAATCATTTTGCTTAGTTTTAGGGCTGACTGGCTAAGGAAAAGAAATACATTGTTTTACTGACAACCATGGTCGTTGTTGGGCAAAAAAGACGACAGGGAAAATTGCAACAGAAAGCCAACCCAAACTGCCAGTGATACTGATAGTCACTTCTTGTTGACCATGGATATTGAACATGTTTTCTCCAAATCCTTTCTAGTCTGCTGTTTATCAGACAAATCAAAACAAGTTGTCCCTGAAGAACAACTTTTTTTTTCCCTCCACAGTCAAGATGAGCTGTCCACAGCCATCCTGAAACAGAAGTCCAAGCCCAACCGTCTGCTGGTGGAGGAGGCAGTCAATGAAGACAACAGTGTCGTCTCTCTCTCACAGGTAAACACTACTCACTCTGTTCACATTCAGGGGGACCAAATTTTGCAGTAGGATGGGAAAGAAGTCATTTGTGGGATTGAAAGACTGTCACGACATAACTAAAAGGAGGACATCTGCAGTGGAATAAGGTTGTGGTGTGAAAGGTTTACAAAATGTTGGCAGATAAAGTCTCCTTTGTAGTGTCGCTATAAACTCTGTGTACTGTCAAAACTACCAAATAAAGCCTTTTGCGGAGAAAATCTGGTCTATGTCTAATGTATACAGGTGATCACTGTACTTAGTGTAGACAAGATTTGTAATGATTGCGTCAATGGGGAAACTTTCTAAGGGACCACCAAAAAGGGGTCAGCTGCTCCTTATGTAATTTATCGTAAAGTTGGCCACATGTTCAAATTTGACTCTATAAGTCTATTGATCTAACATGATAAAGCCATATAAAATTCCCTGTTTTGTTTGCTTTCAACTTAATCCAGGTCTATACATGTACATGCAGGAATGCCATGCAATTTGTTGAAAACGACTTCAGGGCTCTAAATAGTTTTTTCTGCAAACCTGCACTGGTGCAGGTAACATTGATTGAAAATTACCTGCACCAGGCAAATTTTACCTGAACCTCTCTGAATCTGGATCATACTAAAATTGTTCAGGAACCATTGCTATTTTTTTTCTTTTATACTTTATAGGTGGTAACAGCCAATGCAGCTAAGAACAATCCACATACACCTACATCATAGGACATTTATGTATAAAACCCAGTACATGGACCGGTGCAGGTAGACATCAGAAATACCTAAACAGGTCCAATTTTACCTGCACTAACCTGTATATGCAGGTGGTATTTCGAGCCCTGAACTTACTCTTTTGCAACATTGAACAAAACACAGGAAAAGATGGACGAGCTCCAGCTGTTCCGTGGGGACACTGTCCTGATGAAGGGGAAGAAGCGGCGCGAGACGGTCTGCATCGTGCTCTCCGACGACACCTGCCCCAAGGAGAAGATCCGCATCAACCGCGTGGTGCGCAACAACCTGCGCGTGCGCCTGGGGGATGTGGTCAGCGTGCAGGCATGCCCAGACGTGAAGTATGGGAAGAGGATCCATGTGCTGCCCATCGATGATTCCGTGGAGGGCATCACGGGGTAAGTTTCACATGTTCAATCCATCCAAAATGCAGTGTCAAACAGACTGGGTGCATAGCTCCAATTGTGGTTGCACAAAAGTGCATTTACTCCCAGGATTTGCCATGGCGAGTCAGTGAGTGAGTAAGTTAGGAGCGTGAGACAAGTCACTGCGCAAGTTTCAGGGGAAAATTGGTTTAATCCACCTCAAATACAGAGTCAGACAGGATTTTGTTTTTCTGTGTGTACAGCTCCAATTTCGGTTGCAGAAGAGTGTATGTTCACCCAGAATTTGTGGAGATGGTGATTGAGTGAATGAGTGAATAGATGAGTTAGTGAGTGGATGAGTAAGTTGATGAGTGAGTGAGCGAGTGAGTGAGTAGATGAGTGAGTGAGTGAGTGAGTGAGTGAGCGAGCGAGTGAGAGTGAGCAAGCGAGTGAGTGAACGAGTGAGTGAGTGAGAGCATGACACAAATCTGGACAGACCTTGAAAGCACGTTACAGAACAAAACACTGTTGCCAACTTAGCTATTTCTTTCAGGTACGTTACATGTAGGTCGCTATGTATACGGATGTAGCCATAAGCATGTACCTCCTTTCCTTACCCAGCACTTGGGAACTGCCCACCATTTGCTGCATTTATCTGGAGGGAAAGCAAAACTCTGCTGTTGCTATGGCAATGACACGTCACTGTGTGATTGCCTAAGTAGCAGCAGTGAACAAAAACTTTTACTTATAAAAAAAAAAACCTGCAGTGTCTGAGCCGTGAATAGACCGCCGGTATCCTTCAGAAAGTATGTAGTCTAAGGTGACGTTTCCTTGCATTTTCTGCGCAGGAACCTGTTTGAAGTGTACCTGAAGCCGTACTTCCTGGAGGCTTACAGACCCGTGCACAAAGGTAAGAATGATCTAACTACCACAAATATATCAATAAGCAGGGATTACAAACTTGGTCAGATAGGGATTGCAGTCTTCACACTGTACTCAGCAGTTACCCCTGTAGCTGCTGCAATGCCAACTTGAACCAGTCAGTATTTCCTTAAGGAAGGTGAAATGTTGCTTGTGTCCAAATAGTTTGCTGATAGTTATTTGCTAACCCGAGAAAACTGTTTAAACAAAGACATCACTTGAAATTGAATTTAAATTGAAAGAGGTTCTTCCCTGTTGAGTCCATTCAACAGGGTATGGTTCTTTCAGTAATAGGACTCTCAGTGATATACAGTTGTTTGGGTCTCTTTTTGTTAAAATTCTGTGACCTCCATTCCTTACCCAGCACTTGGGAACTGCCCACCATTTGCTGCATTTATCTGGAGGGAAAGAAAAACTCTGCTGTTGCTATGGCAATGACACATGCCAGGGTGTGATTGCTTTGCAGTGGTAGTGATAACTTTAGTTAAGATATTACAAAACTTGCATATCCTGGTGAAGGTTAGGTACAGGTCAGGGCTTTAATACGTTTTTCTGTATACCTGCACTGGTGCAGGTAACATTGAAAATTACCTGTACCACTATGAATTTAGGAAGTATGAATCATACTTAAATTGTTTAGGAACCATTGCTATTTTTTCTTTTATAACTTTATAGGTGGTAAGAGTCAATGCAGCTAATAACAATCCACATACACATACCTTGTACATCATGGTATATTTATGTATAAAACCCAGTACGTGGCCAAGTACATGGTACATGGACCAGTGCAGGTGCAGGTAGACACCAGAAATACCTGCACAGCCCAACTTTTCTACCCATGCACTAACCTGCATATGCAGGTGGTATTTCAAGCCCTGTAAGTTCTTCACTCTAGTGAGCAAAATCTGACCTTTCTTTCTTTCTTTCTTTCAGGCGATACATTCCTGGTGCGTGCCGCTATGCGTCCTGTGGACTTTAAGGTGGTGGAGACAGATCCCTCCAACTACTGCATTGTGGCTCCAGACACTGTTATCCACTGTGAGGGAGAGCCCATTAAGAGAGAGGTAGGGCAGGTCGTACCAACAGAGGCATGGAGGGGTGGGGATGCTTGCAAGGTGTTTCGTAGGGCAAGCCAACACAGGGAATATTTTTCTTCAGGAAACTTTTATAGGAGCAGCACCCACAAACACATCACCCTTCAGCGTTATATCACTTCTTGAATATCAAAGGAAATACCATTGTCTACATTTTTGATATTATAGTATGCTTTCTTTTACCATATGCAAGCAGCTACTCAAACAAATGGATAAAATTTGGAAACTGTCTGTTTAAAATTTATCCAGTTGCCTGAGTAACTGTTACTTCCCGTAATATTCTTATTACTTGGACATCTAACTTTAATTTTAACAATATTGCTAGTCAATCTAACTGCTGAACTGAAAAGTCAGTAACTTGAGTAAACATGCTCACATTAACGAGATTCTCCTCAAAGAGTTTCTACACAATAAAGCTCATGTTACCGAAAACTTTTTATAACCCCAGGATGAGGAAGAAGCACTGAATGAGGCAGGGTATGAGAACATCGGCCATGTCTGCAAACTGTTTACTTTGATTACAAGGACTATAGACCCAGAACATCTTATACATTTGGTTTCAGTTTTTGTGACCTCAAACTTTTTATAACCCCAGGACTAAGAAGAGGCTTTGAATGAGTTTGGGTATGACGACATTGACGGTGTCCGCTGCTAGCATCTGCCTGTTGAGTCAGTCTACTTCACTTGAACACTATAGACCCAGAACATCTTATACATTAGGTTATTTTTTTGTGATCTAAAAAAAACTTTTTATAACCCCAGGATGAGGAAGCGGCGCTGAACGAGGTTGGTTATGACGACATCGGCGGTGTCCGTAAGCAGCTGCTTGTTTAGATGGTCTACTTTACAAGGACTATAGACCCAGAACATCTATACATAAGGTTACTTTAAGTCTTTGTGACCTGAAACTTAATTATATCCCCAGGACGAGGAAGAAGCGCTGAATGAGGTTGGTTATGACGACATCGGCGGTGTCCGCAAGCAGCTGGCGCAGATTAAGGAGATGGTAGAACTTCCACTGAGACACCCCGCTCTCTTCAAGGCTATCGGGGTCAAGGTAAATTTGAGAAAGAAAACTCCTTACATTTAGTTTATGGAAGAGCATTTTGAAAATGTTGCCTTCAAAGTAGAATATATAGTCAGTTTGTTTACGTTTAAATCTTACAGAAATAATCATTTAACATTTTGATATAGAGAATTAAGCTTGCATGCATAACGAAGAAGCTCTCAGAAGGCATCTACCATCTTTGTTAAGCACTGATGGTAGTCATGCGATCCGGAATCTGAAAGTATGCTTTTCCAATCAACAAGATATGATTCTTGATATAAAAATTAAAACTAAATCACATCTTTTTTAAATCCCCCATTTGGTGCAAAATTCAGTATTTCTATTACTCTTGACAAAGTCTCAGAGTTTCACTGCATTGTATCTCGAGAAGGGGATGCCAATAGAGTTGTGAAGCTAAGGTATATATTGTTTGGAAGGCATGTGTGTAAAGATCTTCTACGTCCTCCCCAGCCTCCCCGTGGTATCCTCCTGTACGGACCCCCTGGTGTGGGGAAGACCCTGATCGCCAGAGCCGTGGCCAACGAGACCGGAGCTTTTTTCTTCCTCATCAACGGTCCAGAGATCATGAGCAAGCTGGCCGGAGAGTCCGAGAGCAACCTGCGTAAGGCCTTCGAGGAGGCTGAGAAGAACGCTCCGGCCATCATCTTCATCGATGAGATTGATGCCATCGCTCCTAAGAGAGACAAGGTAACACTTCAGAAATTCCCTGCTGGTGGTAGATTATGAAGGAAAAAAAACTTAGAAGTAGAAGAGAAAAAAAGTATTCATTGTCTGACAATGCTCTGGCTATAATCTTCATAGAGTGAAGCACTCATTCCCAAGATAGACAATGTGAATTGATACCCCTTTTCTTGCAGTTAAAAGGAAAAGACAATTAAAATAACCAAAGATGAACTAAAGACCAAAGGTCAATTTCCAATGGAAAATCTTGTTAATTTTAGAATAATTCATCCGCCGAAGAGTAGTCGTCAATCCTTGTGTTAGTGGATCAAAATCCATCACCTTGGGCAATTACTGTTGTAACGGTCGCTGTTTTTAGCCCCGAATGGCAAGCTCCAGACCCTTGCCATTTAGCCCCATTATTTGTAACCTCCTTCGGCCCCTGGCAGCAAAGAGAGTACTCAGCCCACCCAATAACAATGCCTTTCCCCCCAGACACATGGAGGGGTGGAGCGGCGTATCGTGTCCCAGCTATGTTTGATTGACATGTTTGATTGACATGTTTGATTGACATGTTTGATTGACATGTGTCTTTCCCCCCAGACCCACGGCGAGGTGGAGCGGCGTATCGTGTCCCAGCTGTTGACCCTGATGGACGGACTGAAGCAGCGCGCTCACGTGGTCGTCATGGCAGCCACCAACAGACCCAACTCCATCGACGCTGCGCTCAGGCGCTTCGGTGAGTGGGACAGTCGTATAATGTGACAGAGCTCAAAATTCATTGTTTTGAGAAAAGGGCACTGATTCACCTAACCGAGAAAATTTAGGTACACAAAAAAAACCATTTGTGTGCACGACATATTGCTGCCTTTCTTCAGAACTTGAATCTGTAACTCTATAGCTACCCTGCAAAATCCATAACAAAATACAACATTCTTTGGCAGTCCAGTCTCGGGAGACTACTGTAATTCACTTTGTCTTCTCGGTACCAAACTTTCACGGTCTGAGAAAATTTAACTTGTTCTCGGAACTAAATGTTCACGATATCGGCAGGTGCAAGTAAAAAAAGTCTGTGAATTATTTGTTATCAGTAATGATAAGTTCACGTTACAGTCGTCACAGTGAAAACCATGAACATAACAGTACATTCAAAAAATCAGGAATTACAGTATCTGTGCGCCTCTGGAGTGACTTCAGTTGTGACACCTGATGTGGACAATATAACAAAGTAAAATAAAAGCTGTGGAAACCTTATGCATTATGTCCACCTACTTTACATACTTGACTGTCAGTTTACAGGAAAGCCTGATAAAATATCTAACTAAAGGAAAACTTGTTGTTTAGGCCGTTTTGACCGTTAAGTTGACAACAGATACTGAGACTTAGTGGCTTTCCATTGCTGTAGCCGCACATAAATACAGTTACAGAACATGAAAGCGATTCAAATGACACATTAACAGACCTAACACTAACAGTTTATTGATTTGCTTGATTATTTGTTGCACAGGCCGTTTTGACCGTGAGGTTGACATCGGGATCCCCGACGCGACCGGCCGTCTGGAGATTCTGCAGATCCACACCAAGAACATGAAGCTGGCCGACGATGTGGACCTCGAACAGGTCAGTTCCTCTTCTGATGGTTATGATATATGGTTTTGTAGTCTTACAACTGTAAACTGGTACAACTATTTTGTGCACTGCACACAGTGATTTCTACTTGTACTTCATACTGGACAAGACTCCCCATAGACCATTATGACCATATTACTTTGCAGCCTCTTTTGAATGACATACATATTCATAACAGGTACCATTTTATGATTGCAGCAACAGAGGATAGTCATTATGGCTGTATATTAAAGAAACAATGTCCAACACTAGATGGGCAGCAAACGAACAAAAACATTGCAAGTTGCTTTTGGAAATTGGAGAGGAGCCATGGATATGGTTGAAATTTTTTGGGGCCTGAGTAAACAGGTACACAGAGGATGGAGCTTTACTTCAGGTTGCCACAGACCCCTGACCATGTTGGTTTACTTGTCTGACAGTTGTATTGATAATGATGCCTTGTTTTCTAGGTTGCATCAGAGATCCACGGCCATGTTGGCTCCGATCTTGCTGCTCGGTGTCACGTGTAGTTTGTATGTTTGTAGTAATGTGTATCTGTTCTACCTGCAGGTTGCATCAGAGACCCACGGCCACGTCGGCTCCGATCTTGCCGCCCTGTGCTCGGAGGCGGCCCTGCAGCAGATCCGAGAGAAGATGGACCTGATTGACCTGGAGGATGAGAACATCGATGCTGAGGTCCTGGACTCTCTGGCTGTTACCATGGAGAACTTCAGGGTTAGTTCTATGCTGTTTTTTACCACAGTACATTTAGCTATTTTGGTTGATAAAACAATGTACGGCATTCTGATTTGAATATGTCATTTCTTAACTAAGACTCCTGTTGTGGCTGTTTTTGAATATTGTGCTAGTAATAGTTTCCTCATCAAATGACTGCTAGCACTACAAGTGTTGTGAATATTACCATATCTTACTATTAGGTTTTAACCCTGCCAATATTCCAGACTTTAAGCTTGAGTTCATTAAGGCCATGTGCTACATGTTGTTTGCAAGCAAAGAAAGGTGTATTTATCAGCAATTACTTGACACACTCTCAATTAGCAAAGAAGAACCAAAGATGTATCTTGCCTTGGACTTATCAGTTTCTGCATCTTACAGTATGCCCTAGGCCAGAGTAACCCCAGTGCCCTGCGTGAGACAGTTGTGGAGGTGCCCAACACGACATGGGAGGATGTTGGAGGTCTGGACAATGTCAAGAAGGAGCTGCAAGAGCTGGTGCAGGTCAGTACTCGGGATTTTCCTTTTTTTTTGACAGTCTGAAGTTGATAACCATTGCAAGTAAAGCCATGTAAGTTAACTTAGAAGAGGATTCAACTCAAATTGATGATTAATTAAAACTTTGCTACTTTGAATTGACAAGTTAGTGTAAACTTCTAGAGTGAGCTTTTTTTTTAAATCAAGTTCGATGGGCCTGATGTTACCATCATGAAATTGAATAGCGGCCCATAGCGATAACTGTAGCAGCATCTCTTCTCCCTAAGTCAGAAACATCAAGCTTAGGCAAGCTTGACTTGACTGACTCAATAGGCAAAGCAGGGGTTGCGAAGGCTGCTCGGGAAATTCCCTACCCCATTTTGGCCAGAATGGTTTGATCTACTCACGCGGGAACGTCCCCTACTCTTTTCGATAAGTGTGGCGGGTTCTGAAACGTTTCTGAAATACTCTAGTTTTAACCTTCAGTTTATTAAAGTAGCCCAATAAAGCCATTTGGCGTCAAAGGGGTGTTGTTTATAGGTTTAGGCAACAGGGAGAATGTTATGTAATGATGAATCTTTTTGTTTTGCAGTACCCAGTGGAGCATCCCGACAAGTTCCTGAAGTTCGGCATGACGCCGTCGCGTGGCGTGCTGTTCTACGGACCCCCTGGCTGCGGTAAGACACTCCTCGCTAAGGCCGTCGCCAACTTTATGAGACAATAGCAATGGAGTTTAATATATACATACTAATGTCCCTGTTGGGCTAAATGCAGTAAGTTAGATTCATGTAGAGAATAATAGTGGAGCTATGCCATGTTTTACTTAGTTAAAATTATTTCAGTTTCTTCTCTCTTCTTAAAACATGTGTAGACTAACTTTGATGCAGAGTTTTTCCCCTACATCGTAGATGGATGATGACATATTTTTACAACATCTTCCTTCGTTTGAATTCCTTTTTCAACCTCCTTGGTATATCTTTTCGCTATGAGCACTCTAGAACAAAGTGCATTGTTTTCTAGGTAAGACACTCCTGGCCAAGGCCATCGCAAACGAGTGCCAGGCCAACTTCATCTCCATCAAGGGCCCGGAGCTGCTGACCATGTGGTTTGGAGAGTCAGAGGCAAACGTCAGAGATGTGTTCGACAAGGTGGGTACTCTCTTGGCTTTCATTTCATACCTGGGCTGCGATAATGTTGCCCTGGGCTTCCAAAAATAATTTCATCAGGTTGGTAGATCATAGGACATAGGAATTTTCTTTTACACAACCAGTTTTCTCACTTGCTGACATTTCGATGTCTGTCAGACATCTTCCTCACAGCTTCTAACTGGAGTTCTGCTTCTCGCCGCTATATGTAGCCGATGTAGGAAGATGTCTGACAGACATCAAAATGTCAGCAATTGAGAGAATTGCAACTGGTTGTGTAAAAGAAAATTGTCCTGGGCTGCGATAATGTTGTGTGGTTAATGGTGAAGATACAGCAGACATACAGCTGCAGTGCTGGAAATACCCACTTGCACACTTGCAAATGCAACCTCATTTTGCTTGCCGCAACTTAATTTCAAACAGTGCAGTGCACAACCTGAAATGTTGCAGTTGGAACACTGCTTTTCCCCGCCTACACGCATTTATTTCTTGAAAAGATAAAACATAAGTTAATTTACATGTAACTGGAAGAAAATATGATGGATAAGTAGCTGATTTGAAGAATGTTAGATAACTTGGAAGTGGGACAACCTGAAATGTTGATGGTGCAACCCGGCTCTTGACTCAGGCTGCAGCCTGGGCAACATATTAGGTATTTTGAGCACTGAGTTGAATAGCAAAAACCTGTCTGTTAAGTAGACAAATTACCCTATGTCTTTGTTACTATTCCAACGTCTTGGTGACCAGTTTTTCCTCCTCCCCATCCCAGGCCAGACAGGCGGCCCCCTGTGTGCTGTTCTTTGATGAGTTGGATTCCATCGCCAAGTCCCGAGGAGGCAACGTTGGAGACGGAGGTGTGTTCTTAGTCTTATCTACTTCTGTCACTGTAGATGCATTTAAGGTAGCTGGGATTAGATTTCACGCTTGGGAAAAACTTACTATAGTATAGTCACAGTAATGGAAACCCTCTACTAGCAACTGGGCAAGGGGGCTACAGATGGACAGAACTGTCACTTCTAGCCGTGCTATTATTTCAAAGCATAAAACAGTGTTATAATTGACAGTTTAGGGCAAGGTTTCTGAAATTCGCTTCTCCTATCGGGCAAATACACAGAGGAATTTACTTAATGCCTGAATCAACTTTTCACTTGCCCGACAACACTAAATTCTATATATTTTCATCTTTTAATTGGCGTGTGTGAGGTAGAATGCCTTTGTCCAATCAGTACTTTCACTTGCTCTGGACAATCGGGTTAGTGAACTTGTCTAACCCTGTTTGATCTGTAAGTTATTTGCTTGTGACCTGCTTGTAGTTGCCACATGACCAACATGCATTTCCCTCTAAACACGCTAGGTGGCGCAGCCGACCGCGTGATCAACCAGGTGTTGACGGAGATGGACGGCATGACGGACAAGAAAAACGTTTTCATCATCGGCGCGACCAACCGTCCGGACATCATCGACCCCGCCATCCTGCGTCCGGGCCGTCTCGACCAGCTGATCTACATCCCACTGCCCGACGAGCCCTCGCGTATCTCCATCCTGAAGGCAAACCTGCGCAAGTCGCCTGTGGCAAAGGTAGGAAATATTTATTGTGATCTTTGCCTCTAGCCTGGGTACCATCCGGAAAGCAGTTCGCTCCGACGTTCATTATTCATTTATTATACACTATATACAGTCGCTTTGCTGTGTTTCCGTCTGGGAACGCGGACCATCTTAACGTATGGAATCGTCCAATTATTGGACGCAGGCGCTGATTGGTCCCTACATATGAGCGAATTATGGAATAGATTCAAGCTCTCGTTCGAACCAGTATTCCAACACCGGACAAGCCCTCTGTCTGCTTGCAGGCCTGTTGTCATCGAACGAGTGCTCTAGAACCTATTCCTTGATTCGCTCATCAACTGGCATTACCACCTGATGGTTTGAATGCGCACGTCTCCAGACGGATAGCAGGAGTGGACATAGGAGCGAACTACTATCCGGATGGTACCCAGGCTACTTTGCCTCAGCATCCGCACTCAAAGAAAGCTCTACTGTCTGTGCATACAAAGTAGACCCAATCTGTCCCCTACCATGATCAGTTTGGGGGGAAATCGTATGCAACAGCAACGTTGAACTGGCCGTTTTCTCTTTTGCCAGTAACGGGCATCTGTAGAAGGCTTCTGTTCAAACAAATGAACTTCTGTGTTACACAAGTCTACTTCAATAGAGGTTGAACATCTGCATCTCCCTCTCACGCTTGTTTCAAACTTTGAATCAAAGGCTTTGAATTCGATCATTTAGTTCCCCGGGCGGTTTTCGAACAGAAAAAAACACTTGCAAAAAATTCCGAAATTATAGACATACTCTACAACATTCCGTCTAGCTGTTGCATTGCATTTGGCATTTGGACACCCAAAGAACTCCATAAAGTCTTCAAACGATCGAGACAAGTTACCTAGGTCGGGCATTCAATGATTGTGTTCTATGCTGCGTAGAATGCACGTTCAAACTAAGTGCCTACAGTGTAACAGGCGTGCTCTACGAAGGTGGTTAGGATCCTGTGGCAGCCGTTCCAAGTGTTGATAGAACAGAAGCAAACCTGGCTGTCCACCCTGGAAACTTAGATCCAACAGAGTGAAGAAATAGTCCACTAATGTTTGTGTTTTATGTCTCAAAAAAAAAGGTCTTACCTGACAAGTCATGCTGTTAGATATTTATCTATTTGTATCTTTATTTCTTTGTCCCCAGGATGTTGACCTGGGTTACCTGGCTAAGGTGACCCACTGGTTCATTGGGGCTGAGCTGACAGATCATACTGTTAGATATATATTTGTTTGTTTGTTTGTTTGTTTCTCCTTAGGATGTTGACCTGGGTTACCTGGCAAAGTTGACCTATGGGTACAGCGATGCTGATTTGACAAATTTGATCTGTTTTCTGTGTTCCCAGGAACGGGCTACCTCATTAAAGTTTCCCACTGGTTCAGGGGTGCTTACATGATTGTTAGATATTTATTTATTTGTTTCTCTCTTTGTCCCCAGGATGTTGACCTGGGTTACCTGGCTAAGGTGACCCACGGGTTCAGCGGTGCTGACCTGACAGAGATCTGCCAGCGGGCCTGCAAACTGGCGATCCGAGAGGCGATTGAGGAGGAGATCAGGAATGAGAAGGCCAGGAAGGACAACCCCGACCTGGATATGGTGAGGAAAACATTCTTACAAACTGCTACTTTGTAGCTCTTTTGCATTTTAATTTATAGTTAGGATATATAAACCTGCTCTCCAAGGAGATCTCTTTAGTGTCACTAGTGAAAGGTAGTGGATTCTGCCTGAAACGTCTGACCGTTTCCAAAATCATATCCAGTTGCATAATGGCTATTTGGTACTTAGTATATTCTACTTAGTACTACTGAGTCACATTTGAGGCTGCATACTTCACCATGCAGCAATAAAACCTTGCTGCAATGCAAAGTAAAAGACATCAATGAAAGTTAGACATCCAGGTAGTAACATACGCCAAAAAGCAGTTACTGAAGCAACTGGATATGATTTTGGAAACGGTCAGACGTTTCAAGTAGCATCTGCTATTTTTTATCAGTTACTGTATCCAAGAGCCTGAAATCCATTGGGATCAATTTTACATTTTTTGTTAGAACATACTCCACTCTTTTACAAATTTGTTTTTTTGTTCCTGATGTAAAAAAAAATAGCATCTCTAGTTTGACGGAATTTCTGATGCAGTACCGTTTGCGTTCCCTAGGAGGACGATTATGATCCGGTGCCGGAGATCCGCAGGGACCACTTTGAGGAGTCGATGAAGTTCGCCCGGCGATCGGTGTCGGATAACGACATCCGGAAGTACGAGATGTTCGCACAGACGCTGCAGCAGAGCAGAGGCTTCGGCGGAAACTTCAGGTGGGTTTGTGGTCTTGGAAGATTTTTTAATCAGAACAATCAGCTGTTATACTGGTCTTCATTTACTGCTTTTGTCCTATAACTTTCCTGCAATACATTTACTCATCATATTTGATTGATTAAGATATACCATATTTGTGGAAGGGTTGACATTAATGGGGATTATCACCATTTCGACTCATTTGGTAAGGTTTCAACCACTCACAACAGGACGGACGCCTGCTCTTTTTGGTCATTAACGTGGTTGATGTGCTACTCTCCTTAAACATTGGACCTTTTTAAGTCCTTCCCACACCATAAGTTGCATAGGACAGTGCCCATCTCTGTTTTGGTAGCCCTTTTGGTAGTCACACAACTTTTCTGCAATCACTACGGAAGTCTAGTCCGCTGGGATAATTTTTCCCAATTGCTGAGTGCTAAGTACAGAAAGCAGCATGTACAATTTTTGAAGTCTTTGGTATGACTCGGCTGGGATGGAACTCGCAACCAACAGACTGAAAGGCAAACACTCTACTCACTTTGTCATTGCACTGAACCAACCTAATGACAACTGCCTATTTTCTATTTTACATCCAGGTTCCCAGGCCAGGCCGGTCCGAGCGGAGGTCAGGGCAGCGGCGGCACCGGAGGTGACAACCTGTATGAGGAGGGCGACGACGACCTGTACAGTTAGACTCTTCCCAGCATCCTTCACTCCACTACCCAGCATCCTTCACTCCACACCCCTGCAGCATCCGACTTACCGTATCTGCTCAAATAACTGCAGACCACTTAGATAAATACCGAGGGAGGGATTTTTCACAGCTGTGCCAATATAGCAGGCATGGGTTTGAATCTTCACTCCTGGCAGTGTTCACTTATCGATGATGTTTTTTTGAGTTCGCTGTTATTTGAGTGTATACGGTAACCATCCTCTAATTTCAAGTGTGCAGCATCCGACCTACCGTATTTACTCTAATGAATACAGAACACTTAAATAATAGCGGGAGAGGGATTTTTCTCTTTTACAGCCATGCCAGTATAACAGGCTTGGTTTGAATCTAAAATGTAAAAACTACTGTCCATGTTTATTTCTGGATGATATTTTAGGTGCTCTGTTATTTGAGTATATACAATGGTAACCATCCTTTAGTTTCAACTATAAAGAGACAGAGTCTCCCAGATGAAATTTAGTATCGTCTCAAAAGTAAGAAATCTTCTTGAGGGAGATTTTTCATCTGAAGAAACTGCATTTTTCTTGTGTGTTTCTTACTGTTCGAATGTTAACCTTGGTAACATTTGGTCCTAAAGAACTAAATCTCTGAAAGCTCAATCATCCACTACCTACTGTTTCTCCTTTTTATTATCACATAAAAAAAAAATCCACACAAAACTGACGCCAGAGGATGTTGTAAGTAATGCAGATGCTGTTCAGCACTTTAAAAACCTGTGGTGCAAAATGTTGGGATTTAAAGTAGGGAAACTCCAGGGAAAAATGGTTCCAGGGGAGACAAATTGTAGTGAGTTTTGCACAAGATGTGTATTGTTGAGGGGAATGTATTTGTAGAAGGGGTTTAAGTATTTAAAGAATGATACGTAGTTTACAATTTAAGGGGTAAAATCTGTGATGAGGATTGTGATAAAAAGAACTGCTTCGAGGTATTATTATTATACATTTGTTTCTGAGCAGAATTAAACTGGAAGATAAAAAATACAATTCTATGTGATATTATTACCGCAACTTGTACTTCCTGTTCGTCTTTTCTTTGTGAAGCAAGTAGAATAATAAATGAAGCATATCTCATTTCATATGATGGTAGATAATATGTGAATGCTAGATTTGTGGATTTCTACTGTTAGACTCTCTTTTGTGTAGCAAAATTTGGCTACAGTCAGTGTCTACATTCTGTTGAAGACCTGTGCAAAGTTACTATCGCCTTATACATGTATGTATAGAACTACTATGGATGTTCTCTTATCAGAAACTTGAAATGTACCAAATATGAAACCAAGCGAGTGTGGGTCCTTCTGTTTTTCAGTGGTCTTTTCTGACAGTTTTTCACCAGTATCTTGCGGCATTAATGCTGTGAAGATGTGACTTTTTGGAGCGCTTCTTGGGTAGTAGATAAATTCGTCTTCTCAACAGCTAGCGATCCCAGAGAGGTCCCAGGTTCGATTCCGGGCTTCCCAAGCTAGACGTGGTACCCTAGGGAAGGGCACATTTCTATATCTCTTCTTTCCTCACTCCATCCTGGTGTAAAAATGGTCTCCCGTAGGGATCACACCCGAAAGTGAAAAAAAATAGCTCGCGGTGTCTACTTATTCCAATTGCGGCTGAAGCATAAAGACAAGAGAACGTGCAGATTGGTCTACTGTAGTCACCTACTCTCCAGGCAGAGTTTGGTGAGGAAAATCGTGATCTTTTCCTTTCATCCATTTTTTTCGACCGTCCTTCCTTCCTTGTTTGGTGGGAAGGCCGGTCGCCGTGTCCTGGTATGATTTTAACTCCAAGTTTAAAATCCGAGGCCCGGCCTGGCCCAAATATAGGCCGGTAACCGCATGGTATCCCGTGCCTTCCCACCAAACAAGGAAGGAAGTCCGGTCTAAAAAAAATGCATGAAAGGAAAAGGTCACGAAAGGCCCCACCAAACTCTGCTTGGAGAGTAGTAGCCACCCACTCACGAGCGGCAATATGTATTTTTCCATTCAAATCAAGATACAGATAGACATAGTGATGATGCAATAAAGTTTAGAAACACATACCTGGGACACTGACAAACATATCTACAAACGAGGGTAAGCAAAAATACTATTAAACAAATAGAAATGGTTACTAAATATGATGCATTTGTGCTATCTAGAAAAGAAAATAACAAATGCTTGGAAAGAACATTCACAATCTAGTGTATTGCAACGTCTATACACCTTTCTCACGCGGTGGCCATGATAGATCTAAAGGAAGTCAATGGGGCAAACAGACAAAACTTATTTCTAAAATCAGCTCCCATTTAGTTTTCCCCCAAACCACACAAATGTTCACAATATCAGATCAAATAATAAATATCATAAGCTAGTGCTATGCACCGAAAGATGTAGCAATTTAGAGTAGTGTAGACTGGTCCCATAGTCCCTTAAGAGATGCAAAATAAAAACATAGTAATGCAAAAACTTTGACGGACATGCAGCCATTCTTTTATTGGTCGATTTCCTAATTGCCAGGCTATCATTGGTTAAACTGCTAATTATGATGGAGAGTCTTTTGTTTGCCTCATTAACCTCGTTTTCCATCTATCATGGCCGCCGCGTGAGAAAGGTGCAATCAAAAACACGCACTGAAAATTATAGAATTATCTTATACACTAATATTTAATACTGAATGGTAATATATTCAAATAAGAGAACGTGGAGTTCAACTGACAAGGTGGTGGATGAATAAATAGATGCCTAAGACATGTGATCAACTCTTATGACGCCATTCCCAGACTCATCCTTTCTTCCCACTCTACCATCGCAAGGTGTTACAGAACGCAGCGTCTTAGTCAGGTCCAACTCAAGGTAAGGAGATTTCCTGTAAGAAAGGAGGGGATTTTGATTGCACAAGAATGATATAACTCAAGAAAGATTAACTCTTAGGGGGCATGGCCAGGCATTTCAATTTTTTATGAAACATTGAAATCGATTTCTTAAAAGTTTGTAGCAGTGTACACATGTATATTACAGGGAGTAAGTCCCAAAGCTGTGTCAGATAAGATACGTTGTGCACAGGACACGATCATGTTTCAGTACCATGAAAAGTGTCACTAGCACTGACGGTCGCATCAGTACCATTGGAAGTACAACTGAAGGTCATATCAGTAGCATGGAAAGTGCGGAATGCTGCATTGATACAATGAAAAGTGCCATTGAAGGCTTTATCAGTACTAAGGATAGTAAAATTGAAGGCTGTGCCAGTACTATAGGTAGTACAACTAGTAAAGGCTCATGATGACCATGGAAAGTGCCGTCGAAGGCTGTATCAGTTCCATTGAAAGTACAACTTAAGGCCGGGTCAGTACCATAAAATGTACCACTGAAGTTTGTACAGTACCATTGCAAATACAACTGAAGGATATATCAGCCTCATGGAAACAAATGAAGGCAGCATTAATAAAATACCATGAAACTGAGTAACTAGAGTTGTTTCAGTACATAATGGAAAACTTCGCTTTAGTTTGAAAAAGACAGCTGCACCGAAACAGTGGTCTGTGCTTCTTCCTCTCAACAGAAAAACATGAACTATTGACTTATTCATCGCTGACAGAAAATGAAAACATGAACTATCAACTTATTCATAGCTGACAGCAGACAAAGCCATAGCAGTGATGAAACACCCACCATGCAATCTCAAAGACAGGCAGACAACTAACCTTTAAAGTTTAAACATCTTATAGTTTTCTTGACTGCCATTACAGGGTGCTCAGCGACAGGCAGTTACCTCTCCCAACCTGACATCAGCTCTACACAGCTCATCTTTTCAAAGGTATGCAAATGCCTGATTCAATATCTTTTTTTTTAATTTTCTTTAGAAGATCAAAACATGTTGCATTTTTGGAATCTAAATCACACGTTTTTTTCCATTTCTAGCAGCCCGCATGAAGGTTTCTATAATTGCCTCAAGATTAAGTGTGCGACAGACTTTAAGAACCGTCGTCCTCCAGCCAAGAGCAGCGGCATCTTTGTTCCAAGCAGGTCCCGTAACTATCAATGGTCAGACTGTCTAACTGGTATTTCTATTGACTGAACAGAATACAATCGATTTGTGTACTCAACTGATGAAATAGGATTGATGTTACAGTGAACAGAGATTGGGATAGATTTAGTTCAATGATACAAAATTCTGTATGTCAATAGTGAACCATTGTTTCAATCCCGACAAAATGATTTTTATGTCTCCGAAGCTAGCCTAATCCAGCATGTCCCCCAACATGATTGTTGTTCAGGTTGTGATCCTTACCCTTATAAACGTACCGCACAGTTGTGAAGCATCAGCACTTTCACAGCTTCTCTCTCACGGATGTAACTTTCAGATTTCTCCTTTACCCCGAATTCACTGTGACAACAAAGGTTTAACGAGTGTTCCCAAAGACCTGCCCTTAATACTCGCTGAGCTTTACCTGCCCAACAACGCCCTGACCACGTTTCCCTGCATGGCTCTGCCTTATTTGAACAACATGATGTTAAGAAACAATAACATCAGTTACTTCCCTTGGTACTGTCTGAAGAACATGACCAGGCTAGTTCATTTGGATTTGTCACATAATCAGCTGTTTTGTGTAAACATGTATCCTGTGAAACCTTTCGTATCAAACTTGAAAATAGTGAACGTTTCCTACAATAACATACAGACAGTGTCTTTGTGCGATCTTGGGTGGAACTTGCAGGTACCAAATGAACGAGAAATACCATACGCACCTTTCATAGCGGGTAACCCTTTCCACTGTGACTGCAAAATAGCATGGGCAGTTGATCTCGCTGTAAGGGCGGACTTGTGCCGTAACTTTCTCATCTGTGATTCTGTTAGGGAAAATCCCATTGCAGTCACCATGTATAACAACGCGTCTTTGTTTCGTTGTAAAACACCTGATAAACGAAAGAACGCAGAGCTACACATGGTCACAATCTCAGAATGTAATCTTCGCTGGCATTGGACAGGCCAAAGGCCTTGTGATCCTACCAAGCTCTGTCCCACAGGTCTACATCCCTCTGACGTCATTACTCCGTCCTTGTTGCCACTAACAACCAACAGTTCAGACTCATGGCGAGAGGAACCAAAACTGCAGCAGGCTGAAATGTTTGAGATTTCTCAAAACGTTACTAATCAAACCGTTGTCATGGCATCAGTCTGGGTAGTAACTGGATCAGTAGTCGGAGTGGTAGCTGTCCTCTGTGGTGCGGGGCTAGCTTTCTATTGTGCACTGGGTAGGAAACAATCTAACAACACTGCTCAAATTGGACACGTAAACACCAGTGCGATTGGCCAAGTTGTAAGCAACGTTTTTGATCACCAAGCTACCACCAGTCAGAACACCCAGGCTGATGACCAGGAAGGCTGCAGCAATGGTCCGGAAACAGACCCCGATTCTTGCACGTACGAAACTATACCTGACATAGAAGAACCGTATGCAACGGCTCATGGTTTTGATGTGCCTCAATATCATATGGGGGAAATTGAAGACGAGAGCATTCATAAAGAAAAAGAAGGCACCAGTACCTTACCTGGTCCAGAAGCACAGGCCTTTGATCATGCCGGCCACCATGGGGAGGTTACTGATGACGAGAAGGTTTAAAGTGAGGCGGTGACGTCAGATACAGAGCTCTACGTAAATGAGCTTAAAACTAATATGATCGAACGTTATGAAAGATCTCCTAATGTTTTTGAAGGTTCCAAAATGTACGGTCATTCCTGCATACAAGAAGCTACAACCAACGCACCTGAACCGTATTCAAATTCGCGTCATGAGTGTGACGTATATAACCGTGAACAAACTGGCACCAGTGGAGAAGGTTCCAAAACGTACGAAATCGATTAATTTCCAAGCAGATCCTATGGCAGTATAAGATAATATCAAAAGCTGACAGAGGAGTGAAGCCGGCTTAGGAGTGAGTTTGGCTACCGGGCAAATGGACACTCCTACGCCGGCTTCACTCCTCTGCCAGCTTTTGATATTATATGCTACCGTAGGATCTGCTTGGAGATTAGAAATCGATGGCAGTTTGCTCGCTCATCTGTCTGTTCATCTGGACAGGAAAAACAAAATACAACGACATTGTATTCCCAAACATCTAAATGATGATGAACATAAATCTGTTCATGGGAAGAAATCATACTGCAGAATTATTCACATTCTTTAAGTTCTAAATCATTGTACGTTTGTCGGCTTTAATTCATATCATGATACTTACGCTTACGAACTAATGTAAATCAATCCCAGACAACATTGGAATGGCATCGCACATGATGCAACGTCATGCTGTACGGTTGTCTCTGTGTACTAACTCTCATCTTCATTTTAGTTGTAACGTGTAAATATATATAGCGCACACATATGAGTTACGACAATGGAATATTCAGCAATAAATGATGTATATGTAATTACCAATGTACATACTTGTTTAACTGCAGAATGATGCAAAACTAAGTGGATGACATATGATATGTGTAACAAGTGTAGATTCCTGCGCCAACTGAAAAATTGTTAGAAATTAACGTCGTGTCAGTGTTTTTATACATGTGGTATACTCGTATAAACTAAATGTTTTATTAGTTGGCTATGGGATATAAAACTTTACGTTTCAATAGTTGGGGTATATAAACTACATTCACTTTTAATAATGGTTGACACACAGAATGATACACTTTGTATTTTTGGAATGAGCGGCTTACGAACGCTGGATCTAATGTATAACGCCAACCGATGTTTAAAGCTTCGTAGCGCTAATTCTAAAGCTACGAATACGTATGTAAGATGTTTGATTTTAGCAAGTTTTGCTCGAGGAAGAGTGAATGTTTTAGCACGTGACGTTGAGCACATTGTGGTTGCTGAACAGTGTTTTGTGCAAAGAAAGGTATTGCCACTGCCAATAAAGTAAAGGTGTATACAATATATATTTCAATACATGTTTTTATTTTTAGTTTATTAGGATGCCCTTTAGCCCCAAATGGAGCTGATATTCCAGGGCTTACATTGATAAAAGAATATACAAATACTAAAACAGACACAATAATGTACAAATACAGATCAGGCATGCATACAAATACAGACCTAAAGTCTGACATTATGAAGCGAGGTCAGAGGCCATACTAAGATATGCACTAAAACCATTATGATTCGTAGAATTGGTCTATCATCCTCTTGAACAATCGCGTATCAGATACAATATTAAATTCTCTGGGTAAAGAATGGCACCGCTTTACTAGTGATCTATAAGTAAACATCCTCAATTTCACCGGTGCCCGTCGGGGGTGTAGCCCCGGCCGGGCTCCGGTGGACTGTCGGATACCTCATTACGTCATGCGACAGTTTGATTTTTTATCATGTTTTTTTTTCACGGTACTCTCTCCCCCCGCCTTTTACCTCCCTAAACTACGTCATGTACCCATTTTGATAGACACCTGGGTGAAGTGAAGACATTCCTTTAAAGTGACTATTACAAGGACACAAGATTTGAACCATAATAGGATTCGAACCCATGTCCTCTGTGTTCTGGACCAAACATTCTGCAGGTACACTACACAACCCCACAGGCACGTTTGAGACACGCGTGCAGTTTAAATATGCAGATTGGTCTGCTCTAATCACCCACGCACAGAAATTTGACGATTATTCTCAAGAAGATGAAGTTAGTCGCTGACAAGATGAGACAGATTTTGCAGATTTTGCTCTTCAATGTGAATATTTAGCAAAGGCATACTTTTTCATGGTACCCACTTTTTCATGGTACCCTCTCCCCTCACCGTGAAAGAAATTCCCTTAAAGTGAGCATTACAAGGGCACAATACCGGAACCATGATAAGATTCGAACCCATGACCTCTGGGGTCTGGACAAGCACACCATTAGACCCCACATGCACGTTGGAGACACGCGTGCAGTTTAAACATCAGAGCACATGCATCTGCTCTAATCACCCACGCACAGAAACCTTGAAGATCATTCTCGAGAAAATGAAGTTAGCCCCTGCCAAGATGAAGAGTCATCATGTGTCCAGCCGCCATCGCCAGACGAACGAATCAGCGTCTTTTCTCCCCACTCCTCGTTCAGCAGGTGTGACAGGAGGCGGCGTCTTGGCCAGCTGCAGTATCTTCAGGTGAGCAATCAAGATACCTTAAACAAAGTAACATAAAAAAACAACATGACGTAGTAATCAAGAAAATCACAACATATAATCTTGCCTTTTTCTTATCAAACAAGTTCTGCGGAAAAATATATTCGTTGCTGGCTATTTTATGTTGTTTTGCATTCTATCGTGATTTTGCATCAATAAGTACAAACTGTTTTATTTTGACGTGTAGAATGAGAATAGAGAATTGAAAGAAGGACCTGAGACATCCGAAGAAGAGAAAGTTCGAGACGGTCTTTTCAGTCCCAAGATAGACCATTCTATCCAGGACCTCTGGGTCCTGAGCCAGACGACCCCACTTGAACAAAGTAGCAAGATGGAGATGAGTATATGTTATCATAACGTAGCAATCAGTATAATGACAAAAAAGACTGTCGGACATTCTCTTTTTGGGTACGCTCATAAGTACAAACTTAGACATATTTGCTGCTTGTTACAAACCGTTGTTATGCCTTTTTCTCGAAGTCATGCTGATGATTTCGTTTTGATATATAGGATACCCGAGCAGAGCCCAAGACATCCGTAAGGAGTGCTGGAGGAAGTTGAGCCGATCTTCTCAGCCCAAACATCAACTGTCATTCAAGAACAGGGACGGTCGTGTCCAGCAAAACCAAGTGACAGTGGTTAGACAGAGTACTTCATATCTTCAATATTTTCAGAGACAGTAAACAACATAATATGTACATTGTGGTGCAGCAGTTACAATCGTGTGTTGTTGAATGTATTTAGAGTCTTAAACGGTGATAAACGGTGAAAAGAGGACATAGTAATTGTCCGATCGCTGTAATATATTGTAAATCAACTGTTATTCCGTAGTCGGACGACGGAATATATATCCATCTTTTTGTATTTAATCACTTTTATGACAGACAAAGACATTGTGACTATATGGATTCTAGTTGCATCATCAGTGCCACATACAACAAAAGACAAATTTAACGAGGTAAAAGTAAGTCCATAGTCTTTTTGAAGCCTTAGGGCCAGTGGGTTGTATCCCTTTCTCCGCCTTTACCTCCCCAACCATGGCCAGGTACCCATTTTACACCTAGGCATGAAGTGACGAAAGTCGTGTTAAGTTCCATTTATCGTTTGTCACTGCAGAAAACATGCTATACAAGTGCAGCATGATTGTCGTGCTAGCTTTTGTCCTCATGTTTCTGAACGTTCCGCACAATTGCGAAGCATCAGCGCTATCACAACTGCGATCTCAAGGATGTGACGTTCAGAATTCTACTTTAACCCAAATTTATTGTGACAACAAAGGTTTAACGAGTGTTCCCAAAGACCTGCCCTCAAATCTAGTTGAGCTTCATCTTCCCAACAACGCCCTGACCACGTTGCCCTGCATGGCTTTGCCCTATTTGAAGAACATGATGTTAAGAAACAACAGCATCCATTACTTCCCTTGGTACTGTCTGAAAAACATGCCCAGGCTAGTTTATTTGGATTTGTCATATAATAAGCTGTTTTAGAGCACGTTTCAGTACAATGTACTGACCTGCAGTAAAATGTGAACCAGTCAGAATTGCCCTGAAGAAGGCGACAGACGGTCACCCAAACGTCGGTGTGGAATAAACCAATGGTTGTGTAAAAAGAGTCTCTTTATTCAGTGATGTACCAACCTGATGAAACTATTCACAGTCAAGAAAAGTGTAAGATGTTTAAAGGTTAATTGTTTTTCACCACTGCTACGATAATCTCTTCTCTCGTCTGTTGTCGGGTATGAATAAGTCAACAGTTCATCTTCTGCAAAAATCACAGTTTTGATGCTGCCTTTTGTAAACTAAACTAAAGCGAGGTTTTGATGGTGTCGTTTGTACAACTAATTGTGTTAAGCAAACTATCACAGACAAACTTTGGGACTTGCTTCCTTTAATAGACATGGTTACAGTGATATATACTTCTTTTAAAAAATCGATTTTAATGTTTTCATTAAATAATACCCCACCATGCTACATCGATGTAGGTAGAGTTTGTTTATTCAGTTTTCTTGACTGCCATTACAGGAGCTTCAGGCGGTTGCCTCTCACAGCCTGGCCTTAGTTCTGTAGCTCATCTTTTCACAGGTATGTAAATTATTGATTCAGACTGTCTGATTTTTATCAGTTTCTTTAGAAGACCAAAACGTTCCCGTTGGATTTCCTGAATCTAATTCCCGTAACTCCTGTGGTCTGCCGGAAATGCCGTTTGTTCCATTTCCAGCACACAACAGGAAGGTTTCTACTAAAGATACTTAACGACTTGCCTCCAGATTAAGTCTACGACCGAGAAAACGTAAGAATAGTCGTTTTAGGCCCAAAATTACACGTCCTCCAACCAAGAGCAGCAACACCTTTTTTCCCAACAGTCCCCGTTACAGTGTTGAAAAGCATACCACACAATCCCATATAGAGAGGCAGACAATTAACATTTAAACATCTTACAGTTTTCTTCACTACCATTACTACAGGGGGCACAGCGGCAGATTCTCACAGCCTGGCAGTCTATAGCCCATCTTTTCAAAGGTATGTAAACGTCTGATTCAGTACGTTTACTTTTTTATTTTTTTATTTGGAAGAATGAAAACTTCATGTTTAATTTCTTCAATCCAAATTCCTTTCTTTTTTAAATTTCCAGCAGACCTCAGTCAGGTTTCTGGTGAAGACACGAAACGAACCGCCTCCAAGTCAAGACTGCGACAGAGGAAACTTGAGAACAGTCGTCCAAGATTACGTCCTCCAGCCAAGAGCAGCGACACCTTTTTTTCAACTATTCCCGTAACTATCAATGGTCAGACTGTCTGAATTGCATTTGTATTGGTTCATTAACAAGCGACAATTGATTGGTGTTCTCTACTGATTAAATAAGCTTGAGGGTTTATTGAGCACATATTAGAGTAGACTTCATACAACAATTCAAAGCTGTGTGTGTGCGTAAATAGTAAACAGTTCAGTCCCGACAAAAACTTTTTGTCCCTGCAGCCAACATACAGCACCCGAGCCAGCATGTTATCCAGCATGATTGTTGTTTTAGTTGTTATCCTAACACTTATAAATGTACCACACACCTGTGAAGCATCAGCACTTTCACAGCTACTCTCTCACGGATGTAACGTTCAGAATTGGCACAATGGTAATTTACATTTATCATTTTTGTCACCCCGAATTCATTGTGACAACAAAGGTTTAACGAGTGTTCCCAAAGAACTGCCCTCAAACCTCTTAGACCTTCAGCTTCCCAACAACGCCCTAACCACCGTTCCCTGCATGGCGCTACCCTACCACGTCTAGCGAAATAATAGACGTTAAACGAGGACAACAACAACAACAACAACAACTACTTGAAAACCATGATCTTACGAAACAACAACATCAGTTACTTCCCTTGGTACTGTCTGAAGAACATGCCCAGGCTAGTTCATTTGGATTTGTCATATAATAAGCTGTTTTGTGTCAACCTGTATCCTGTAAAGCCCTTCCTATCGAACTTAAAATTTGTTAACATTTCCCACAACAACATAAATACATTGTCTATGTGTGATCTTGGGTGGAACGAGCATGTACCAAATGGTAAGTTTATACCATACGCCCCTATTATAGCGGGTAACCCTTTCCACTGTAACTGTGAGATAACTTGGATCATTGATTGGGCGATGAAGGTGGAAAAGTGCCGAAAGGAAAGATCACAAAGATGTCAACATTTCATCAGGGCAATTTATATCGCCTTTGAAATGCACAAAGACCAGTCTCTGTTTCGCTGTAAAACACCACCTGAAGTCGGAAACGTAGAGCTCTACAGATTAGGTAGATACATCTCAGGATGTTATGCAGTCTGGGATCCGACAGGCGAAAACGGTAGAAACTACCTACCCGAGCCCTGTGATCCTAACAGGTATTGTCCCACAGAGCGTCAAAATCTTCCTCCCCCTGACGTCATCACTTCGTCACTGTTGCCACTAGCAACCGCTGGTCCAGATCGATCTAGTGAGAAACCAAAACTGCAAAAGGCTGCAATAGATGAAATATCCCAAAACGTTACAAAAAATATATTGACAGATTTGCAGGATGGCGCCTCGATAGCCACGAGAACCTTCAATCAGGTGACAGATGTGGAAGAAGGGCGCAATGTTCACGCTGTGCCCGTGACAGAAACTCCAAAGAATCAGGAGACGTCATCTCCACAAACCGTTACCTTGGCATCAGCCTGGGTGGTGACTGGATCAGTACCAAAGAATCAAAAGACGTCATTACCTCAAACCGTTGCCATGGCATCAGGCTGGGTGGTGACTGCATCAGTAGCTGGAATGACAGCTGTCCTCTGTAGCGTGGGTTTAGTTGTGTATTGTGCACTGGGTAGGAGACAATCTGACAACGCAACTACGCAACTTGGTCATGTAAGCAACATGCTGGCTGACCAAGTTGTAAGCAACCGAGGGGACCGCGTGGCACGATCGGGAGCGCGTTGGTCTCAGGCCCGAGAGGTCCCGGGTTCAAATCCGCTTGCCGTGTCACCGATCTTGTGCCCTTGGGAAAGGCACTTTACACGACTTTCCTCACCTAACTCAGGTGTAAACGAGTACATAGCTGCGGCTAGTGGCAGTGACAGGCCTTTGTTGTGATGACAGGCCATAGGGGCATGTTCGGGCATGACGCACCCGCCATGACACACGAGTCAGGGGTAGGAGGAACCCCTTGCATCCTTGGTCGGAAGTCCTCCTAGGAGATGGAAACTCCAAACAACAAAGCCAATGGTATGGTGGCTTTGAAAAGGCGTCTTTGACACCTGTTTCGCCATACCCTCCATATGTATATGGAGAATCTCAATAAAAAAAAAAAAAAAAAAAAAAAGCAACGTTTCTTATCACCCAGCCACCACCAGTCAGAACACCCAGGCTGATGATCAGGAAGGCGGCAGCAATGGTCCGGAAACAGACTCGGACCCCTGCACATACGAAACTATACCTGACATAGAAGAACCGTATGCAACGGCTCATGGTTTTGTTGTGCCTCAATATCATATGTGGGAAATTGCAGACAAGACCAGTCCTAAGACAACAGAAGGTGCTTGTACCTTACCTGGTCCAGAAGCACAGGCCTTTGATCATGCCGGCCATCATGGGGAGGTTACTGATAACGACAAGGTCGAAAGTGAGGTGGTGACGTCAGATACAGAGGTCTACGTAGATGAGCTTAAAACTAATACGGTTGAACCTTGTGAAATATCTCCTAATGTTTTTGAAGGTTCCAAAATGTACGGTCAATCCTGCATACAACAGGCTAAAACAACCAATGCATCTGAACCGTATTCAAATTCGCATCGTGAGTGTGACGTATATACCCGCGAACAAACCGGCACCAGCAAAGAAGGTTCCAAAACGTACGGAAGGGAATAATCTCCAGGCAGAACCTACGGTAGCATATAATAAGATAATATCAAAAGTTGACAGAGGAATGAAGCCGGCTTAGCAGTGAGTTTCGCTACGCGGCAAATGGACACCCCTAAGCCGGCTAGCGCTTCACTCCTCTGCCAGTTTTTGATATTATCTTATGCTACCGTAGGATCTGCTTGGAGATTTGAAAGGCAGTTTGCTCGCTCATCTGCCTATTCATCTGGACAGGGAAAGCAAAATACACTGACCTTGTATTCCCAAACATCTAAATGATGACGAACGTAAACCTGTTCATAGGAAGATACTACCCTACAGAAATTCACATTCTTGAAGTTCTAAACCATTGTACGTTTCTCAGCTTAAATTTACATCATGATACTTAACCCTAATGAACGAATATGAATCATTCCCAAACACCATTAGAATGGTATCGCAAACTTATCGAAAAGAATATAGGAGTCCTCCCTAGTGTAAGTGATTCAAAACAACAGTCCTATGGCACTACTGTCGTATTGGGGTCACCTGAGTGGCACTGAATGGCAATTTTGCTCCATCTATGGTAAGCTCCTCAAAATTCAGCCCCTGGCTGCGAAGAAGGAGTCGTCGGCCCACGCAACAACGATAACACTAGCAATAACTTTCATCTTTATTTTCAAAGCCCGAATTCTAACGTGTAAATACATAGCGTTCACACTTATGAGTAACGACAATGGAATATTCAGCAATGGCTGATGCACAAAGTCATGTAATTACCAATGCACATTTGTTTAGCTGCAGAATGATGTAAAACCAAGTGAATGACATGTGTAAGAAGTGTAGATTCCTGCGCCAGCAACAAAACTAAAAAAGATAAACGATGTCAGTGTTTTTGTAGATGTGGTATATAAACTAGATGTTTTATTGGTTGGGATATAAAAGTATATGTTTCAATAGTTGGAGTATATAAACTACATTGTGACTTTCAGTAATGGTTGACACGCCGAATGATACACTTTTTATGTTCGTAATGAACGCTCTTGATCTAATAAATAATACCAACCGATGTTTAAAGTTTCGAAGAGTTAATTTGGAAGTTACGTATTAAAGTTGTTTAATTTTAGCAAGTTTTGCTCTAGAAGGAGTGAATGTTTTAGTACGTGACGTTGGGCACATTGTGGTTGCTGAACAGTGTTTTGTGCCAATAAAGATATTACAACGGATAATCAAATAAAGGTGTATACGATATATCTTAACACATGTTTTCGTTTGAGTTGAGTTTGAATTTATTGGAGGTAGTATTCCAGAGCTCACATGAATAAAAGAATATACACGTACTGAAAAAGAAACAATAATATGCAAATACAGATCAGAAATATATAAAAATACAGGCTCAAAGTCTAAAACTACGATGGGAGGTCAGAGGTCACACTAAGATATACATTAAATCATTATGATCCGTTGAATTGATCTATCATCCTCTTGAACAATCGCGTATCAGATACAATATTAAATTCTCTGGGTAAAGAATGGCACCGCTTTACTGATCTGTAAGTAAACGTGCTCAATTTCACCGGTTCGCATTCGGGGGTGTAGCCCCGGCAGGGCTCCGGTGGACTGCCGGAAACTGCATTACGTCATGCGACAGTTTGACGTTTTATCATGTTTTCTTCACGGTACCTTCTCCCCCCGCCTTTTACCTCCCTAAACTACGTCATGTACCCATTTTGATAGACACCTGGGTGGAGTGAAGACATTCCTTTAAAGTGACTATTACAAGGACACAAGATTTGAACCATAATAGGATTCGAACCCATGTCCTCTGTGTTCTGGACCAAACATTCTGCAGGTACACTACACAACCCCACATGCACGTTTGAGACACGCGTGCAGTTTAAACATGCAGATTGGTCTGCTCTAATCACCCACGCACAGAAATTTGACGATTATTCTCAAGAAGATGAAGTTAGTCGCTGACAAGATGAGACAGATTTTGCAGATTTTGCTCTTCAATGTGAATATTTAGCAAAGGCATACTTTTTCATGGTACCCACTTTTTCATGGTACCCTCTCCCCTCACCGTGAAAGAAATTCCCTTAAAGTGAGCATTACAAGGGCACAAGACCGGAACCATGATAAGATTCGAACCCATGACCTCTGGGGTCTGGACAAGCACACCATTAGACCCCACAGGCACGTTGGAGACACGCGTGCAGTTTAAACATCAGAGCACATGCATCTGCTCTAATCACCCACGCACAGAAACCTTGAAGATCATTCTCGAGAAAATGAAGTTAGCCCCTGCCAAGATGAAGAGTCATCACGTGTCCAGCCGCCATCGCCAGACGAACGAATTTGCGTCTTTTCTCCTCACTCCGCGTTCGGCAGGTGAGGCAGGAGGCAGCGTCTTGGCCAGCTGCAGTATCTTCAGGTGAGCAATCAAGATACCTTAAACAAAGTAACATAAAAAAGTACATGACGTAGTAATCAAGAAAATCACAACATATAATCCTTGCCTTTTTCTTATCAAACAAGTTCTGCGGAAAAATATATTCGTTGCTGGCTATTTTATGTTGTTTTGCATTCTATCGTGATTTTGCATCAATAAGTATAAACTGTTTTATTTTGACGTGTAGAATGAGAATAGAGAATTGAAAGAAAGACCTGAGACATCCGAAGAAGAGAAAGTTCGAGACGGTCTTTTCAGTCCCAAGATAGACCATTCTATCCAGGACCTCTGGGTCCTGAGCCAAACGACCCCACTTGAACAAAGTAGCAAGATGGAGATGAGTATATGTTATCATAACGTAGCAATCAGTATAATGACAAAAAAGACTGTCGGACATTGTCTTTTTGGGTACGCTCATAAGTACAAACTTAGACATATTCGCTGCTTGTTACAAACCGTTGTTATGCCTCTTTCTCGAAGTCATGCTGATGATTTCGTTTTGATATATGGGATACCAGAGCAGAGCCCAAGACATCCGTAAGGAGTGCTGGAGGAAGTTGAGCCGATCTTCTCAGCCCAAAGATCAACTGCCATTCAAGAAAAGGGACGGTCGTGTCCAGCAAAACCAAGTGACAGTCGTTAGACAGAGTACTTCATATCTTCAATATTTTAAGAGACAGTAAACAGCATAATATGTACATTGTGGTGCAGCAGTTACAATCGTATGTTGTTGAATGTATTTAGAGAGTTAAACGGTGATATACAGTGAAAAGAGGAAATAGCAATTGTTCGATCGCTGTAATATATTGTAAATCAACTGTTGTTCGCTAGTCGGACGACGGAATATATATCCATCTTTTTGTATTTAATCACTTTGATGACAGACAAAGACAGTGTGACTATATGGATTCTAGTTGAATCATCAGTGCCACATACAACAAAAGACAAATTTAACGAGGTAAAAGTAACTCCATAGTCTTTTTGAGGCCTTAGGGCCAGTGGGTTGTATCCCTTTCTCCACCTTTACCTCCCCAACCATGGCCAGGTACCCATTTTACACCTAGGCATGAAGTGAGGAAAGTCGTGTTAAGTTCCATTTATCGTTTGTCACTGCAGAAAACATGCTATACAAGTGCAGCATGATTGTCGTTTTAGCTTTTGTCCTCATGTTTCTGAACGTTCCGCACAATTGTGAAGCATCAGCACTTTCACGACTGCGATATCACGGATGTAACTTTCAGATTTCTCCTTTACCCCGAATTCACTGTGACAACAAAGGTTTAACGAGTGCTCCCAAAGACCTGCCCTCAATACTCGCTGAGCTTTACCTTCCCAACAACGCCCTAACCACGTTTCCTTGCATGGCTCTGCCCTATTTGAACAACATGATGTTAAGAAACAATAACATCAGTTACTTCCCTTGGTACTGTCTGAAGAACATGCCCAGGCTAGTTTATTTGGATTTGTCACATAATCAGCTGTTTTGCGTAAACATGTATCCCGTGAAACATTTCGTATCAAACTTGAAAATAGTGAACGTTTCCTACAATAACATAAAGACAGTGTCTTTGTGCGATCTTGGGTGGAACTTGCAGGTACCAAATGAACGACATATCCCATACGCACCTATCATAGCGGGTAACACTTTCCACTGTGACTGTGAGATAACTTGGATCATTGATTGGGCCATAACGATGGAAGCGTGCCGCAATGAAACATCGGAGGCATGTGAAGCTTTGCTCAGGACAAATGGTTTTCAATCCAACATATACAGAGACCAGTCTTTGTTCCGCTGTACAACACCACCTAGAGTAGAGAACGAAGAGTTCCGCGGGTTAAATAGATACATGAATATCTCAGGATGTTACTTTTACTGGGATCCGACTGGCGAACATAGTAGGTTATACCCACCTGAGCCCTGCGATCCTAAAAGTACCTGCCCAACAGAACCTCAGGACATTCGTACTTCAGACGTCATCATTTCGTCATTGTTGCCACTAGCAACTAATGGTCCATCTAGTAAGAAACCGAAACTGCAAAAGGGTACAATATATGAAATATCTCAAAACGTTACTAATAACATCTTGACAGATTTGAAAAACCGGTACAATACTGACTCTATACTCGTGGCAGAAATGCCAAAGAATATGGTGACGTCATCTTCTAAAACCGTTGTAAATGGCGCCAAGACAGCAAGTAGAAACTTTAATCAGGTGGGAAAAGGGCGCAGTGCTCACGCAGTATCCATGACAGAAACGCCAGAGAATCAGGACACGTCATCTCCTCAAACCGTTGCCATGGCATCAGCCTGGGTGGTTACTGCATCAGTAGTTGGAGTGATAGTTGTCCTCTGTGGTGTGGTGTTAGTTGTGTATTGTGCAAAGGGTAGGAAACAATCTAATAACACAACTGCGCAACTAGCGGCTGGCCAGGTTTCAAACAACGTTCTTCATCACCAAGCTAACATCAATGAGAACACCCAGGCTGATGATCAGGAAGGCTGCAGCAATGGTCCGGAAACAGACCCCGATTCTTGCTTATACGAATCCATACCTGAAACAGTTGAACCGTATGCAAGGTCACCTTATGTTTTTGATGTACCTCAATATCATATTGGGGAAATTGAAGACGAGAGCATTCATAAAGAAAAAGAAGGCACCAGTACCTTACCTGGTCCAGAAACACAGGCCTTTGATCATGCCTACCACCAAGGGGAGGTTACTGATGACGACAAGGTTGAAAGTGAGGTGGTGAAGTCAGATACAGCGTCTTGTGTAAATGAGGTTAAAACTAATGCCATAGAACTTTATGCAATGCCGGCATCTGTTTTTGATGTACACCAATATCATCTGGGGGATGATATTGAAACGGCAGGTAAAACAAGTCGTAAGAATAATGAAGGCGGCAGTATCTTACCTGACCGAGATGAGCAGGCTTGTGAACCTACTTGCTATGGTGGAAAAGCTTCCGATGAAGATAGAATTGACAATCAGTCGTCCCAAACATACGGTCATGTCAGCCGTAATCAAACTGTTCCCAATACATCTGAACCTTATTCAAATTCACGTTATCAGTGCGACGTGTATAAGCGTGAACATGGCAGCACCAGGGAAGAAGATTTCAAAACAAACGAAATCGGTGACACTGGGCAGCGTGCTCGCTCATCTGTCTATTCATCTAAAGATGTAAAGGAAGAAACACAGAACTTGTATTCTCAAACCTCTAAATGATGACGAAGCTATCCTGAGGGTAAACATGTTCATGGGTTGATACATTACTACTGAATGCCCCATACTTTAAGTTGTAAACCATTGACGACAAAATGATATTGTGATATTGAAGCTTATATTGAAGCTTATATTGAAGCTTACAGACCAATCTCAGACAGTTTTAGGATGACATCACCCATGACGCAACGTAATGTTGTACTGTAATGTTGTAATACTAATACTGATAATGATCTTTATTTTGACTGAAGTTTAGCGTGTAAATATATAAAGCACACACTTATACTGCAATGGGATATCTAGCAATGAATGATGTAATTACCAATGCACATACATGTACTCGTGTAACTGCAGAATGATGAAAAACCAAGTGAATGACATTATGTGTAATAAGTGTAGAATCCTGCACCAGAAGAAGTGAAGAATTGTTAGAAATTAACGGTGTCAATGTTTTGGTAGATGTGGCATGTAAACAAGATGGTTTACTAGTAATAGTTGATATATAAATTACAAGTTTAAAAGGTTGGGGTATATAAACTACACGGCACATTGTGACTTGCTGTGATGGCTAACACATAGAATGATACACTTTGTCTTTTTGTAATGAGCAGCTTAGAAACCCTCTTTATCTAATTAATAACGTCAACTGTAGTTGTTTAAAGTTTCGGAGCGCTAAGTCTTCAGCTACACGTACGATGTTTGATTTTAGCAAGTTTTTTTTCTTAGAATTGTGAATACTTCAGCACTTGAGGATGAGCACATTGTGTGTGTTTGCTGAATAGTGTTTTGTGGCAAGACAGGTGTTGCAACGGCTAATCAACTAAAGGTGTACATGATATATATTTCAAAACACGTTTTCTGTTGGCAAATGGAGAAAGAACTAGTATTCTGCAAGTTGCTCTTCGTTCAATGGACACGAAGAATAGCCACAATATTCATGGTCCAAACATTTTGGACGTAACAACCAAGCGAAGTCCTTCGGGCTTTGGTTTAATTTAGGAGGTACTAGATTGTACTGTACGTGAAACTTAATAAACATTTTCTCACCTACAGATTGGTCTACTGTAATCAGTCAAACACGCACGGAAAAAGACACGACCAGTAAGATCACTATCAGACAATCTTCCCACGCACAGAAGGGAGTGTGGAGTATATGAAATATATTATATGCTCTCTGATAGAGTAGAAAGAAAGACATGCGAACAATTCTAACCACCAACGTACTGAAACAGCAACCCTGCCTGGGTGCAAGTTTCCCTGTTTTGAATGTTATTCCGTTTCGGACAGTCCCGCTAAATTGGTCACATGAAATTTTTATCAAGTTTTGTTTTGACCCAAAACAAACAAAGGGCAACCATGTACTAGTAAGACCCTTACGTTGTCAATCCTCACTTTGTTACGTTTTACCAATAGCAACATCATGACGTCATGAAATGACATATGTCATGCATATCTTATACATGTATATCGGTTGAATTCCACTTTTATCAGTTTTTGTTTCGCGATACTCCCTCCCAAACCTCTTTATACCTCTCCAACAGAAGCCAGGTACCCGTTTTTATATACACGCGGGTAGAATGAAAAGATTCCATTCAAAGTGCCTATTACAAGGCCACAAGATCGGACCCGTGATAGGATTAGAACCAATGACCTCTGTGTTTTGGACCATCTAGGTGTACAGTACACGACCCCACAGGCACGTTGGAGGCACGCGCATTGTTTAAACATTAGAGCACATGCAGATTGGTCTGCTCTAATCACCCACGCACAGAAAACTGGAAGATTATTTTCGAGAAAATGAAGTTAGACACTGACAAGATGAAGTATGAGATCACGTGACCAGCCGCCATTGCCAGGCGAATCTTTTCTCCTCACTCCGCGTTCGGCAGGTGTGACAGGAGGCGGCGTCTTAAAAAGCCGCAGGCATATCTTCAGGTAAGCAATCTTCCTTGAACAAAGTAGGAAGGTGGAAACATAGAGATAAGCAGGGCCATTGATTTTAGAACGTAGCAATCAATATAATAGAATGTAATGTCTGCCTTTGGCATATCAAGCAAATTCAGTGTAAAAATATTTGTTGCTTGTTGTTTGATTGACAAACATGTTTTATTTTGACGTATAGAATTAAGGGGAGGACCTGAGGCATCCGAAAGGAGCGGCAGAGAAAGTTACGAGACGGTCTTTTTTAGTCCCAAGATAGTCGCCTTCCACCGGAAAACACGACCCCACTTGTAGCAAGATTTAAGTGAGTATATTTTATCGTAAGGTAGTAATCAATGTAATCACAAGATGTAATGTCTGGCATTCTCTTATTAGGTGATCTCATCAGTGAAAACTTAGACATATTCACTACTGTAAACTGCAGTGTTTTTTTCCATCAAGTCATGCTGATAATTTTGTTGTGATATGTAGACCATAGCAGAACCAGAGACATGCGTAAGGGGTGACGAAGGAAGTTAAGACCCGGTCTTCTCAGCCCAAAGATCGACTGCCATCAGAGAAAAAAGGACGATCGTTTCCAGCAAAACTTGCCAGAGACAGTGGTTAGAAAGAGTACTTCATATTTTCAGTATTTTTTGGGACTGTAAACAACATAATAATTTCATTGTGCTGCAGCTGTTACAAACGCGTGTTGTTGAATGTGGTCTGACTTTTGGATGTTTAGCTGATAAACAGTGAAAATAGGAAATAATATTTGTCCGATAACTATAATATATCGTAAATCAACTGTTGTTCCTTAGACGGACGACGAAATATATTTATCTGTTTTTTTTAAATAACTTTTGTTGACAGACAAGGACAATGTGACAATGGATTTAAGTTGATAACTTAATTTAACAGGATCACATACAAAGAAAGACAGGCTTAATGAAGTAAAAGTAGCACAATAGTCTTTTTGGGATCTTAGGGCCCGTGGGTTGTTATCCACTGTGTCAAGGGCACAGAGCCCAACCACTTCACCACCTTGGAGCTCCACAACCATGGCCAGGTACCCATTTTTACACCTGGCCATGACGTGAGGAAAATCGTGTTAAGTGCCATTCATCGTTTGTCACAGCGGTAACATGCGATGCAAAGACAATATGATTGTATCCAAGTATCCAAGAATTGTCGTTCTGGCTTTTCTCCTCACGTTTCTGAACATACCGCACAATTGCGAAGCATCAGTACTTTCACGACTGCGATCTCAAGGATGTATCGTTCAGAATTCTCCCGTACCCCAAATTTATTGTGACAACAAGGGCTTACGCAGTATTTCCAAAGACCTGCCCTCAAGACTCACAGAGCTTCACTTTCCCAACAACGCCCTGACCACGTTTCGCTGCATGGCCCTGCCTTATTTGAACACGTTAAATCTAAGAAACAATACGGTAACCTACTTCCCTTGGTACTATCTGAAGAACATGCCCAGCCTCGTTCATTTGGACCTGTCACATAATCAGCTGTTCTGTATTAACCTTTATCTTATGAAGTTTTTCCTGCACAACTTGAAAGTGGTTGACGTCTCCCACAATAACATAAAGACATTGACTCGTTGCGATCTTGGGTTGGACTGGCTTGTAAAAAATGGGAACTATGTACCTTACGAAACTATAATTGCGGGTAACTCTTTCCACTGTGACTGTCAGATAGCTTGGCTCATTGATTTTGCGATAAAGGCTGAAACGTGCCGAAATGAAAGGTCATCACCAAGATGTAAATCATTTCTCGGGCGGAATGGTATTGCATTTGCCATGTACAAAGACCAGTCTTTGTTTCGCTGTAAAACGCCACCTATAGTTGAGAATGTAGAGCTTCACAGGCTAAATAAATACATGTATACCTCAGGATGTGATAAATTCTGGGATCCAACAGGTGTGCAAATTAAGGTCTACCCACCTGAACCCTGTGATCCTAACAGTAGATGTCCCTCTGAACGTCAGGACTTTCGTCCTTCTGACGTCATCACTTCGTCATTGTTGCCAATGACAACCAGTGCTGCTGAACCATCAAGTGAGAAACCAAAACTGCAAAAGACAACAATAGTCGAAATATACCAAACCGGTACTGATAATATCTTGACAGATTTGAAAGACGAGTATAATGCTGACTGTTTACCCGTGACAGAGATGCCAAAGAATCAGGTGACGTCATCTCCTCAAACCGTTGCCATGGCATCAGCCTGGGTGGTGACTGGATCAGTATCGTTAGGGATAGCCGTCCTCTGTGGTGTGGTGGTAGTTGTGTATTGTGTATTGTGGGGTTGGAAACGACCTGATGACGCAACTGGGCAACTTGGCCACGTAAACAACATGCCGACTGGCCAAGTCATAAATAACTCTTGTTATCACCAAACTAGAACCAGTCAGAACACCCAGGCTGATGATCAGGAAGGCTGCAGCAATGGTCCGGAAACAGACTCCGATTTCTGCACATACGAAACTATACCTGAAACAGTTGAACCGTACGCAAGGTCACCTTATGTTTTTGATGTGCCTCAATATCATATTGGGGAAATTGAAGACAAAACTAGTCCTAAGGAAACAGAAGGCACCAGTTCCTTACCTGGTCCAGAAGCACAGGCCTTTGATCATGATGAGGTAGTGAAGTCAGATACAGAGTGCTGCGTAAATGAGCTTAAAACTAACACATGTACGATTGAGCCTTATGCAAGGTCTCATGTTTTGGAAGGTTCCAAAACGTACGGAAGTGATGGCATCAGGGAGTTTGCTGGCTCATCTGTCTATTCATCTGGTCAGGGAAAGCAAAATACATCGACTTTGTATTCCCAAACCCCTGATTGCTGATGAGCGTAACCTGTTCATGGGAAGATATTATATTACAGAAATTCACATTCTTTAACATAAGTTTTAAACCATTGTACGTTTCTCGGCTTAAATTTATATCATGATACTTACGCTAAATATTATATGAATCAATCCCAGGCAACATTGCAATGGCATCGCACATGATGCAACGGCATTTTGTAGGGTTGTCTGTATGTACTAACTCTCATCTTCATTTTGCCTTAATATTAACGTGTAAATATATACAACACACACTTGTGATAATGGAATATCCAGCAATAAATGATGTACATGTAATTACCAATGTACATAGTATTACGTGTTTAACTGCAGGATGATGCAAAACTAAGTGGATGACATATGTATAACAAGTGTAGATTCCTGCGCCAGAAACTAAACTGAAAAATTGTTAGAAATTAACGATGTCAGTGTTTTTGTCGATGTTTTATATAACATAGATGTTTATTTTTCGGATATAAAACTACATGTTTCAATAGTTGTGGTATATAAACTACATTGCAACTTTCAGTAATGATTGACACACAGAATGATACACTTTGTATTTTTGTAGGAACTACTTTTGAGCGGTTAGGAACGCCCTGCATCTAATATATAACACCTATGTTTAATATTTCGGGGCGCTAAATAAGTCTCAAGCTACGTAAGATGTTTTATTTTTGCATGTTCTGCTCTAGGAAGAGTGAATAATTCAGCACGTGTCGTTGAATACATCGTAGTTCCTGAACAGTGTTAATATAAGTTTTGTTCCATGAAAGCCTTTACAACGGTTAATCAATAAAAGTGTATACGATATATTTTGATACATGTTTTCTTTTGAGTTGCGTTTGAGTTTACTAGGATGCTATTTAGACCCAAATGATGTAGTATTCCAGGGCTCCGGGTAGATTTTGAACTCCGAGTTCCAAATTCGGGGCCCGGTCTGACCCAAAGATAGCCTGGTAGTCGAAAGGCGTCCCGTAGAGGTAAGGCCCGAAAGTGCAAAAAAAATACCACATAAACTGCCCGGCTGGGTCGCTCTTTCAATTTGAAACCGAAGATGTGTGCACGTGCAGATTGTCTGCTGTAGCCACCCACTCACGACCGGCAAGATTACTTGATATGTATCATTTTATTCAAATGTAGAGACAGACACAGATGTGGATATAGATACAGACATAGTGATGATGCACCTAAGTTAATAAGAAAGCCATATTTAGGACACTTGGGACACTGTCTACAAACGCCAGTAAGAACAAGATAGGATCAAATACATGAACATGGTTACTAGATGTGATAAATTTGTGCTGGAAAAAAAAATTACACAAATGGTTAGAATGAACATTCACAATCTAGTGTATTGCGTGTTCTTCTATAATCACGCACAAGAACTGAAAAAAATAGAATTATATAAGAACAAAAGAATAGTATTGGAGAATTGCATTGTGTATCATACAAGAATAATAAATTTATATCAAAAATAGAGTTCAACTGACAAGATGGTGGATGTATAAACAGGAATAGATAGAGGCCTAAAACACGTGACCAGCTCTTATGACGTCATTCCCAGACTCATCACTTCTTCCCACTCTGCCATCGCCAAGTGTGACAGAAGGCAGCGTCTTAGTCAGCTTCTACTCAAGGTAAGGAGATTTCCTGTAAGAAAGTAGGGGATTTTGATTGGACAAAATGATACAGCTCAGAAAATTTAAACTTTTGGGGGGCATGGTAAGGGATTTCAATATTTCACGAAACATCGTCGTAGTCAGCTCCTACTCAAGGTAAGGAGATTTCTTGAATCTTGTAAGAAAGTAGGGAGGCTTTCGATTGCACAAAATGACATAACTCAAGAGAGATGAATGTTGACTTTTACTTTATTTTTGTCCACAATTAGCTTGGCATTTCTGTTAGCTATTGTCCCTGTGGTCCTACACGTACATCATTGGAGGGGGCATGTCATTTTTATGAAAACATGTATTGAAATCGATTTCTTAACAGTATGTGGCACTATAAACATGTCAATTGAGCAAGTCCTAAAGTTGTCGGTGTTAGATAAGTTGTGTAAACGACACAATCATTTAAGTATACAAAACTGCGTTTTAGTTTGCAAAAGACAGCACTAAACTGTATTCTGTGCTTTCTCTGTGCAGAAGATGGAAACATGAAGTATCGGTCATGATTTATTCATAGCCGAGAACAGACAGTTTCGAGAGAAAAGATTGCCATAGCAGTGGCGAAAAGTCTACCATTACAGGGGGCACAGCGGTAGGCGGTTGTCTCTCACAGCCTCACCTCAGCATCTATATAGCTCATCTTTTTCAAAGGTATGTAAATGTCTGATTCAGTATGTCTACTTTTTTATCAATTTCTTTAGAAGACCAAAAATTCATGTTGAATTTCTGGAATCTAAATCACCTTTCTTTCATATCCAGCAAACCACAGGAAGGTACAAAACGGAACTGAAGAGGAACAGTCGTCTCGAGCCCAAGATCAGGTCCTCCACAGCCAAGAGTAGCAACACCTTTGTGCCCAGCGGGTCCCGTAACTATTAATGGTTAGACTGTCTAACTGGTATTTGTATTGGCTGATGAACAACTTGATTGGTGTTCTCTACTGATTAAGTAAGATTGGGGTTATAGTGAACACATATATTTATAGTAGATTTATACAATAGTACAAACCTGTCTGTATGCGTAAATAGTAAATCACTGTTTCGATCCCGACGAAAACGTATTGTCCCTGAAGCCAGCATATAACACGTCAGCAAGCATGATTGTTGTTTCAGTTTTTATCCTTACACTGACAAACGTACTGCAAAATTGTGAAGCATCAGCAATTGCACAACTGCGATCTCACGGATGTGACGTTCAGAATTGGTTTTGGGCACCCGGGATACATTGTGACAACAAAGGTTTAACAAGTGTTCCCAAAGACCTGCCTTCAAACCTCTTTGAGCTTCAGCTTCCCAACAACGCCCTGACCACGTTTCCCTGCATGGCCCTGCCCTATTTGAACACGTTAAACCTAAGGAACAATACGATAACTTACTTCCCTTGGTACTGTCTGAAGAACATGACCAGACTAGTTTATTTGGATTTGTCACATAATCAGCTGTTCTGTGTAAACATGTATCCTGTGAAACCTTTCGTATCAAACTTGAAAACAGTGAACGTTTCCTACAATAACATAAAGACAGTGTCTTCGTGCGATCTTGGGTTGGACATATATGCACCACATGGGAACCGTCTACAATACTTACCTATCATAGCAGGTAACCCATTCCACTGTAACTGCGACATCACTTTAATCATTGATTTCGCGATAAAGGCGGAAACGTGCCGAAATAAAACATCACGAAAATGTGATTTTCTCAGAACAAATGATATTGCATTTGGCATGTACAAAGATCAGTCTTTGTTCCGCTGTAAAACTCCACCTATAGTAGAGAACGTAGAGCTCCACAGGTTAAACGGATTTATGAATATTTCAGGATGTTATTTTTTCTGGGATCCGACAGGCGTAAGTAATATACTCTACCTACCCAAGCGCTGTAATCCTAACAGTCTCTGTCCCAGAGAACGTCAAGACCTCCGTCCCTATGACGGTATCACACCGTCTATGCTGACAATAACAACCAGTAATTCCGACCCAGGAAAGCAGGGAGAACCGAAACTTGAACCGGCTGAAATATTTGAGAAATCTCCAAACGTAACAGATTTGGCCTTGACAGCAGCTAGAGTCTCCACGGTCGGGATTCCTCAAAACTATTTAAGCAAACAATCAAAACGCCACAGACCCAGGACAGGTCAACTCCGCATCCCGTTGCCATGACAACAGCTCTGCCTGCTCTGGTTGTCGGAGTGACCAGTCTTGTCTGTGTTTTGGTGTTAGCTGTGTATTCAGCAAAGGCGAGAAAAAACACGGACGAGACAAATGCCTCAAATGCCCCCACAAACATGGCCCCTGGCTTAGCTGTAAACAACAGTGTTAACCAGAACGTCCATGCTGGTGTATCTGCTAATAATGCCCGGGGTGATGATCAGGAAGGCTGCAGGGATGATCAGGAAGGCTGTAGGGATGGTCAGGAAAGCTGTAGGGATGATCAGGAAGGCTATAGGGATGGTCAGGAAGGCTGTAGGGATGATCAGAAAGGCTGCAGGGATGATCAGGAAGGCTGTAGGGATGATCCAAATTTGGAGGATGATTCCTGTATTCAGGAACCTCTGTCAGACAGAATCGAGCCATATGCAGAGTCATTTGGCTACAATGTACCTCAGCACGGTCTTGATGATGTTCAAGATAGTGGGGAAACCATGGCTATCTGTAAGACAACAGAGAATATCAGCACTAGTCCAGATACAATACAGGCCTGTGAGCCTATTTACCATAATTCAGAGGTGTTGTAAGCCGAAGGTGGGGAAAAGATAAAACAATAAGCGATATAGGAGATAGCGCTTCTCTGAGTAAAGATGGCTAAGCCGTCATTAAATGAGCTGTTAAGTTTTGACTGGACCTTATGGGGTAGCCACTTCCTTCCCGAATCCAGTGAATATATAGCGTTGGCAGTACACCAACCTCCATGCAGACCCCTTCATAACTTACCTTGAGTGGAAACAGGCTTTTTCCCAGACCAACATGACAAAAATCTTGCTGATCTTAATAACCTGAAGCGATGTCATGCTAGTGGACGTACGTCTTTTGTCAAAGTGTTCAATGATGTAGGAAATTTTGGAATATTATCAGAATATTGTATGTTCATATTTATCAGATTTAGTATGAACTCTATTATGTATGTGTTACTGGTACGGATTGTTTTAACTTATTGTCCATCTTATACTTGATGTATTTGTTATGATAATTTGTGCGATGTAAGAGAATGGTAAAATGGTTCTCGTATACGTTTCAATACACCTTTCACAGCAACATGTAGACAACACCATCAATGTGTAAATTTTTAATATAAATACTTTAGTTTGATGGCTCTGTCCATGTTATTTTCTGAAGAGAAGGTACTGTTTTCCAGTAGAGAGAATCAAACTATTTTGTTTAGTTTGGTGGCACTGCCCGTGTTATTTTCTGAAGAGAATGTACTGTTTTACAGTGGAGAGAATCAAACTATTTTGTTTAGTTTGGTGGCACTGCCCGTGTTATTTTCTGAAGAGAATGTACTGTTTTACAGTGGAGAGAATCAAACTGCTGTTCTTTTTCATGACAATGTCTGTGATATTTTCTCATACTGTTTCTTTACTTATATTGCACTAGGCTTGTTCTTGATATCTGAGTCTGTTTTCCAGCAGAAATCATCAATAAACCATTTGTTCGCTTTCAGTGCAATGTGTCTTCTTGTTTTGTTTCCAAGGCAATGAGCTTGCGTAGTGTCAGTGACACTGAATAAAGAGGCTCTTTTTACAAAGCCATAGCTTTATTTTCACCGACGTTTCGGTGACCGTCTGTCATTTCCCTCTTGGCAATTCTGAGGAAGATATGAAAAAAAGTGATACTTTTTATGCAAATGACTTCATATACTATGAGACAATTTTAATACAACTACAACTTTCTGCACTACATTGCTTTCATTGGCTGAGGGGTAGTGGCCATTTGTTCTAACACTAACATCACATCTTATGATGTCATTGCCAGACGAATCATCCCCTTTTCTCCGTCACAAAAATTCATCTTACGACGCAGTTGGAAGGTGTCACAGCTGGCAGCGTCTTATTCAACGTCTTACGGCAAGAAGACTATCTTTAAGGAACTAGCTTTGTGTGTATATAAACTGGAAATTTAAGGAATAAATAAACTGGAAATTTTTAGAACACAAAAGGACAGATCTCCAGACAAGAGGAAAAACAGTTGTAGAGAGCATTATCTAGGATTTTATTTTAGTGTGTCAAAATATTAACTTTGAATTTCCTAAACGTTTATAGCACAGTCTACATGTGTATTACACTAGGGAACAGGTTCCCAGGTTGTCTGTGTTATTGGCCTGCTGTTTGCAAAAGACGTCATGATTCACTATTACGGACATGAGCTCCATCTTGCAGGAGACGAAGATGTGAATTTATTCATATTTGGCAGCAAAAAAAAATGTCATGGTAGTCATGAATCAACCTCCTAGCAAGTTGAACGTCAAAGAGAGGCAGACAATTAACCTTTAAACATCTTGCTCTTCCTGACTGCGCCATTGTGGGAGGTGTAACAACACAGCAGCAGATACTTGATTTTCACAGACCTGATAGACTTGGGTACCGCTTAGGTTTTCAAAGGTACGTTAATGATTAATTCAGTCTGTCAATGAATTTTCATGTACTAATTACGCAATATAGGACATTAACATTTAATAACGTCTTTAAAGGCTTCCATGTTTCAAAGTAGGAAAGTATTATTTTTGTCATGACACTGCTCAAAAGCTAGGCATAAGGTATGAGAGACCAATTCTTTTGATACAGACTACGTCAGCAGATCTTGGCTCAACTTACGAGTTTGTTTTAAATATCATTTGTAAACCAGTTCTTAGAAGTGTTTTACAAATGTTAAAGACCAAAGATAGAACAGTAGCATTAGAAGTGTTTTACAAATGTTAAAGGTTAAAGGTAGAACAGTATTCCTGGTTGAGCTTGTTAGCCCTAGGTTGTGTTTTACTTTGAGTACAGAATACCTTAAAGTTAAATGAATATACAGATTTTCTTTGCTGCTTGGTTGCCCACATTTGCTTCACACGATGTCAGTGAAAAATTCGTGAAGAAGTCTTTATTACACCTTTACAAAAGAACAAAAATCCCAGCATTTTTGGGAACTACATCCATTTCCAGCAGGTCAGAAGAAGGCTTCAAAGAAAGAAGCATAATAAGCTCCAACTTAAAGTTGTAGCAGAGAATTTTTTCTTGGTTACTTTGTTGCCCCTTTTGTGTCAAGCCTTGTCAGTGCAGTACCCCTTGTCTTTTCTGGAATCTAACATTGTACCGTTACATTTCCAGCGAGCAGATGCCAGGAACAATTCTACTGAAGAAACCCGAGAGGATCAACATTTAGAAGATTCCTTTAGAAAGAACCATTCTTCCTGAATCACAAGCCCAAGATCGCCTCCAGCCAGGAGCAGGACCAGCCATGTGGCCAGCAGGTCCCGTTACTATCCATGGTCAGACTTTTGAACTGGTACAGCTGCAGACTGAACAAGAATTACAATTGATTTCTGCACTACTTTAATATGATATAGGATTGATGTTTTAGTGAAAGTATATTTAGAGTATATGTAGCTCAATACTGCAAAAGTGTGTATGCCAATAGTAAAATCTTTCTTTTTTCAATCCCGACTAAATACTTTTAACGTTTCGTCCCCGAAGCCAGCATACAACACCTCAGTCAGCATGTCATCCAGCATGATTGTTGTGATCCTTACTGTTATAAACGTACCGCACAATTGTGAAGCATCAGCACTTTCACGACTACTCTCTCATGGGTGTAACGTTCAGAACTGGCACATTGATAATTTACTTTTATTACATCTGTTACCACCCCGGGTACATTGTGACAACAAAGGTTTAACGAGTGTTCCCAAAGAATTGCCTTCAAAACTCTTTGAGCTTCAGCTTCCCAACAACGCCCTGACCACGTTTCCCTGCATGGCGCTACCCTACTTGAAAACCATGATCTTACGAAACAACAACATCAGTTACTTCCCTTGGTACTGTCTGAAGAACATACCCAGGCTAGTTCATTTGGATTTGTCACATAATCAGCTGTTTTGTGTAAACATGTATCCCGTGAAACCTTTCGTATCAAACTTGAAAATAGTGAACGTTTCCTACAATAACATACAGACAGTGTCTTTGTGCGATCTTGGGTGGAACTTGCAGGTACCAAATGAACGACGTATCCCATACGCACCTATCATAGCGGGTAACCCTTTCCACTGTGACTGTGAGATAACTTGGATCATTGATTGGGCCATAACGATGGAAGCGTGCCGCAATGAAACATCGCGAACATGTGAAGTTTTGCTCGGGACAAATGGTTTTCAATCCAACATAAACAGAGACCAGTCTTTGTTCCGCTGTACAACACCACCTAGAGTAGAGAACGAAGAGTTCCGCGGGTTAAATAGATACATGAATATCTCTGGATGTTATTTAGTATGGGATCCGACTGGCGTACATAGTAGGTTATACCCACCTGAGCCCTGTGATCCTAAAAGTACCTGCCCAACAGAACCTCAGGACATTCGTACTTCAGACGTCATCATTTCGTCATTGTTGCCACTAGCAACTAATGGTCCATCTAGTAAGAAACCGAAACTGCAAAAGAGTACAATATGTGAAATATCTCAAAACGTTACTAATAACATCTTGACAGATTGTGCTCACGCAGTACCCATGACAGAAACGCCAGAGAATCAGGAGACGTCATCTCCTCAAACCGTTGCCATGGCATCAGCCTGGGAGGTGGCTGGATCAGTAGTTGGAGTTATAGTTGTCCTCTGTGGTGTGGGGTTAGCTGTGTATAGTGCAATGCGTAGGAAACAATCTAACAACACAACTGCGCAACTTGGTCACTCAAACAACATGCCGGCTGGACAAGTCGTGAGTAATGTTTTATACCACCCAGCCACCACCAGTCCGAACACCCAGGCTGATCAGGAAGGCTGCAGCAATGGTCCGGAAACAGACCCAGATTCTTACTCATACGAAACAATACCTGACACAACAGAACCGTATACTGATGACGGCACGGTTGATAATCACGTACCAAAGTCAGATACAGAGTGCTGCCTGAATGAGGTTAAATCTAACACAATTGAACCGTATGCAGCGTCGCCCTATGTTTTTGATGTACCTCAATATCATCTTGGAGAAGTTGAAATGTCAGGTAAAGCCAGTCCCAGCACCTCAACCGGCGAAGGTATACAGGACTGTGAACAGGCAAGCCAGAATGGAGAAGGTTCCGTTGACAAGCGAATCGTTGACGTAAAGCAGTGGTTTAACGAAATGATGACCTCTGGTCTTTAAAATGTGATGGCTTTCTGATTAAGCAAGCTAATGGAGACGGATGATCTAATTTCTTACATTCGTTCGAGTTAGTGCATTCTCCTGTAGCCTAAACATAAGTTTCATCAAAGTTATCACCAAACAACATTATTTGATTTCTAAAAGAAGGCTTACGGAAAATCTGAAACTTCTCATTGTCCACTGTGACGTCAAATCAAGTTTATTGCAATCTCTCGTCTTGCTGGTAACAAGGTAATTTTAGACAGCATAAGCAGCACTGTTAACATTACAGCCCCCCCCCCCCCCCAACCATCACCCACCCACCCGAAAATTTGTCAAGTACATTGTATATAGCACTGTGTACACCTCCATTACAGACAAGGTCCAAAGTCGTGTCAAATAAATCGTGTAAATGACAGCATTGGTCATATGGAATGAAAACGTATTTCGCAAAATACAGTACGGTAAAGATGTAATTTAAAAACTATACAAAACCGTGCTTGCGCATAAGATGAAAACATGAGCATTTGACTTATTTATATCTGACAGCAGACAAAACCACGAGAGAGAACATTGCCATGGCAATGAAGATACTCCTCAAACAGAAGCAGACATTTAACCTTTCAAAATCTTGTTTTTCTCGAGCGTGCCATTGCGGGAGCTGTTACATCATAGCCGTGATGAAATACTTCTCTTTCAGTGTGAAAGCCAGATACAGATGGGTAAACCGTCATTAAAGTGACCCACCACATGTCTTTAATCATGTAAAATGTAATAAGCTGTTTAGTTTTGACTGGACCTATTGGATAGCCACTGCCTTCCCGAATTTAGTGAATAGCGTTGACAGTACACCCACCTCCACACAGACCCCTTTATACCTTGCCTGTCCGTGAGTAGAAACAGCCTTTTACCCAGACCAACATGACAAAAATCTTGCTAAAAATCTTAATAAAAATCTTAATAACCTGAGGCGATGTCATACGAGCGGACTTACGTCTTCATATCTATCCGATTTAGTATGAACTCTATTATATATGTATTATTGGTACTGATTGTTTTAACTAATTGTTTATCTTATAATTGATATATATATTATGACAATTTGTGCGGTGTAAGAGAATGGTAAAATGGTTCTCGTATACGTTTCAATACACCTTTCACAGCAACATGTAAAAAGTATCATAAATGTGTAAAATTGTAATATAAATACTATTACGAAAAGCACAAAATGCGAAGGTATGGGCTTGTGGAACTCTAGTTTAACCCGATGGCATTACCCGTATTACTTTGTGAATAGCTGATATTTTCTTAGTAGAAAGAATCAAAATGGTTTGTTTAGTTTGATGTCACTGCCCATGTTGTTTCCTGAAGAGGTAATACTGGTTTTGTTTTTCAGTAGAAAGAAAAAAAAAGCTATTTTTGTTTAGCTTCACGGCACTGCCCGTGCTATCTTCTGCAGAGGATTTCCAGTAATCAGACTAAAACTGTATTGTCTAGTTTTATGACAATATCCGTGATATTTTCCCACACTGCTTGTTTACTTATCTTGCACTGTGCTTGTTCTTCATATCGGTTCTGTTTTCCAGCAGAAATTATTAATAAACAATTTGTTTGCTTTCAGCTCAAGGTGTCTCTGTGTCTTAGTTCCTAGGCAATGAGGTGGAGCGTGCATGGTGTCAATGACATAGAATAAAGAAGCTTTTTTTACAGAGCCAAAGCCTTGTTTTTACCTGACGGCAATTCTGAGGAAGGCGACAGACGGCCACCAAAACGTACGTCACATCTTATGACGTCAATGCCAGATTAATAATCCCCTCTTTTCCGTCAAAAAACTTCTTTTTACGACGTTGGAAAAAATATGGAACTTGTCACAGGTGGCAGAGTCTTAGTTAACTTTTCCATGCGGTAAGAAGATTATCTTTAAGAAACTAGCCTTGTGTGCCGAACCAATAAATAAACTGGAAATTTTAAAAAAACGACACATCTAGAGAGTATGATCATGGATTTTATTTTAGTTTGTCAAAACATTAGCTTTGAATTTCCTAAACGAATACAACACTGTCTACATGTCTACTGCACTAGGCAACAAGTTCCTAAGTTGTCTGTGTTATTGACATAAAAAGTGGGATCTTTCGTCTTCCACTGTCTCAGGAAAAGAAGTCAAACCCAATAAGTTACATCTTTAACTAGTTTAACTTAGAGTAGTCGCTTACTATACTATACTATTTGTATTTGTATATTACGATTATTTGTATGTCATTTTTGTCACTTGCAATTAGCCCTCGGGCAAGAATTTGCAATAAAACTTATATATTGACTTGTAGCTTGCAAAAAGACATTATCATTCACTCCTACGAACGTGAGTTTTATCTTACAGAACTAACAGAAGACAAAGGCATGAATTTATGAATACTTCGAAGAAGACAAATGTCATAGTAGTGTGAAACACTTCCACGAAATCTCAAAGAGAGACAGACAATTAACCTTTAAACATCTTTTTTCTTACTGACTGCGTCATCGTCGGACGTGTGACGACACAGCAGCAGATACTTGTTTTTCACAGACCTGGTTGGCTCTGACAGGCCTGGGTACAGCTTCGGTTTTCAAAGGTATGTTAATGATCGATTCAGTATGTCAATGAAACTTCATGTACTTATTACGCAATTTAGGATGTGTCTTTAATTGTTCTTTGAAGGCTTCCATGTTTCAAGTTAGGCAGTATATATGATTGTTTATGCCATGACACTGCTTAAAAGCTGGAAATAAGGTATGAGAGACCAATTCTTTTGATGTAGACTACCTCAGCTAGTTTCTTACATGTCTTGGGTTAGCTTCTGATTGAAAAAAAAATTATTTGTAAAACAGTTCTTAGAAGGTTTTCGTGGTTCCAGATAGGACTGTATTGTGTTATGAAACCTGGAAAAGCTAGTACGTCTTAGGATGTGATATACTCTGAGTGCAGAATATTTTAAAATTAATGTACGGGTCTTCTTTGCTGCTTGGTTGCCCCAGTTTGCACCATGCGTTGTCAATGAAAAGTCCTGCAAAACTCTTTATTATCCATTTCAAAAATAAACAAAAACCCCGAATTTTTATAGGAAGGGTTCTAATGAAGGAACCTTACGACTTAAGGGTGTAGCCGGGAAATCTTGCTTGTTTAGCTGTCCCTTTTTCTGCAATGTCTTTGGGTCAGTGAAAGCGTTGTGCAGTGCTCTTTCTCTTTTTTTGGAATCTAATATTGTATCATGACATTTTCAGGGAGCAGATGACAGGAACATTTCTACTGAAGAAACCCAAGAGGCTCAACATTAATGGAGTGACAGAACAATCCTTTCTGCTCGTGTCGTCGGGCGTAGCGTAACTGGTAGCGCGGTCGGATCGGAATCCAGAGGTTCTGAGTTCGATACTCGCCGTGCCCCCGACGTTGTGCCCTTCGGAAAGGCAGGTCCGTGTAAAGTTACACGATCTTCCTCACTTCACCCAGGTGTAAAAATGGGTACCTGACCGGTCGGATCTGCCTGTACCGTGTATGTGGCACTGTTAATATATAAGTTACAAAACTTGAGTGCAGTGCCACATTGTCCTCGTCTGTCCAAAAGCAAATAGAAAAAAAAAACTCCCTTCTGAAAGAACCGTTCGTCCTGAATCACAGGTCCAAGATCCTCTCCAGTCAGGAGCAGGACCAACCGTGTGCCCAACAGGTCCCGTTCCTATCAATGGTCAGACTGTCTCACTGGTACACACTGAACATGAAATACCATTGAGTTCTTGATCAGGATCCGGACTGCTTTGCGAGGGGTGTGCGGGAGGCCATCCAGATCCGTTGACAGAAGAGCACTTTGAACAGGGACAGGCGGCGCCACTATCTGAGACCTGTGTATGGCTGTGTCCTGTCACGTGACAATGTCCATCAACCAAGAAACTCCAAGATGAGATCCCCGTTTTGACAAAGACACAGAGTTCGTCTCGAAAGCTTCTCAAACTAATTGCACTTTAGTTGTGTGTATGTTGTTTAAATTTTTGTCAAAAGAATTATACTATGGATTACTGCACGACAGAAGATTGATGCTGCAGAGAATAGAGGTTAGAGTAGATGTAGCACAATAATGCAAACTTTTGTATGTCAATAGTAAATCATTGTTTCAATCCCGACAAAAAACACAGCATGTCATCCCACATGATTGTTGTTCAGGTTGTGATCTTTACCCTTATAAACGTACCCCACGATTGCGAAGCATCAGCACTTTCACAGCTTCTCTCTCACGGATGTAACGTTCAGGATAACCTGTCACCCCGAATTTATTGTGACAACAAAGGTTTAACGCGTGTTCCCAAAGAACTGCCCTCAAATCTAGTTGAACTTCATCTTCCCAACAACGCCCTGACCACGTTTCCCTGCATGGCGCTGCCCTATTTGAAGGACATGATCTTAAGAAACAACAGCATCAGTTACTTCCCTTGGTACTGTCTGAAGAACATGACCAGGCTAGTTCATTTGGATTTGTCACATAATCAGCTGTTTTGTGTAAACATGTATCCTGTGAAACCTTTCGTATCAAACTTGAAAATAGTGAACGTTTCCTACAATAACATACAGACAGTGTCTTTGTGCGATCTTGGGTGGAACTTGCAGGTACCAAATGAACGAGAAATACCATACGCACCTTTCATAGCGGGTAACCCTTTCCACTGTGACTGCAAAATAGCATGGGCAGTTGATCTCGCTGTAAGGGCGGACTTGTGCCGTAACTTTCTCATCTGTGATTCTGTTAGGGAAAATCCCATTGCAGTCACCATGTATAACAACGCGTCTTTGTTTCGTTGTAAAACACCTGATAAACGAAAGAACGCAGAGCTACACATGGTCACTATCTCAGAATGTAATCTTCGCTGGCATTGGACAGGCCAAAGGCCTTGTGATCCTACCAAGCTCTGTCCCACAGGTCTACATCCCTCTGACGTCATTACTCCGTCCTTGTTGCCACTAACAACCAACAGTTCAGACTCATGGCGAGAGGAACCAAAACTGCAGCAGGCTGAAATGTTTGAGATTTCTCAAAACGTTACTACTGAAACCGTTGTCATGGCATCAGTCTGGGTGGTGACTGGATCAGTAGCCGGAGTGGTAGCTGTCCTCTGTGGTGCGGGGCTAGCTTTCTATTGTGCACTGGGTAGGAAACAATCTAACAACACTGCTCAAATTGGATACGTAAACACCAGTGCGACTGGCCAAATTGTAAGCAACGTTTTTGATCACCAAGCTTCCACCAGTCAGAACACCCAGCGGCTGATGATCAGGAAGGCCGCAGCAATGGCCCGGAAACAGACCCCGATTCTTGCACGTACGAAACTATACCTGACATAGAAGAACCGTATGCAACGGCTCATGGTTTTGATGTGCCTCAATATCATATGGGGGAAATTGAAGACGAGAGCATTCATAAAGAAAAAGAAGGCACCAGTACCTTACCTGGTCCAGAAGCACAGGCCTTTGATCATGCCGGCCACCATGGGGAAGTTACTGATGACGAGAAGGGTTAAAGTGAGGCGGTGACGTCAGATACAGAGGTCTACGTAAATGAGCTTAAAACTAATACGATCGAACCTTATGAAAGATCTCCTAATGTTTTTGAAGGTTCCAAAGTGTACGGTCAGTCCTGCATACAAGAAGCTACAACCAACACATCTGAACCGTACTCAAATTCGCGCCATGGGTGTGACGTATATAACCGTGAACAAACTGGCACCAGTGGAGAAGGTTCCAAAATGTACGGAATCGATTAATCTCCAAGCAGATCCTACGGTAGCATAAGATAATATCAAAAGATGACAGAGGAGTGAAGCCGGCTTAGGGGTGAATTTCGCTACCGGGCCGCAAATGGACACTCCTAAGTAGGCTTCACTCCTCTGCCATCTTTTGATATTATCTTATTCTACCGTAGGATCTGCTTGGAGATTAGAAATGGCATCAGGCAGTTTGCTCGCTCATCTGTCTGTTCATCTGGACAGGAAAAACAAAATACAACGACATTGTATTCCCAAACATCTAAATGATGATGAACATAAATCTGTTCATGGGAAGAAATCATACTGCAGAAATTCATGGGAAGAAATCATACTGCAGAAATTCACATTCTTTAAGTTCTAAACCACTGTAAGTTTCTCGGCTTTAATTCATATCATGATACTTACGCTAACGAACTAATGTAAATCAATCCCAGACAACATTGGAATGGCATCACACATGATGCAACGTCATGTTGTACGGTTGTCTGTGTGTACTAACTCTCATCTTCATTTTAGTTGTAACGTGTAAATATATATAGCGCACACAAATGAGTTACGACAATGGAATATTCAGCAATAAATGATGTATATGTAATTACTAATGTACATACTTGTTTAACTGCAGAATGATGCAAAACTAAGTGGATGACATATGATATTGTGTAACAAGTGTAGATTCCAGCGCCAACTGAAAAATTGTTAGAAATTAACGTCGTGTCAGTGTTTTTGTACATGTGGTATACTCGTATAAACTAAATGTTTTATTAGTTGGCTATGGGATATAAAACTTTACGTTTCACTATAGTTGAGGTATATAAACTGCATTCACTTTTAATAATGGTTGACACACAGAATGATACACTTTGTATTTTTGGAATGAGCGGCTTACGAACGCTGGATCTAATGTATAACGCCAACCGATGTTTAAAGTTTCGTAGCGTTAATTCTAAAGCTACGTATACGTACGTAAGATGTTTGATTTTAACAAGTTTTGCTCGAGGAAGAGTGAATGTTTTAGCACGTGACGTTGAGCACATTGTGGTTGCTGAACAGTGTTTTGTGCAAAGAAAGGTATTGCCACTGCCAATAAAGTAAAGGTGTATACAATATATATTTCAATACATGTTTTTATTTTTAGTTTTTAGTTTATTAGGATGCCCTTTAGCCCCAAATGGAGCTGATATTCCAGGGCTCACATTGATAAAAGAATATACAAATACTAAAACAGACACAATAATGTACAAATACAGATCAGGCATGCATACAAATACAGACCTAAAGTCTGACATTATGAAGCGAGGTCAGAGGCCATACTAAGATATGCACTAAACCATTATGATTCGTAGAATTGGTCTATCATCCTCTTGAACAATCGCGTATCAGATACAATATTAAATTCTCTGGGTAAAGAATGGCACCGCGCTTTACTAGTGATCTATAAGTAAACGTCCTCAATTTCACCGGTGCCCGTCGGGGGTGTAGCCCCGGCAGGGCTCCGGTGGACTGTCGGATACCTCATTACGTCATGCGACAGTTTGACGTTTTATCATGTTGTTTTTTTTTTCACGGTACTCTCTCCCCCCGCCTTTTACCTCCCTAAACTACGTCATGTACCCTTTTTGATAGACACCTGGGTGGAGTGAAGACATTCCTTTAAAGTGACTATTACAAGGACACAAGATTTGAACCATAATAGGATTCGAACCCATGTCCTCTGTGTTCTGGACCAAACATTCTGCAGGTACACTACACAACCCCACAGGCACGTTTGAGACACGCGTGCAGTTTAAATATGCAGATTGGTCTGCTCTAATCACCCACGCACAGAAATTTGACGATTATTCTCAAGAAGATGAAGTTAGTCGCTGACAAGATGAGACAGATTTTGCAGATTTTGCTCTTCAATGTGAATATTTAGCAAAGGCATACTTTTTCATGGTACCCACTTTTTCATGGTACCCTCTCCCCTCACCGTGAAAGAAATTCCCTTAAAGTGAGCATTACAAGGGCACAAGACCGGAACCATGATAAGATTCGAACCCATGACCTCTGGGGTCTGGACAAGCACACCATTAGACCCCACAGGCACGTTGGAGACACGCGTGCAGTTTAAACATCAGAGCACATGCATCTGCTCTAATCACCCACGCACAGAAACCTTGAAGATCATTCTCGAGAAAATGAAGTTAGCCCTTGCCAAGATGAAGAGTCATCACGTGTCCAGCCGCCATCGCCAGACGAACGAATCAGCGTCTTTTCTCCTCACTCCGCGTTCAGCAGGTGTGACAGGAGGCGGCGTCTTGGCCAGCTGCAGTATCTTCAGGTGAGCAAGATACCTTAAACAAAGTAACATAAAAAAACTACATGACGTAGTAATCAAGAAAATCACAACATATAATCCTTGCCTTTTTCTTATCAAACAAGTTCTGCGGAAAAATGTATTCGTTGCTGGCTATTTTATGTTATTTTGCATTCTATCGTGATTTTGCATCAATAAGTATAAACTGTTTTATTTTGACGTGTAGAATGAGAATAGAGAATTGAAAGAACGTCATCGTATCATAACGTAGCAATCAGTATAATGACAAAAAGACTGTCGGACATTCTCTTTTTGGGTACGCTCATAAGTACAAACTTAGACATATTCGCTGCTTGTTACAAACCGTTGTTATGCCTTTTTCTCGAAGTCATGCTGATGATTTCGTTTTGATATATAGGATACCAGAGCAGAACCCAAGACATCCGAAATGAGAGGCGAAGGAAGTTAAGAGCCGATCTTCTCAGCCCAAAGATCAACTGTCATTCAAGAACAGGGACGGTCGTGTCCAGCAAAACCAAGTGACAGTGGTTAGACAGAGTACTTCATATCTTCTATCATCAGTGCCACATACAACAAAAGACAAATTTAACGAGGTAAAAGTAAGTCCATAGTCTTTTTGAAGCCTTAGGGCCAGTGGGTTGTATCCCTTTCTCCGCCTTTACCTCCCCAACCATGGCTAGGTACCCATTTTACACCTAGGCATGAAGTGACGAAAGTCGTGTTAAGTTCCATTTATCGTTTGTCACTGCAGAAAACATGCTATACAAGTGCAGCATGATTGTCGTGCTAGCTTTTGTCCTCATGTTTCTGAACGTTCCACACAATTGCGAAGCATCAGCGCTATCACAACTGCGATCTCAAGGATGTGACGTTCAGAATTCTACTTTAACCCAAATTTATTGTGACAACAAAGGTTTAACGAGTGTTCCTAAAGACCTTCCCTCAAACCTAGTTGAGCTTCACTTTCCCAACAACGCCCTGACCACGTTTCCCTGCATGGCCCTGCCCTATTTGAAGAACATGATCTTAAAAAACAATACGATAACTTACTTCCCTTGGTACTGTCTGAAGAACATGCCCAGACTAGTTCACTTGGATTTGTCATATAATCAGCTGTTTTGTGTAAACATGTATCCTGTGAAACCTTTCTTATCAAACTTAACAAGGCTGGATGTTTCCTACAATAACATAAAGACAGTGTCTTTGTGCGATCTTGGGTGGAACATGCATGTACCAGATGAACGAAAAATATCATACGAACCTTTCATAGCGGGTAACCCATTCCACTGTGACTGCAAACTAGCATGGGCAGTTGATATCGCTGTAATGGCGGACTTATGCCGTAACTTTCAAACACCGGGAATCTGCGATGCTGTCAGGAAAATGTCCATTGGAATCTCCATGTATTTTAACCCGTCTGGGTTCCGTTGTAAAACACCCGATAGCCGAAAGAACACAGAGCTACGCATACTTACTATGCCAGAGTGTAATTTTCGCTGGACTCCAAGTTGGACAAGCCAAAGACCTTGTGACCCTAACAGGCTCTGTCCCACAGGTCTACATCCCTCTGACGTCATTACTCCGTTCTTGTTTCCACTAACAACCAAAAGTTCAGACTCATGGCGGGATGAACCAAAACTGCAGCAGGCTGAAATATTTGAGATTTCTCAAAACGTTACTAATCAAACCGTTGCCATGGCATCAGCCTGGGTGGTGACTGGATCAGTAGTTGGAGTGATAGTTGTCCTCTGTGGTGCGGGGCTAGCTTTCTATTGTGCACTGGGTAGGAAACAATCTAACAACACTGCTCAAATTGGATACGTAAACACCAGTGCGACTGGCCAAGTTGTAAGCAACGTTTTTGATCACCAAGCTACCACCAGTCAGAACACCCAGGCTGATGATCAGGAAGGCTGCAGCAATGGTCCGGAAACAGACCCCGATTCCTGCACATACGAAACTATTCCCGAAACAGTTGAACCGTACGCAAGGTCACCTTATGTTTTTGTTGTGCCTCAATATCATATGGGGCAAATTGCAGACAAGACCAGTCCTAAGGAAACAGAAGGTGCTAGTACCTTACCTGGTCCAGAAGCACATGCCTTTGATCATGCCGGCCACCATGGGGAAGTTACTGATGACGACAAGGTCGAAAGTGGGATTGTAAAGTCAGATACAAAGGTCTGCGTAAATGAGCTTAAACCTAAAACGATTGAACCTTATGCAAGTTCTCCTTACGTTTTTGATGTACCTCAATATCATCTGATGGAAGTCGAGACGGTAGGTGAAACCTGTCGTAAGAATAATGAACGCGGCAATGCCTTAACTGGTTCAGATGAACCTACCTACTATGATGGAGAAGTTTCCGATGAAGCTGGAATTGATAATCAGTCGCCAAAATTCGATGACGGTCAGTCCTGCATACAAGAGGCTCAAACAACCAACACATCTGAACCGTATTCAAAATCGCGTCATGAGTGCGACGTATATAACCTTGAACAAACTGGCACCAGTGCAGAAGGTTCCAAAACGTACGGAAGCGATGGCATCAGGCAGTTTGCTCGCTCATCTGTCTATTCATCTGGACAGGAAAAGCAAAACACGTACACCGACCTTGTATTCCCGAACATCTAAATGATGATGAGCGTAAACCTGATCATGGGCAGGTATTATACTACAGAAATTCACATTCTTTAATTTCTAAACCGGTGTACGTGTCTCGGTTTGAATTTATATCATGATACTTAACGCTAACGAACGAATAAAAATGAATCCGAGTCAAGAATGGAATGGCATCGCACACGTTGCATGGTTGTTTTTATGTACTAACTCTCATCTTCATTTTGCCTTAATATTAACGTGTAAATATATACAACACACACTTATGACAATGGAATATCCAGCAATAAATGATGTACATGTAATTACCAATGTACATACGTGTTTAACTGCAGGATGATGCAAAACTAAGTGGATGACATATGTGTAACAAGTGTAGATTCCTGCGCCAGAAACTAAACTGAAAAATTGTTAGAAATTAACGATGTCAGTGTTTTTGTCGATGTGGTATATAACATAGATGTTTATTATTCGGATATAAAACTATATGTTTCAATAGTTGGGGTTTATAAACTACATTGCGACTTTCAGTAATGGTTGACACACAGAATGATACACTTTGTATTTTTGTAGGTACTACGTTTGAGCGGTTAGGAACACCCTGCATCAATATATAACGCCGATGTTTGATATTTTCGGGGCGCTATATAAGTCTAAAGCTACGTAAGGTTTTAGCAAATTTTGCTCTAGAAAAAGTGAATAATTCAGCACGTGACGTTGAACACATCGTGGCTCCTGAACAGTGTTAAGTTTTGTTCCATGAAAGCCTTTGCAACGGTTAATCAAGTAAAGTGTATACGATATATGTCGATACATGTTTTCTTTTGAGTTGCGTTTGAGTTTACTAGGATGCTATTTAGACCCAAATAATGTAGTATTCCAGGGCTCCGGGTAGATTTTAAACTCCGAGTTCCAAATTCGGGTCCCGGTCTGACCCAAAGATAGCCCGGTAGTCGCAAGGCGCCCCGTATGGGTCAGGCCCAAAAGTGCCAAAAAATATCACGTGAACTGCCCGGCAGGTTCGCTCTTTCAATTTGAAACCGAAGATGTGTGCTCGTGCGGATTGTCTGCTGTAGCCACCCACTCACGACCGGCAAGATTACTTGATATGTATCATTTTATTCATATGTAGAGACAGAGACAGATGTGGATATGGATACCGCCGTAGTGATGATGCACCCACGATAATAAGAAACCCATACTTAGGACACTTGGGACACTGTCTACAAACGCCAGTAAGAACAAAATAGGATTAAATACATGAACATGGTTACTAGATGTGATACATTTGTGCTGGAAAAGAAATTTACACAAATGGTTAGAATGAACATTCACGATCTAGTGTATTGCGTGTTCTACTATAATCACACACAAGAACTGAAAATAATAGAATTATATAAGAATAAAATTAAAGAATAGTATTGGAGAATTGCATTGTCTATCATAAAAGAAGAATAAATTTATATCAAAAATAGAGTTCAACTGACAAGATGGTGGATGTATAAACAGTGAGATAGAGGCATAAGACACGTGACCAGCTCTTATATATGACGTCATTACGAGACTCATCACTTCTTCCCACTATCATCGCCAGGTGTGACAGAAGGCAGTGTCTTTAATAGTCAGCTCCAACTCAAGGTAAGGAGATTCCCTGTAAGAAAGGAGGGGATTTCGATTCGACAAAATGATATTACTCAGGAAATTTAAACATTTTGGGGGGCATGGTAAAAAATTTCAATATTTCACGAAACATTGTCGTAGTCAGCTCCAGCTCGAGGTAAGGAGATTTCTTGTAAGAAAGTTGGAAGGGTTTTGATTGCACAAAATGATATAACTCAAGAGAGATGAATGTCGACTTTTACTTTATTTTTGTTCATAATAAGCTTGACATTTCTGTTAACTATTGTCGCTGTGGTCCTACACGTCAATACGGGTACATCATTGCAGGGGGCATGGTCGGCGATTTCATTTGTATGAAAACATTGCATTGAAGTCGATTTCTTAAAAGTATATAGCACTGTAGACTATTAAAGGGAGCAAGTCCTAAAGTTGTCGGTGTTAGATAACATAATTAGCCGACACCATAATTCAAGTCCACAAAACTTTAGTTTTAGCTTTAGTTTGCAAAAGGCAACACCAAAACTGTAGTCTTTGCAGAAGATGAAAACATATAAAAAAAACTATTGACTTATTCATACCTGACAACAAAGAAAGCCACGAGAGAAGAGATTGTCATAGCAGTGGCGAACAGCCTACCACGCAATCTCATAGAGAGGCAGACATTTAACCTTTAAACATCTTGTTTTTCTTGATTGTGCCATTACGGGAGATGTTACATCATAGCAGTGGCGAGAAGTCAACCAAGCAATCCCATAGAGAGGCAGACATTTAACCTTTAAACTTCTTATAGTTTCCTTGACTACCATAACAGGGGGCACAGCGGTAGGCGGTTGTCTCTCACAGCCTCACCTCAGCATCTATATAGCTCATCTTTTTCAAAGGTATGTAAATGTCTGATTCAGTATGTCTACTTTTTTATCAATTTCTTTAGAAGACCAAAAATTCATGTTGAATTTCTGGAATCTAAATCACCTTTCTTTCATATCCAGCAAACCACAGGAAGGTACAAAACGGAACTGAAGAGGAACAGTCGTCTCGAGCCCAAGATCAGGTCCTCCAGACAAGAGTAGCAACACCTTTGTGCCCAGCAGGTCCCGTAACTATTAACGGTTAGACTGTCTAACTGGTATTTGTATTGGCTGATGAACAACTTGATTGGTGTTCTCTACTGATTAAGTAAGATTGGGGTTATAGTGAACACATATATTTATGGTAGATTTATACAATAGTACAAACCTGTCTGTATGCGTAAATAGTAAATCACTGTTTCGATCCCGACGAAAACGTATTGTCCCTGAAGCCAGCATATAACACGTCAGCAAGCATGATTGTTGTTTTAGTTTTTATCCTTACACTGACAAACGTACCGCAAAATTGTGAAGCATCAGCAATTGCACAACTGCGATCTCACGGATGTGACGTTCAGAATTGGTTTTGGGCACCCGGGATACATTGTGACAACAAAGGTTTAACAAGTGTTCCCAAAGACCTGCCTTCATACCTCTTTGAGCTTCTGCTTCCCAACAACGCCCTGACCACGTTTCCCTGCATGACTCTGCCCTATTTGAACACGTTAAACCTAAGGACCAATACGATAACTTACTTCCCTTGGTACTGTCTGAAGAACATGACCAGACTAGTTTATTTGGATTTGTCACATAATCAGCTGTTCTGTGTAAACATGTATCCTGTGAAACCTTTCGTATCAAACTTGAAAATAGTGAACGTTTCCTACAATAACATAAAGACAGTGTCTTCGTGCGATCTTGGGTTGGACATATATGCACCACATGGGAACCGTCTACAATACTTACCTATCATAGCAGGTAACCCATTCCACTGTAACTGCGACATCGCTTTTATCATTGATTTCTCGATAAAGACGGAAACGTGCCGAAATAAAACATCACGAAAATGTGATTTTCTCAGAACAAATGATATTGCATTTGGCATGTACAAAGATCAGTCTTTGTTCCGCTGTAAAACTCCACCTAGAGTAGAGAACGTAGAGCTCCACAGGTTAAATGGATTTATGGGATCCGACAGGCGTAAGTAATATACTCTACCTACCCAAGCGCTGTGGTTATAACAGTCTCTGTCCCAGAGAACGTCAAGACCTCCGTCCCTATGGCGGTATCACACCGTCTATGCTGACAATAACAACCAGTAATTCCGACCCAGGAAAGCAGGGAGAACCGAAACTTGAACAGGCTGAAATATTTGAGAAATCTCAAAACGTTACAGATTTGGCCTTGACAGCAGCTAGAGTCTCCAGTCGGGATTCCTCAAAACTATTTAAGCAAACAATCAAAACGCCACAGACCCAGGACAGGTCAACTCCGCATCCCGTTGCCATGCCAACAGCTCCGCCTGCTCTGGTTGTCGGAGTGACCAGTCTTGTCTGTGTTTTGGTGTTAGCTGTGTATTCAGCAAAGGCGAGAAAAAACACGGGCGAGACAAATGCCTCAAATGCCCCCACAAACATGGCCCCTGGCTTAGCTGTAAACAACAGTGTTAACCAGAACGTCCATGCTGGTGTATCTGCTAATAATGCCCGGGGTGATGATCAGGAAGGCTGCAGGGATGATCAGGAAGGCTGTAGGGATGGTCAGGAAGGCTTTAGGGATGGTCAGGAAGGCTGCAGGGATGATCAGGAAGGCTGTAGGGATAATCCAAACACGGAGCAGGATTCCTACATGCAGGAAACTCAGCCCGACAGCATTGAACCTTATGCAGAGTCGGTTGGTTACGATGTGCCTCAGTATGGTCTTGATGATGTTCAAGTTAGTGGGGAAACCATGGCTAGCTGTAAGATAGCAGAGCATTGCAGCACTGGTCCTGATACAACACAGGCCTGTGAACACATTTACCATAATTCAGAAGTGTTGCAGGCAGAAGAAGGTGAAGGTACAGAACCATAGGCTACACGGGAGATATCGCTTCTCTGGGTAACTGTGGCTAAACCGTCATTATAGGGAACACTCGTGTCAAATGTAAACAGTGTTTTTATTCCACGCAAGCCGGACAGCTCAAATTTAGCGTAGAGAGAAACCGGATCACCCTAGCGTTATGAGCACCTGGATTTATCGCGAAGCGAAACAATCCTATTTAAAAATGCGTAGCCGCTGCCTTCCTGAAATCTGTATATAGCGTGCAGCACCCCACCCCCATGCAGGCCCCTTGCCTTTATTCACCAAAGCAACATGACGCAAATCTTACTAACCTTAGATACCACAGGGGATGCTAGCGGACTAACGTCTTTTCTCAAAGTGTTCAATGATGTAAGAAACTTGTGAATATTAGCAGAATACTGTATGTTCATATTAATCAGATTGAGCATGAACGCCATTACATACGTGTTACTGGCGGTGACTGTTTTTATCTCAATCTCTATATTATGATTGATGTATGTTATGATATTTTGAGCAATGTATTAGAGTGGTCAGGTGGTTTTCGTTTTACGTTTGAATACACCTTTCACAGCAACATGTAAAAAACACCATCAATGTGTAAAATTGTAATATAATACTATAATTATAATGAAAAGCAGAAGACTTGTGTTATATTGTGAAAATCTTATATTCCTTTCTGGTAGAGAGTATCAAACTGTTTTGTTTAGTTTGATGGCACTGCACGTGTTATTTTCTGAAGAGGTGATATTGTTTCACAGTAGAGAGAATAAAGTTATTTTGTTTAGCTTGATGGCACTGCCCGTGTTATTTTGAAGAGGTATTACTGGTTTCCAGTAATCGGGCTAAAACTGTTCTGTCCAGTTTTATGGCACCGCCCGTGTTATTTTCTCACACTGTATACTTATATTTCACGTCGTTGATTCTGTTTCCCGGTAGAAATTAATAAACTATTTGTTTGCTTCAATGGCAATGTGTCCTTTTGTGTCTTTATCCCTAGACAATAATCATGCATGGTGTCACTGATACAAGTGGTGCAAAAAAGTTTCATACTATTAAAGTGGGTTATAAAAAGCATGATGAAAAGTGTTATATATATGCATAATTATAAACACAGTCTACTTTTAATTTTTAGTAATCTATGGCACCGTAGCATTTCGCCTGGCTAGCGATTTTCAAAGATCCCTGTGTGTGTGTTGGCTAATCGATAACTATATCAAATACTAAAAAGTGTTATGTTATAAGTGTTATAAAAGTGTTATAAGTGTTGCGAAATGGGGAAATGTTTTATGCAAATGACTTCATTTTACAACACATATTTCACAGAACTACACTTTTCTGCACTATATACGTGCATATTATAAACACAGTAATTGAAGGGCTCTCGTCGGGGTATTGGCCATACTCTGACAATAACATAACATCTTTTGACGTCATTGCCAGACGAATCATCACCTCCTCTCCTCACTCCGCAGTTGGAAGGTGTTACAGATGACAGCATCATAATCAGCTCGACTCAGAGTAAGGAGATTGTCTTTAAGAAATTGGCAGTGCGTGCTTGACAGTCAAGGCAATAAATAAATAAGCAAATGAATAACCTGAGAATCCCACAAATAAAAATGAGACATTTCCAATCAAAAGAAAAAAAAGTGGCATTGATTTTGGTTAAGTTTCTCTAAACATTGAGTTAAATTTCCTATACTTATATAGCACTGTTTACATGTTTATTACAGGGAACAAGCTCCCAAGTTGTCTGTGTTCTTGGCCTGTAGTTTGAAAAAGGGAATATCATTCACTCCTACGAACATGAACTTGATCTTGCAGAGGACGAAGATGTGAAATTATTCATATTTCCAGCAAAAAAATGTCATTGCAGTGATGAAACACCCTCCTTGCAAGTTGAACGTCAAAGAGAGGCAGACAATTAACCTTTAAACATCTTACTCTTCCTGCCTGCGCCATTGTTGGAGGTGTACCAACACAGCAGCAGATGCGTCTTTTTCACAGACCAGGTTGACTGCCACGAAGCATAGGTACAGCTTAGGTTTTCAAAGGTATGTTAATGACTGATTAAGTCTGTTAATGAAACTGCATCATGACTAATTACACAACATAGGACATGTGTTTAAATGTTCTTTGAAGGCACCCATGTTTCAAGTTAGGGAAGTATTGTTTATGTCATGATACACGTTTAGCTGGAAATAAGGTATGAGAGACAAATTCTTTTGATTATCAGATACATACTACGTCAGGAGGTCTGGTACAATTTATGATTTTTTTGCAACAAAATATTGCTTATGAGTTTAGTTCTTAGAAGGCGTTCTTGGTTCAACATAGGGCAGTATTATGTAATGAAACCTGATAAGCTTGTAAGCCTTAGGTTGTGATATACTCTGAGTACAGAATACCTTGAAATGAATGTACAGCATTTCTTTGCGGCTTAGTTGCATTTTGCCCTTTCGGGGAAAACGTCCTGCCGTACTCTTTGATTATCAGATTTTAAAAAAGAACAAAATCCCACTATTTCTGGAAACTGCGCTGTGTGGTTCCATTTTCTGCATCTTCATAGGAAGTCTAATACTGAAGGAAGGCTCTAACTTATTGGTGTAGCAGAGAAATCTTTCTTGGTTGTTTAGTAGTCCCTCAAGTTTGTGCCATGCCTTTTTGTCAGTGAAAGCGTCGTGTAGTACAATTTTTCTGGAATCTAACATCGTATCATTACACTTCCATCAAGCAGATCACAGGAAAAGTTCTACTGAAGAAACCAGAGAGGCTAAACATTCAGGGTGTGACACTGAATCCTTTCTGAAAGATCCGTTCGTCCTGAACCACAGACCAGAGATCGCCTCCAGCCAGGAGCAGGACCAACCGTGTGTCCAGCAGGTCCCGTTACTATCCATGGTCAGACTGTCTCACTGGTACACACTGAACATGAAATTGATTACTGCACGACAGAAAATTGATGATGCGGTGAATAGAGGTCAGAGTAGATGTAGCACAATAATACAAACTTTTGTATGTCAATAGTATATCATTGTTTCAATCCCGACAAAAAACACAGCATGTCATCCCACATGATTGTTGTTCAGGTTGTGATCTTTACCCTTATAAACGTACCGCACGATTGCGAAGCATCAGCACTTTCACAGCTTCTCTCTCACGGATGTAACGTTCAGGATCACCCGTCAGCCCGAATTCATTGTGACAACAAAGGTTTAACGAGTGTTCCCAAAGACCTGCCTTCAAAACTAGTTGAACTTCATCTTCCCAACAACGCCCTGACCACGTTTCCCTGCATGGCGCTGCCCTCTTTGATCAGCATGATCTTAAGAAACAATAGCATCAGTTACTTCCCTTGGCACTGTCTGAAGAACATGCCCAGGCTAATTTATCTGGATCTGTCATATAATCAGCTGTTTTGTGTAAACATGTATCCTGTGAAGCGTTTCATATCAAACTTGCAAATAGTGAACGTTTCTTACAATAACATCAAGACACTTTCTATGTGTGATCTTGGGTGGAACTTGCATGTACCATATGAAAAATATCTACCGTACGAAACTATCATAGCGGGTAACCCTTTCCACTGTGACTGTGAGATAACTTGGATTATTGATTTAGCGATAAGAGCGGAAACGTGCCGAAACAAAACATCACAAAGATGTGCGGCTTTTCTTAGGGGAAATGGTAATGCATTTGACATGTACAAAGACCAGTCTTTGTTCCGTTGTAAAACGCCACCTAGAGTGGGAAACGTAGGTCTCCACAGATTAAATAGATACATGAATAACTCAGGATGTTATGCAGTCTGGGATCCGACAGGCGTAAAGAGTATGATGTACCTACCCGAGCCCTGTGATCCTTACAGTTATTGTCCCAGAGATCGTCAGGTTCTTCCTCCCTCTTACGTCATCACTTCGTCCTTGTTGCCACTGACAACCAGTGGTCCTGAACAATCTAGTGAAAAACAGAAACTGAAAAAGGCTGAAACATATGAAATATCTCAAAATGTTACTGATAACATCTTGACAGATTTGAAAGACCGGTACTATGCTGATTCTTTGCCCATGACCAAAGCGTCAAAGAATCCGGTGACGTCATCTCCTCAAACCGTTGCAAATGGCCGCTCGACAGCAGCTAGAACCTTTCATCAGGTGACAGCTGTGGAAGAAGGGCGCAGTGATGACGCAGTACCCATGACAGTAGCGCCAGAGAATCAGGGCACGTCATCTCCTCCAACCGTTGCCATGGCATCAGTCTTGGTGGTGACTGGATCAGTAGTTGGAGTAATAGCCGTCTTCTTTGGTGTGGGGCTAGCTGTGTATTGTGTAATGGGTAGGAAACAATCTAACAACACAACTGCGCAACGTGGACACGTAAACAATAAAGCGGCTTGCCAAGTTGTAAACAGCGTTCCTCATCATCAAAATAACATCAATCAGAACACCCAGGCTGACTATCAGGAAGGCCGCAGCAATGGCCCAGGAACAGATTTGGATTCCTGCTTATACGAAACTATACCTGATACAACGGAACCGTATGCAGCGTCGTCCTATGTTTTTGATGTACCTCAATATCATATTGGGGGAGTTGAAATGACAGACAAGACCAGCCCTAAGGTTGACACTGTGGATAATCAGGTGCCGAAGTCAGATACTGAGTGCTGCCTTAATGAGGTTAAAGCTAACACAATTGAACCGTATGCAGCGTCGCCCTATGTTTTTGATGTCCCTCAATATCATCTTGGGGAAGTTGACATGGCAGGTAAAGCCAGTCCTAAGAAAGAGAAAGGTCCTAGCACCTCAGCTGCCGAAGTTACACAGGACAGTGAACAAGCAAGCCACAATGGAGAAGGTTCCGATGAAAATGGAACCGATGACCTAAAGCAGTGGTTTAACAAAATGATGACCGCTGGTCTTTAAAATGTGATGGCTTTCTGATTAAGCAAGCTAATGGAGACGGATGATCTAATTTCTTACATTCGTTCGAGTTAGTGCATTCTCCTGTAGCCTAAACATAAGTTTCATCAAAGTTATCACCAAACAACATTATTTGATTTCTAAAAGAAGGCTTACGGAAAATCTGAAACTTCTGATTGTCCACTGTGACGTCAAATCAAGTTTATTGCAATCTCTCGTCTTGCTGGTAACAAGGTAATTTTAGACAGCATAAGCAGCACTGTTAACATAACCCCCCCCCCAACCATCACCCACCCACCCGAAAATTTGTCAAGTACATTGTATATAGCACTGTGTACACCTCCATTGCAGACAAGGTCCAAAGTCGTGTCAAATAAATCGTGTAAATGACAGCATTGTTCATATGGAATGAAAACGTATTTCGCAAAATACAGTACGGTAAAGATGTAATTTAAAAACTATACAAACCGTGCTTGCGCATAAGATGAAAACATGAGCATTTGACTTATTTATATCTGACAGCAGACAAAACCACGAGAGAGAACATTGCCATGGCAATGAAGATACTCCTCAAACAGAAGCAGACATTTAACCTTTCAAAATCTTGTTTTTCTCGAGCGTGCCATTGCGGGAGCTGTTACATCATAGCCGTGATGAAATACTTCTCTTTCAGTGTGAAAGCCAGATACAGATGGGTAAACCGTCATTAAAGGGACCCACCACATGTCTTTAATCATGTAAAATGTAATAAGCTGTTTAGTTTTTACTGGACCTTATGGGGTAGCCACTGCCTTCCCGAATTCAGTGAATAGCGTTGACAGTACACCCACCTCCACACAGACCCCTTTATACCTTGCCTGTCAGTGAGTAGAAACAGCCTTTTACCCAGACCAACATGACAAAAATCTTGCTGATCTTAATAACCTGAGGCGATGTCATACGAGCGGACTTACGTCTTCATATCTATCCGATTTAGTATGAACTCTATTATATTATGTATTATTGGTACTGATTGTTTTAACTAATTGTTTATCTTATAATTGATATATATATATTATGACAATTTGTGCGGTGTAAGAGAATGGTAAAATGGTTCTCGTATACGTTTCAATACACCTTTCACAGCAACATGTAAAAAGTATCATAAATGTGTAAAATTGTAATATAAATACTATTACGAAAAGCACAAAATGCGAAGGTATGGTTTGTGGAACTCTAGTTTAACCCGATGGCATTACCCGTATTACTTTGTGAATAGCTGATATTTTTTTAGTAGAAAGAATCAAAATGGTTTGTTTAGTTTGATGTCACTGCCCATGTTGTTTCCTGAAGAGGTAATACTGGTTTTGTTTTTCAGTAGAAAGAAAAAAAGCTATTTTTGTTTAGCTTCACGGCACTGCCCGTGCTATCTTGTGCAGAGGATTTCCAGTAATCAGACTAAAACTGTATTGTCTACTTTTATGACAATATCCGTGATATTTTCCCACACTGCTTGTTTACTTATCTTGCACTGTGCTTGTTCTTCATATCGGTTCTGTTTTCCAGCAGAAATTATTAATAAACAATTTGTTTGCTTTCAGCTCAAGGTGTCTCTGTGTCTTAGTTCCTAGGCAATGAGGTCGAGCGTGCATGGTGTCAATGACATAGAATAAAGAAACTCTTTTTACAGAGCCAAAGCCTTGTTTTTACCTGACGGCAATTCTGAGGAAGGCGACAGACGGCCACCAAAACGTACGTCACATCTTATGACGTCAATGCCAGATTAATAATCCCCTCTTTTCCGTCAGAAAACTTCTTTTTACGACGTTGGAAAAAATATGGAACTTGTCACAGGTGGCAGAGTCTTAGTTAACTTTTCCATGCGGTAAGAAGATTATCTTTAAGAAACTAGCCTTGTGTGCCGAACCAATAAATAAACTGGAAATTTTAAAAAAACGACACATCTAGAGAGTATGATCATGGATTTTATTTTAGTTTGTCAAAACATTAGCTTTGAATTTCCTAAACGAATACAACACTGTCTACATGTCTACTGCACTAGGCAACAAGTTCCTAAGTTGTCTGTGTTATTGACATAAAAAGTGGGATCTTTCGTCTTCCACTGTCTCAGGAAAAGAAGTCAAACCCAATAAGTTACATCTTTAACTAGTTTAATTTAGAGTAGTCGCTTACTATACTATACTATTTGTATTTGTATATTACGATTATTTGTATGTCATTTTTGTCACTTGCAATTAGCCCTCGGGCAAGAATTTGCAATAAAACTTATATATTGACTTGTGGCTTGCAAAAAGACATTATCATTCACTCCTACGAACGTGAGTTTTATCTTACAGAACTAACAGAAGACAAAGGCATGAATTTATGAATACTTCGAAGAAGACAAATGTCATAGTAGTGTGAAACACTTCCACGAAATCTCAAAGAGAGACAGACAATTAACCTTTAAACATCTTTTTTCTTACTGACTGCGTCATCGTCGGACGTGTGACGACACAGCAGCAGATACTTGTTTTTCACAGACCTGGTTGACTCTGACAGGCCTGGGTACAGCTTCGGTTTTCAAAGGTATGTTAATGATCGATTCAGTATGTCAATGAAACTTCATGTACTTATTACGCAATTTAGGATGTGTCTTTAATTGTTCTTTGAAGGCTTCCATGTTGCAAGTTAGGCAGTATATATGATTGTTTATGCCATGACACTGCTTAAAAGCTGGAAATAAGGTATGAGAGACCAATTCTTTTGATGTAGACTACCTCAGCTAGTTTCTTACATGTCTTGGGTTAGCTTCTGATTGAAAAAAAAAATATTTGTAAAACAGTTCTTAGAAGGTTTTCGTGGTTCCAGATAGGACTGTATTGTGTTATGAAACCTGGAAAAGCTAGTTCGTCTTAGGATGTGATATACTCTGAGTGCAGAATATTTTAAAATTAATGTACGGGTCTTCTTTGCTGCTTGGTTTCCCCAGTTTGCACCATGCGTTGTCAATGAAAAGTCCTGCAAAACTCTTTATTATCCATTTCAAAAATAAACAAAACCCCCGAATTCTTATAGGAAGGCTTCTAATGAAGGAACCTTACGACTTAAGGGTGTAGCCGGGAAATCTTGCTTGTTTAGCTGTCCCTTTTTCTGCAATGCCTTTGGGTCAGTGAAAGCGTTGTGCAGTGCTCTTTCTCTTTTTTTGGAATCTAATATTGTATCATGACATTTTCAGGGAGCAGATGACAGGAACATTTCTACTGAAGAAACCCAAGAGGCTCAACATTAATGGAGTGACAGAACAATCCTTTCTGATCGTGTCGTCGGGCGTAGCGTAACTGGTAGCGCGGTCGGATCGGAATCCAGAGGTTCTGAGTTCGATACTCGCCGTGCCCCCGACGTTGTGCCCTTCGGAAAGGCACTTTACACGACCTTCCTCACTTCACCCATGCAGGTGTAAAAATGGGTACCTGACCGGTCGGATCTGCCTGTACCGTGTATGTGGCACTGTTGATATATAAGTTACAAAACTTGAGTGCAGTGCCACATTGTCCTCGTCTGTCCAAAAGCAAATAGAAAAAAAAACTCCCTTCTGAAAGAACCGTTCGTCCTGAATCACAGGTCCAAGATCCTCTCCAGTCAGGAGCAGGACCAACCGTGTGCCCAACAGGTCCCGTTCCTATCAATGGTCAGACTGTCTCACTGGTACACACTGAACATGAAATACCATTGAGTTCTTGATCAGAATCCGGACTGCTTTGCGAGGGGTGTGCGGGAGGCCATCCAGATCCGTTGACAGAAGAGCACTTTGAACAGGGACAGGCGGCGCCACTATCTGAGACCTGTGTATGGCTGTGTCCTGTCACGTGACAATGTCCATCAACCAAGAAAATCCAAGATGAGATCCCCGGGTTGACAAAGACACAGAGTTCGTCTCGAAAGCTTCTCAAACTAATTGCACTTTAGTTGTGTGTATGTTGTTTAAATTTTTGTCAAAAGAAATACTATGGATTACTGCACGACAGAAGATTGATGCTGCAGAGAATAGAGGTTAGAGTAGATGTAGCACAATAATGCAAACTTTTGTATGTCAATAGTAAATCATTGTTTCAATCCCGACAAAAAACAGCATGTCATCCCTCTTGATTGTTGTTCAGGTTGTGATCTTTACCCTTACAAACGTACCGCACAATTGCGAAGCATCAGCACTTTCACAGCTACTCTCTCACGGATGTAACGTTCAGAATTCTCCTTTATCCCGAATCTATTGTGACAACAAAGGTTTAACGAGTGTTCCCAAAGACCTGCCGTCAAACCTAGTTGGGCTTCATCTTCCCAACAACGCCCTGACCTCGTTTCCCTGCATGACTTTGCCCTATTTGAAGAACCTGATCTTAAGCAACAATAACATCAGTTACTTCCCTTGGTACTGTCTGAAGAACATGCCCAGGGTAGTTCACTTGGATTTGTCTCATAATCAGCTTTTCTGTGTCAACCTGTATCCTGTGAATTCCTTCTTAGCAAACTTAAAAACAGTGGACGTTTCCTACAATGACATAAAGACATTGTCTAGGTGCGATCTTGGGTGGGACATGCGTGTATCAAATGAACAAAATACGCCATACATACCCAACATAACGGGGAACCCTTTCCACTGTGACTGTGACATCGCGTGGGCCAGTGATATCGCGGCAAGAGCGGACCTGTGGTGCCGAAAAATAGTGTCGCCAACATTAGCACCAATATGCGTTATTTACCTCGAGAAAAATTCCATCGCACGAGACATGTATAAATACCCGTTTCTGTTCCGCTGTGAAACACCGAACGCCCTAGCGGGCAGAGAGCTCCACACTTTAGATACATCAGATTGTGAGTTTTTCTGGTATACAGGAGGCAAAAATAAATGCCTAAAGCCTTGCGACATTGACAGGCTTTGTCCCACAGACCTTCATCCACCTGACGTCATCACTCCGTCCGTGTTGCCACTAGCAACAGGTAATTCAGACTGGTGGGGTGAGGAACCAGGACTGCAACAGGCCGAGATGGTTACTACTCAAACCGTTGCCATGGCAACAGCCTGGGTGGTGGTTGGATCAGTTGCTGGAGTGATAACTGTCCTCTGTGGTGTGGGGTTAGCTGTGTATTGTGCACTGGGTAGGAAGCAGCAATCTAACAATGCAACTGCTCAACTTGGTCACGTAAACAACATGCAGTCTGGCCAAGTTGTGAACAGCGCTTATTTTCACCAAACTACCACCAGTCAGAACACCCAGGCTGATGATCAGGAAGGCTGCAGCAATGGTCCGGAAAAAGACTCGGACTCCGAAACTAAACCTGACACAACAGAACCGTATGCAAGATCGCATTATATTTTTCATGTGCCTCAATATCACATGTGGGAAGTTGAAATGGCAGATAAAATCAGTACCAAGACAAAAGAAGATCCCCAAAATTCAAATGACGAAGGTGCACAGGACTCTGAACAGGCATGCCACAGTGGAGAAGGTTCCGATGAAAATGAAAATGATGATATAAAGCAGTGGTTTGACAAAATTATGACTTCTGGTCTTTGAAAGGTGTTGTCTTTCTGACTTAACGAAGTAAAACGGTTGAATTTCTATAACCAGTTTCAAAGTCCTTCTACAGCAATAGCTTCTTTGGTCGAACTACCCAACTATCGAAATCTCTGGATGACAACTGTTTTCCTCTTGTATATTATCTTCAAGCCTTCAATAATAGTGTTCACCGCTATCACCTAGCAAAATAACGTTTACCCTCCATCAACTTAGTTCATTGTCAAGTAGTGGTCCAATACCGTTGCACTGAACAGACTCGTTATAAATGGATGGTCTTAATCGTAGATCAATCACATCTGTCTGACATTCGTGTGAGTTAATGCCATTTTAGCTCTGTGATGTACATAAGCAGCGTATCATGAAGCATTTTCAAATCATTTCTAAGATAATGGTTGCTGAAAATGCTAAGTACCTACTTCCGTCTTTGATGATGGTGATGATATATATATAGGAAGTTCTATTCGAGAGTCTTAGAAGAGGTCTTAGAAGAAAGAACGTTTCATCATATATCTCTGCATTGGATTGAGCACATTGTGGTTGCCGATACAGTGAAAATTGTGAATGATTCTTTCTCTTTACAAGACTGTACTTTATTTGAATTTAAATATTAAACATTCCTGAATGTACAGATTGGTCTGATGTAATATCAGCAACACAGGCATTGAAACGAACACGATCAGTAAGATCACAGCCATGTAAGTTCCCATTGAAACAGACGGGACCAATAACATCACTATACCATGTATAAAATCTTCCCATGCACACTGGGGGTGGTGTATACGGGAGGTGCTCTAACATGGCGCACTTTTTCACATGCTCGAACTCACGGTGCTCCATCGCTAGTTGTCAGAGAGTGGTCAAGTTTTGATGAATGATTTTTTTACACACATCTCAATAACATACTTGGATACCAGGGATACCCTGCTTGAATGCGAAATACATCCATACGGTACTGTGTCTCATGTGCACCTGCTTACGTTTCGATGCCTGTCTGACATCTTTCTCGGTGTACCATGACGGGAAGATATCTGACAGGAATCGAAAAGTAAGCCGATGAGAGGCAGTACTATGTAAAATTAAACTCCTATATCCAAAGTGCATTCTTGCTTGAATGATTTTTTAAATAATTCTTCATTCAAAATAATTTTTGTTCAGTGCCTATAGTAGAGATATGATTTGGAAAAAAGTTTAAAGTTATTTGTTGATACCTGCGTGAGCGTGGAGAACTCGATCAGAGGAACTTTAGACTACTTGTACCTGTACAATTCGATACAATGTCCATAACTACACGCTACAGCTATGTGGTTATCAGTTGTCAGTGCGATTCCCTGGGGGGTTCCTCCCTTCACTGTGGCCACAGTTCTCAGGTACGTCCCGTCTGGCCCAAACACCTGAAGACGGCCGTTATCACGGTTCACTACAATGATGTTACCTGCCGGGTCTACTGTTATCCCTGTTGGTCCAGAGAGTTCCCCTTCCTCCCGCCCCTGCTTACCAAAACTGAACTTCAGCTTACCCTCGAGGTCAAACATAAACACTTTATGGGCCGGACAATCAGTCAAACGTCCGCTGCTATGAACCGTGGGTTATGTAACTGCCCCTAAGGCCTTGCCGATCTCCCGGATGAGGCTCCCGTCAGGCTTCAGGAGAAGACAAGACTTCTGCTTGTGATCCGCCACCACCATGCGGCCGTCCTGCAGAACTGCAACTCCAGTCGGATTCTGTAAACAGTCGAGTTTTAAGGCCTCGGTAAGATTTCCTTGTCGTGAGTACACACGGATTCCTTGAGTATCCTTACGGCAGAATGGACCTACTCTATCCGCTGATTGCGAAGAAACAAACTGACCATTGCAGTCAATGTCAAGGCCCCATGAACACACCCCATCCACCGGGAAAGATCGAAGTGACCGACCAGTCTTGGCATCGAAAATCTGAACCCGTCTGTTTCCGCAATCTAACACAGCTATGTTACCGTCCATGTCCACTGCTACATCTGTTGGGTAGAAAAGTTCTCCCTCCCTACTTCCTTTATTTCCAATGGTTAAGACTGTGCCACTGCTGGATGCTGAGGTGGTACACCAAAGCTTGTGGCTCCTCCAAACAAAGTGGCTCCTCCGGACACCGAGGTGGTGGCTGGTGCGCAGGGTGTGCTTACTGCTGGGGCGGCCCCGAAGGTTGCTGGGGTGGGGTTGGCTCCGAAGACTACCAAATCTGGGGGCAGCCGTTGCAGCAGGTGGTGCTGTCTGTCCTACACTGAATTTGATTCCCCGGGCTGAGCCACTGTGAATGTGTAAAAAACACAGGTACAGCTTACATTTCCTTTATCATGACTTTATCATGACATGCACTTTGGATTTGATAAAAGCACAGCTTCAAAAAACCTATATTTGGATAACTTCTTCATCACAACCATTGTTTCTGTGACCATCTATAACAATTCTCAATAAAACCAATTGTCTTGCTGACGTAGAAGAAGAACAAAAACATGGTATGAAGAAAATGCATAACCTCTTGTTTGACAATGCATAAATAGCAAACTATTTCTGTGCATGTCTTGTTGAATTAGTAAAATCATTTTTGTATAGATAATGAAAAACACTTACCCTAGGGTTACAAATGGAGCAGGTGCTGTGCCAGCTGTAGTTGTGACAGAGGGCGCGCCTGCACCAAAGCTGAAGGGTGAAGGAGTCGTACTAGCCGCTGTGCTGGACGAGCCCGTGCCAGAGGTGAAGCCCGATGTGGTGGCTGCTGCACTGCCTGTAGAAGGGGGTGCTGCTGCAGGTGCACCAAAGGTGAGTCCAGAGCTGGGTTCACCAGTCCCAAACATTGGCGGTTTTGCACCGGTGGTGGATCCGAAACTTGGAGCTGTGTTGGGATTGGCTGAACCAAATTGGGTGCCGGGGCTGAAGGCAGAAAATGGGTTCACCTTGAGCTTAGTGCCGAATTCTGATTCCAAACTCCTTTCCGCTGCGGACTGATCGGTTGCAGGCTTGGGTACACATATCTGACCTGCCTTGGCTAAGTCGGTGGTGCCTTTTTTCAAGCCATCCAATGTGTCGGAGTCTTGTTTAGATGCAGTAGTAGAAGAACTACTACTCACGAACGTGAAACCAAACTTAAATCCACTGTCGCCTCCCTCCGCTGCATTGCTTTGGGAGCCTGCATCAGTGCCAAAACTGGCAGGGGGAACAGTGGTGGATAAAGTGGGTTTAGTCTGCTTCCCAGGCTTGGGAGTGTCACAGGCGACACACCGGCTGGCTGCAGCTGAGTTCTGCACCATGCAGGTGTCACAGTCCCGGCCACCTGATAGCTTCTTGAACTGTTCCGCCAGAAGGGGCAATGCTGCAGACTTTGTGTTAGCGTCAGCAGATCCCTCCCCATTGGCTTTCCTTTCCACAAGTTTCTCTTTGGTTGCTTCCGTACGCGTCTTACTGACCAGCGCATCGAGCACACTGCCTGGTTTCAATGGCAGAGGCTCTGCCCTTGGGGTATCCGGATCATGTGACTCGTCCACTAGTTTAGTTTGAACCAAACATTTAGATGCGTCAACTTTCCCTGTGTATCGTACGTGTACACATCCGGCCCTGGCCAAGTCATCTCTGAACTCCGCCACAGCCGTCCCTCCCGAGAACACAACTTGACTCGGTCGGAATGTTGACAGGTCATTTGAAGTTGTCAGCAGTTCTTCCACCCTCTGTCGTGCTTGACTCTCGGCCTCGATGACGTGCACGTCACTGCCATGTTCCAAGGCTTGTTTACAGAACTCAGACGCGCTCGTCAGTCCGACCAACTCAAACTCTATCGCTTCTTTCTGGGTTTCCAGACATTTTCCAACCCCCAGGCGGCGCGAGCCGATTTCTGTGACGACTTCTTCTTTCCTGTCTCGAAGCAACGCCATCAGCTGATTAAAGTATACTGTGGCTTGTTCAATTGCTGCGTCTGCTGATGTTGGTAACGCAGACATTTCCTTCTCAATGTCATTTAGCGTAGCCCGTACAGGCTTTTCTCGAGAATCAATTTTTCCCATCAGTTTTTGTAGGTCTTGTTTCTTCTTCTCAGCGACGGAGCCGATTTCTACAGGATTGTGTTTATCACCTGACCGATGATCGACAATCGTACAGGCGACACAGACCAAAGTCTGACAAGGTTCACAGTAGAAAGTTAAGACTTGGTCTTCGTGCTTTGGGCAGAAGGCTTTACGCTGAAAGCTGCTGGGCACACCTTCAGAGGCCTCCAGATTCTCTTGGGTCACGATCTGATGCCCTTTCATGGCTGGAAACCTGCGATGTGTGTTTGTACAGGACTCACAAAGCGGAACGGCACACTGTACGCACCATGACCGCACCCCTTCCTCCTTCCCCTCACACACCTGGCACGGCACACCTTGACCCACACCTTCCTTCACGGCCGCGAAGTCCAGCAGGTTGTTGACGTAGAAGTTGGTCCTGAGACCGTCCACACCTTGGTCTGGTAGACTGACCTGTGTGCGGCAGGTTGGACACTCCAGCGGCTGTTGTTTGGTGACCCATTCTTGCAGACACTCCCTACAAAATGTGTGCAGACATGGCAGGACTCTGGGGTCCCGGAAGTGCAGCATACAGACCGGGCACGTCAGGAATTGCTTGTCAAAGTCAGCCGTCGACCTTTGAATGTTGCTCGCCATGGCTATAACAGAATCTTCTCAAAAGAATCGATCCGCTATTAATAAACGCCTTGCTCTGTTCAGACTCTCAAGAGGTGTGAAACTTGCTTGTGGCAGTTTCTCGGAAGTAGTTTCATAAGGTTGACGTCAGGTAACCTGGGGCGACGGTAAACAGTGATATAGCCTTTGAACCTTGCTTTAGGTCTTCGCCATTGGACGTTGACGGTCGCTTTGTCTTGCAGGTGAAAGGCTGGGCGGCAAATATAGATCAGCGCTAATAAGGACAATATTTTCCTTGTGACGCTTGATTTCTTTAGTCCATTGTACACGACCAACAAGTTTAAGGCAGAGTGACGTTTTATCGCCGTCTCAGGAATAATAGGTGCCAACTCAGATAAAACCTTCTTGTTGCAATATAACGTTATACGTGTACGTGTGATGTCATGAGGCAAATACATGTGACGTTATATGCCAGTCGTTCACATCGATTTAAACAAATTATTGGCGTCATCGGATATCGCAAGAGTGTTTGATATGATACTAGTATTATTCCGCATATAACTATGTACGAAGTTCTATTGAACCTCCTCGGTAAGAGTGTAACGTTGTTTAATACATAATGTGCATATCAATGCAATATATTATATTGAAATTTATCCAAAACATATGCATACCGTATCCTGTTTAATAAATTGAGTAAAACCAATGCCAGTAATTTTTATGCCTTTATGACTTAAAATTGCATTGAAATTTGTCCAAAAAAAAAGCGCTGGTTCACCTTTATCCGCGGGGTAAACTATATTCATTGTTTAAAAAAACAAGGCATTTAGGGATATCAAGTCGACGGACGTTAACGTTGGTTTCAAACTACAGTATTTTGAAAATTCGAAAATATTCAAGAAACTAGTACTCTACTGGTACCATCTGTCGACTTGATATCCCCAAGTACGCCAGCATGTGGTTACAGCAGGAATTTTTTCACATTCTTGAACAAGGGTTTACGGAACACATAATTTTCCATACATAACTTGTTAGTGTTACATAACTTCACGTAAGCAAGAATATTATTTTCCTAACTGGTCGTAAATTGTGTCAACGGGGCTAACATTAACAAGACAACGTTCAGTAATCAACGGTTTGTGTCTAGATAATTTACGCACTCACTATCATCTTCCCTTACGAACCTAAGACACTCTTCTGAGGCGCTGAAATTCAAAAGATCTCACGACTCTCAAGATACGGGGGTAAAACCTTGGATACGAAGGCCACGGTCTACTGGTCACAGTTGTAATCGTAGCCGCTAGGTGGCGCTCTTTAGGATCTCGCCCAACTTTACTCCTTGTACGAAATTTCACGAGACTTGGCACAAACAACTCCAAAATGGCGGAACATTCGGTTGCGGAAGTTTTGTGTTTCTCTTTATTTTGACAATTTTGGCGTTTAGAACACGACGTAGACCTCTAGAGTCGGCTGGAACTATGTCGAGTATGTACAGACCCTCCCAGGTGGACTGGGAGAACAAGTTTTCCTCCATTGTGCGAGAAACCGAGGCGAATCTGGCCAAAGTTCAGGTGACGAATTTTTCTCTTGCCGGTTTTGATCACTTCCTGATAATCGTGAAATTGTATTATGTCCGTATTGATGTCGTTTTTGGACGTTTTATTTGTGTCCCAAGAGTATATACCTTACAAGGCTAGGAATAATTACGTTTGAACTTTCTATGATTATCTTGTTTGTTTATATCAGATGGCGAGGGTGTGTGTGTGTGTGTGGGGGGGGGGGGGGGGGGGGGTTACGTTGTCAGTAATTTTGGAGACAATATTATCACAGGTAGCAAGACATTACTTTAATTTTCGTGTAGTAATCATATGGAGGATGTAAATACCAAATATTTCTGTATCTGTATCTATATAGCCGGTATAACCGCCCTTCGGCGCAACACACCAGCTTCGCAGGCACGCGGCGCGGCAGCAGCTGGTTATATTACACCGAACAACTTTGTTCTTTAATTAACAACATCAATTCGGGAAAAAATTAAAACAAAATAACTCTGTTTGCTTGCAGCGGATTTTTTAATTGATGGAAGCCCGTGGGATACAACCTACTGAGAAGCCTGAATTATCTAGTACCGTATTGAATGTTATTGCAGCCCAGGTGTGACATAAATGAATGTACCATCTAGTGCACGTAATTTGACAGAATAAATTATATCTCATCTCACTGCAGGAACGTCTGAATGCTGCCAGGACTCCCACCGGCTCTTCCCTGGAGTACCCTGGACACGGAGGTCGGTCCTGCAATGCTACTTCCCTGAACATTTAGCTTAGCATCCAGACCAATTTAGCTTCAGTCCATAGTCTATTTATTCTGTCCTCTCTGCTACTGTAAGGTGGTGGATGGAGAGTAGTGCCTCTGCACTTTAGGAGCTGGGGTTTCTTTCTTTCATTCACATATTCAAATTACAAAACCCAGCAACCCTCCATACCAAGAGTACACCTACCCCCCAATGAATCTTCAGCTAATTGAGGTTGTACATGAAACCAGAACAAGACAGAAGAGACTCTGAAGCTATAATATGTCTGGATACCAGGCTAGAGTTCCACAACTTCTCAACAAAACTTGCATATGCAAAAAGTGCATATAATACATTGTACCCACATGCAAATTGCCAGCAAGAGTTTGTCTGCTCCTACTGAGAATAGTTTGGCCTTCTACCATCCGTTATCGCGAGTAGACAGTCACCCAAACTTGTTTTCTCCAGAACCATCAGAGATTGGAATCACCTCACAGAATGTGTTGTAAAATCTTAGACATTGCAGGCATTGTAAAGCTCTTGTAGTTCCTAATTACAGTCATTAGCTTTAGGGTGTACTGTGCCCCTGCCTATTGAGGAGCTGCGACTACAGTACTACAAGCTGGCCTATCAATTGCTTCGCAAAAAACAAAACAATACAGAAATACAAAAATAGCGACCACTGTCTTCATCAGTAGTAACCAGATATCCAACCATTGAAATGAGTAAAACTAAAAGCACTGAACTTTCAACATGTTTTATTTTCACAGACTCTTTCCGACCCAGCCGTGAACCCATCACCTCCACACCCAAGCCCAGGACTGTTCGCTTCTCCGATTCTTCCAACCTGTCCACAGAGCCTTTACACATCTCTGCTAAGGAGAATATAGACTCTGGTCATGCTCCGGCCATGTGGACACTGTTATCAGAGAAACTGGAAATGCAGTCAAAGGTTTGAGTCTCCATGAGTTCTCTTTGAGAGAAAAATTAAGTTTTCGAACCCCCTAATTCCCCTTTAACACTTTTCCTTGAAATTATTGATTTGTCAAGTCCATGTCCTTTACTTTAGTGTTCATATTGTTTATCCGTAGGTTATCGACTCCCTGAAGCGGACAGTGGAAAACTTGGAGAGGGACAGAGATCAGCAGAAGTCTAAAGTCAAGGATTTGGAAAGTAAGTTTTACAGGATGTAAAAATACCTCTGAGGGTATATGGGACTTTATTCAAATTGCAATGGGGTCAATAAAATGGACACTAATGAGGGTATGTTTTCACAAATGTGCCTGAGTTGTTTTTGTATGAAGCCCTTATGCAAACAGGATAATTTTAAATTGTGTGTTGTTGCCACATACTAGAATAGCTTCTTCATTAACTGTAATGTGTCGGTGTCCTCAGACGACCTGCGCGTGGTGAACGACCGCCTGTCGGAGCGCGGCGTGGACCTGCAGACAGAGATGAAGATGGAGCGGTGGTGTAACCATCCTGTGTTTGTGTCCCCAGATGACCTGCATGTTGTGTGTTTGTGTCCCCAGATGACCTGCGGGTGGTGTAACCATCCTGTGTTTGTGTCCCCAGATGACCTGCGGGTGGTGTAACCATGTGTGTTTGTGTCCCCAGATGACCTGCGAGTGGTGAACGACCGCCTGTCGGAGCGCGGAGTTGACCTGCAGACGGAGATGAAGATGGAGTGGTGGTGTAACCATGTGTGTTTGTGTCCCCAGATGACCTGCGGGTGGTGTAACCATCCTGTGTTTGTGTCCCCAGATGACCTGCGGGTGGTGTAACCATCCTGTGTTTGTGTCCCCAGATGACCTGCGGGTGGTGTAACCATCCTGTGTTTGTGTCCCCAGATGACCTGCGGGTGGTATAACCATGTGTGTTTGTGTCCCCAGATGACCTGGATGTTGTGTGTTTGTGTCCCCAGATGACCTACGGGTGGTGAACGACCGCCTGTCAGAGCGCGGTGTGGACCTGCAGACGGAGATGAAGATGGAGCGGTGGCGGCGGGAGGTGGCTGCGGAGGTGCAGACCCTGCAGGGGGAGCTGCAGAACGTCCGCAGGGCGCGGGACGGGGACCGGTACGGCAGTGATGGCGTGAGCGCGCTCTCACGGGAACTACACGAGAGGTGGGACAACTAGTTCATCTGATGATATTGGCATTATACTTCATTAATTCAACCTTTCAGCAAGTTCATGTAAAATGCATATGCATGATTCACTCTATATACAGGAATCAAATTCAGGCTGCATATTGGGGTCTGTACCAGTACAGAAAATTCAGGTATAGGTACAGTCCAGGTCCAGAGAATCAGGTCCAGGTCCGGAGGATCAATTGTCCTGTTTGGTGGAGTATCCTATCTTCATGTTAACAATGCTAACTGGCTCTGTTAACTTAGACCAAGTTTGACTTTAGAAACTTGGTAAAATGGCTATCAACTCTACTCTACTTCACTCTTTGTTATTTTCTTGGACTGGCATGCCCCAAAACATGATCTGTAGTGCTGGTATAATCTTTGTTAAGTTTGACTTTTTTATGTGCCATGTTAATGATCTCAGTCTTTTCAGCAAGAGGTTTCTGCAGGAAGAGTGTGAGTCTCTGAGGAGGGAGATAGAAGGCATGAAGACCAGGATAGGTGAGGCTGGGACCTTTGATTCTCTATGTGTTTGTTTATCTTATCCTCAATTTACTTTGGCGTCCATTGTATTCATTGATATTAAGTCATGTTTAAATGGCTGTACATATTTTTGCAATATTATTTTCAATTTAGTATTTTGTTTTGATTCTACATACATACATAGTCTTACTCTACTTAGTTGTAAAATCAGCAAAATTCAGTTCAAAGTTTCATTGATTCTGAATGCCTAATAGATTTGATGTGTTATGTCCACCCCAGTGAAACAGGAAGTGGACCTGGCCACACAAATCTCCCAGACAAGAGACATCAGCAGGAGACAGGACCATGTGGATAAGGTGGGGGATGAAGTGTTGTATTATGTTTGTGTGGCAATCTGTCTTTGTAGCTGCAAGCTTTGCATTGATTTTTTCAAAGTATTGAGAAAGACAAATATGCTTTGTTCAATCTGGTAAATGTGAATAGGATTAAATAATTATGCTTTTGTCTACTTATTAATTTAGTAGATAGTTCTGAAAAAAAAAAAATTTCAATACTTTAAAGGTCAATATCCTTTTGTGTTATTTTTCGTCCTTGTCACCAATCCCATACCCTTGCAGTATTTCTTCAGGTCATATCATACATTAGCTTAACCAAAAAGTATTTGGTGCATGAAATTTGTTTTGGGGACTCGAAAGACAAAAGTTCAAAACAGTCATGCATCTCCCTGTAGAGCTTGTTATCAGAAGAGCTTGAATTGTGGCCCACACTCTGCTGGACTCAGTAGAGAATGCAATCTTTGCTGACTCCATGGTGAAAGTTGAAACATTCTTGTCTGATTTCTGTTTTTTCCCTCCATACTTTGTCGTTGTCACCAATCCCATACCTTTGTAGTAAATCTTCAGGTTACGTAAACATTATGTTAACCAAAAAGTATTTGATGAATGAAATTTGTTTTGGGGACTCGAAAGACAGAAGTTCAAAAATGTAATCTTTGTAGTCTCCTTTGTGAAAGTGCAAACATTCTTCTCTGAGTGTCTGAATTTCTGTTTTTTCCCTCTGTACACCAGACGGTGAAGTCTCTACAGGACAGCCATCGGTCCCAGTCACATGACACAAGCAGGGTGTCCGCTGACCAATCAGAGACTCTGAAGCAGATCAAAGAACTCAAGTAAGGAAAATTGACATGTACATGAACATACTTGAACATCTTTTAGCCTGCCTAGTTAAGACTGCAACATTTCTCCATACATACTTCTGTGGTCTGAAGAACTCAATGAGAGACCCAAGAAACTTTAGAAATGTAGACTTTGACTTTGCAGAAATCTGTCATTTGGGTCCAAACAGTGTGATAATCATTGTATGGTTGTTTATTGGTAAAAAAAGAGCAAAACAGTTTGAAACCATTGCCAGGTTGCATGTTATCTATTTGGTGCTATATGGAAGGTGTTCAGCACCAAGGACATGTGCGTTTACCTGTGTGTGGATGATGTTCAGCACCAAGGACAGGCATGTTCACCTATGGCCTGGTCACACTTTACTTGACAACTGACCTACAGAGTAACACACCAGCTCCACAGGCACACAGAGACTGGAAACCACTTGGCCAACACAGTTCAGTTCCCCTCCGTATTCATCATTTATAAAAAATATGGCTACGGCAGCACAATACATTATAACAGAATGTATTTAATACTTTGTGACTGTACAGGAACTCAGTAGGAAGTATCCAGAGGCAAATAGACAGAACACGGGGGGAAACTAACCAACGGAGGAACAGACAAACAGGTGAGAATACTGTTGTGCAATCTTAACTGTTAACAATCTACATCCTTGGGGGCATCTGGGGGACATCCCTAGCTTATGCGAGGTAATTTACACCTGAGTGAAGTGAGGAAATAGGTATGCAGGGTCTTTCACATCTGGGCCTGTCAGGGATTCAAACTCAGCACCTCCAGGTTCTGACTCAAGAACCCTAATGCGTCATGATGTTGACTTCTGTATGATTGATGTTGATGTTGCCCTAGGAAAGATTGGAATTCCAATCGCTCTTAGGAGAATTTGAGGTTCTCCTGGATTCCAATCTCTACTGTGACATGTATATGACAATAGCTTAAACTTGTTGAACACAGAAAATGCGAGAGACAACAGCAAGTACAAGAGGCGTCCTTACATCAGTAAGGGATTGCATATGACCGGTTTGCAAGAAAATTTCGGCTGTCAAATATTGTACCAGTTGTATTGTTTTCACAATACTGGTAACGATGTATGACAATATGACAATAGTTTAAACTTGTTGAACAGAAAATACAAGAGACAACAGCAAGTACAAGAGGCAGCCTTACATCAATAAGGGATTGCATATGACCGGTTTTCAAGAAAATTTCGGCTGTCAAGTATTTCACAATACTGGTAACAATGTATAGCAATATGACAATAGTTTAAACTTGTTGAACAGATAATACAAGAGACAACAGCAAGTACAAGAGGCGGCCGTACATCAATAAGGGATTGCATATGACCAGTTTTCAAGAACATTTCGGCTGTCAAGTATTTCACAATACTGGTAACAATGTATAGCAATATGACAATAGTTTAAACTTGTTGAACAGAGAATACAAGAGACAACAGCAAGTACAAGAGGCGGCCGTACATCAGTAAGGGGTCGCGTATGACCGGCGTTTTCGACACGTCGGATATCGACACAGATGTGGACCTGAGTTCTCCGAGCGTGGCCAGCCACAAGTCGTCAGACTTCTCCTACAACATGGACTATCTCCGACCCAGGCCTGCTGCAACACACAGGGACAACGGTCAGGCAGTTTTCATGAGTTATTGTTATCTTAGACATTCATCTGTGTTGGTTATTCTGAATTAGGTTCTCAGAGTGAAATGGCTATTTCCAACACCAAAGTCCAATTTGCTTTCAAATTGGTGTTGGAGGTTCCTGTTATCTCTGATTCAGAAGTTATTATTGTAGATAATGGATGATTCCAAAATGTATGATAAAGGTAAATTAAAGGTAAATTAAGGTAGCATCATGGTCTTTGTAGGAACATAACTTTGAGGGGCCGCGTAGCACAGTGGTAGTGTATTCGGCCCGTGACCGAGAGGTCGCCGGTTCGAATCCGCCTGCCGTGTTGCCGGTCTTGTGCCCTTGGGAAAGGCACTTTACACGACTTTCCTCACTTTACTCAAGTGAAAATGAGTCGTCCCTCGGATAGGACGTTAAATGGAGGTCCCGTGTTTGGGGAGAGCCACACCCCGGGCACGTAAAAGAACCCGCCACATGTGCGATGGTGCGATGTGGCGGATCAAACCATTCCGGCCAAAATGGGGTAGGGAATTTCCCGAGCAGCCTCGTAACCCCTGCTTCGCCTATTGAGTCAGTGAAGTCAAGCTTGCTTAAGCTTGATGTTTCTGACTTAGGGAGAAGAGATGCTGCTAAAGCTATCGGTATGGGCCGCTCTTCATCACCATGATGATAACATCAGGCCCTACGAACCTGATTTAGAAAAATAAAAAATAAGGGAAGTTGGTCGTTATCCACTGTGTCTAGGGCACAGTATTGGAAGGCAGAGCCCATCCCTGCCCTTCCAACGCATTTTATCAGGGTAGAGGGAGAAAAGTCATGTGAAGTGTATTTCAAAGAACACAACGTCTTGGCATGGATGCCAGAAATCTAAACCTTGACCTCTTGATCTCGGGTCTGCTAGCATAGCTGGCCAACCACTTACGTCTTTCCTTCCCTTCTCCAGATCTGAACAGTCTCAGCCCCTCCCTATCACCATCCCTGGACGTGACCTTGAACCTGGATGACCTTGACCCCAGTGATGTCAGCTCTGACCTTGACCTGGATGATGACTTCTTATGATGACTGTGTTATTAGTGAAAGAAACAAGGGCTCTCTCAAAGAAAATAGGGACCAAGTTACGAAGATTTCTCAACTCAGGGAAAGATCAATCTTCTTGGGTGCAACTATGTTTACACAAGTGATACTTTGTTCATTTGTATGTTTTTTTTACCTTTGTTTCTATAGGTAGTTACCATCTATCAATCTGATGTTATATGATGGTGGTTTTGTACACTCTTTTGTACATTCAAGTATGAGATGATGGGTGCCATCCTTGTTAGTAAGGATGGGAATATGGGATCCCTAGTAAACTAACTAGGAAGGCACCCACGTTCCTAGATAATGGCAAGAAACTGATGCCTTCTTGATTACTTGATAAGCCAACAGTTGAGCTGAAAGAGATGAGAGATTTAATAATGAAAAAAGGACTCCTTATTTTGAAGATGAAAATAGACATATTTTGGTCATTGATTTAATTATAAAAGAACTTCATCTTTTCTTGGGGGCTAGATTATTAAGTTGATGAAACATGTTGCAGTGAATTCTCTACTTTAGTATTCAGTTGTTTTTTGTTTTGTGTTGGAAACATTTTTAAGATATAACAATGCCCCATGAGATATACAAGCATTAGGATAGAATTTGAAAAAAAAAAAACATTGGAACAAATTTGAAACTGTTTGATTTTGCAGATCAGAGTCAAGATGTATTTTTGTCTGAGTGAGTATATATTTGAACATGAGGGTTTGTAAGGAAATAAGATTCACTTGCAATAATTAAGATAAAAGGTGGTAAATAATTTTCTCTTTTTTGAGAATGGAGAAAACATCAATCCTCTTAACATATAGTGTTGGTATGATAATGGGTTCTGCTATTTTTTTATTTTGATGTTTCCTCTTTTCAGTTACACAGTTTGTGTTCATTTATGTTGGAGTAATTACTACAGATCTGAACCCTTTAACAGGTTTGCAAGAGGCAAATAATCCGCATATTAATATGTTGATGATTTGAGATGAAGGTGCTTTCTTCCAACGGTGTCCCTCTGAAATCTGTGATTCCCTCGGTTTGATTGACTTAAACTGTTTATTCTTATGTTATTCTTCCATTGGGTTTGTTCATTTTCTTCTGTCTGCATTTGCTGCTGTTTTTCTATTTGATGAAATTTCGTTTCAAATTAAGTGTGTTTTGTGTCTCATTTTTGACCAAATAAATGTAGTTGTTTTCTAAGAGATATAATGTATTAGTGAAGTTTAAAAACAATGGTGTGAAGTCCTCAGACTGCCATCTTGCCTTATTTTGTTTCTAGAGACTGCTTAGCTGCATTTGGTGTGGATTCTCTTTGTCTTAGATATATTGTTGTATGTGACTGTGTATATTATTTATCCAGAGCCTGTGAAAATCAGTGCTTAGTCATCGAGAGAGCTACCCACGGCTGGTAAAAGAAAAAAATCAATCAAAACCAAGGATTTTGTACCAAAATGCTTGACAGAGTTTTGCAAACTTGGAAAGAAGGACCAGAAAACTCAAGTCGATCAAAGTAGAATTTTATTTTGTAGACAGACCAAAATTATTCACACATCACTACTACATGTGTACTGAACATACATGTAACTGCAAGGGTACAGAGTATGGTCTTGCTCCCTTCAGATTCAGTCTTACTTGAACACATCATCAGAGCAAAGGTCATCACCATGGTAACACGATTACAGGATATGTAGGTCTGTTCCTGTCAGCTTTCTAACAGTTATGAAAGCATCATATAGGAACAACATTCATAGTTTCAAACACTCGGGTACATATACTTAAGATACAGTCAAACCTGGGCCAACTGGCCATTGATATACAGTCAAACCTGTACAAGTGACCACCTCTACATGAGGACCACCTGGCCATTGATATACAGTCAAACCTGTACAAGTGACCACCTCTGCATAAGGTCCAACTGGCCATTGATATACAGTCAAACCTGTACAAGTGACCACCTCTATTCTCCAAGCAGAGGTTGGTGGCCAGGATTTTCACCTGCTCACTCCCGGCCACTTACTATCCCCACCTAACCTCTGCTTGGAGGACACCACTTCTACATATGGACCACCTGGCCGTTGATGTACAGGTAAACATTTGTAAGTGCCTCATCTGTGTATTATCCTCCTGGCCATTGATATAATGTACAGCCAAACCTGTATACATGACCACCTCTACATATGGACCACCTGGCCATAGTGACCGGTTTGATGGTTCCTTTGATAATTTTCTCTCATCGACTATATAATGTCCACCATTTAACCTACACCAAAATTGTCAGTGCTCTAAGACGAAGTGGTCACAATAGACAGGTTTGACCGTCAAGTTTGAAAGGATATCCACCCTGTAATACACCTGATATCAACTTCTCAATTTGCTATTATAATATTTATTCTATGTTTGGAAGTATGTAACCCCTTTCCTCTCCACTTCTTAGCATCCCTGAAAGCATCATAAAGGAACAACATGCAAAGTCAGCAAAATCACTATACGGGTATCATCCTATTGTTTATCCTATATGATATTATATATAGAAAATCCCATCCTATAAGTAAATTTTATCAAATTATATAGAAAATCTCACAACATATACACTCTAAATCACTGGAACCACTATGGTCTAGCCTAAAATACATTTTGTAGTGATCTTTGGCAATTTTTGACACATAGCATTAGCTGCACAATTAGGTACGAAGATGATATGTTGTGATAATATTTGTAAGCTAATTCACCATAATGATTATAATCTCACCATTACTTCCGAGATTCTGGAAATACACACGTGTCTTTTTCCCTGCAAACCTTAAGTACATTTTGTACTGATCTTCTGCTACCTTTGATCCATAACTTTATGTTATGGATCATGATTTGAATATGATAAAGTGGTTGATTTTTAAGCTAGACCATACAGTGAAAACATTGGTTTCATCAAGCTTCACAACAACTTGTGTACAACAATGTTTTTCACCAGGATAAGGGAAATCCTGCACTATGTTTTCAACATGAAGAGCAGCCTTTTGTACTGGAACTACTGAGTCACACAAATATGAGTTGTAACAGTGAAATCTTGACTTCAATTAGTACGTAACTGATATGTGAAAGCTAGTAACAGTAGTCAAAACACTACAACTTTCTGTAAAAATTTTTTGCTTTAAGTGTTAAACCTTGAACTTGTCTGTCGTAAACACTGAGTGAATCATCTCTCTGGAGATTTTACATGTACCAAATCATCTAGTGCACATTGTTTTATATGACAAAATCATACTGGTTGTTTTGGAGTAGTTTTGGAGAAGTTTTTCAGAGCAAACATCCATAAAACTTGATTTAGCATGCAATAAGGTTAACACTGACACCGCACCATTGATGTACATAAAGAATCTCGCAGTTTTAAGTACTGAATCATAAATGATATAACAAAAAATAGGCTGAAAATTCCTGAATATCAGTGGCAATAATGTCTTTGGCATAACATGGCTTGGATTTTGAGTTTTTGAAGTTTTCTAAAATTCACTTGTCCTAGCGGGCAATTACATAAAAAATGCATTAAATAAAACAAGTTTTCACTTGTCAGAAATTTGAATTGACATTCTACTATGTATTTTCACATCCAGCAATGGAATTCTTTAGTTTTTGGCTTAATTTGTTGAGCAATGCCTGATGCCAAGACTGTGGAAAGTAACAAGTAAATCAAAATCTCACTCATGGAAAAATCTTACTTGCCCAATCGGGCATATGAAGCAGGACACGTACTTGCCCGATCAGCACTTTTACTTGCCCCAGACAATCGTGTTAGTGGATTTGTCCAACCCTTAATCGTACTGAGCAGTTTTTGTTTAACCTCCACCCCGCTGAGGAAGTATAAAGCAGCAGATTTGTATTTGGTAACAGCAGCCATCGGCAATGAAGGGGTTAAACTAGCAGAGCATTGGCAGTATTGTCTTTGTCTATGATTGTACACATTGTACCTGTTGACCACCTCACAGTGTAACAATGACATCAGCTATGTACTCTGTACTATGTATGTACATGTACACAATGTGCAACTGATGGCGGGAGTGAGTGGGGATCCCACGTGTGGGTTAGACCCTGAGAGCGACTGCATCCAATTAACAACTTTGATCCCCGGGGGGGCCCAAAGATCCACAATGATACAAGCTGCATTTAGTCTATTGCAGACTATGCTTACTGACTTCCCCCGAGGTTGACATAATCTCATGGTACAACAGTCTGTGTACAATGCGTGCATTTTAGTTCATGTTGATTTGATTATATGGATGACATCCTTTAATTTCCACACATTAATTTTTTCCATTTCCAAAAAAAATTTTTGTGGGGGCCAAACTTGTTTTATTCGCACAACTGCATCAGTTTTGGGGTTCCCAGATGATGTCATCTATAGAATCAAATCAACATGGCCTTGTGGAAAACAATACTTTCACAGCTGATTCTTAATATTGGAAGTTGAGTGCTTCATATACACTAGGAGTGGGTACTGGTACAGTGTAAAAAAACTGGACCTGAAAAATTTTGGTGGACCGGATGTTGGACCTATTGGAAACAGATTATATGATCAGGCATTCACACGTTTTGGGGCTAACCGGTCGAGGAAAATAACAAGAGCCAAGTAGAGTAGAGTCTATGGTCATTTCTACTAAGTTTAACAGTCAATAGTACAGAGGCAGCCTGGTAGAATTTGAAAATGCCAGTGGGAGTCTAATTCTCCACAAAACAGATTTCTTAGAGAAATGGACCATTATTTTGAGTATCATCCATTCAAAAGTTCTCACATATTGATTCAGGTCCAGGGTCAGGTCCGCACTTGGACCTGATCCTCTGAACCTGAACCGGACCAGGACCTGAATTTTCTGTACCGGTACCCACCCCTAATATAGACAATAAAGTGCCTGTTAGTTAATCTTCACTGAGGGTTGTCCTCAGCGTTTAGAGCCTGTTCTTCTTGCAGATCTTGTCGAAGACCTCAGGGAAGGCCTTCTCGCAGCCGAGGTCCGTCCGCAGCTTGTCGTACAGGGTGTGGTCAAACGTCTGGCGGAACTCTTCACGGGTCATGTAGCAGTCAGCGTACAGCATCTGGAAACTGGGGGGAAACGAAACGGGAAAAATCTTTGGTATTGTTCGTTCTGATGTTAGTCTGAGGTGGGGGGGGGGGGGCAGCAAATTCTGGTTGTGTATCAAAGAACCTTACTATATGAGGAAAAATCTTCACATCACACAACGTACAGCATCTGGAAACTGGGGGGAAAAGTCATTTTTCGTTCTGATGTTAGTCTGAGGTTGGGGGTGGGGGGTGGGGGGAGCACAATTTTGGTTGTGTATCAAAGAACCTTACTATATGAGGAAACATCACACAACGTACAGCATCTGGAAACTGGGGGGAAAAGTCATTTTTCATTCTGATGTTAGTCTGAGGTTGGGGGGGTGAGCACAATTCTGGTTGTGTATCAAAGAACCTTACTATATGAGGAACAAATCTTTGTCACATCACACAACCTACAGCATCTGGAAACTGGGGGACAAAATGGGAGAAATCTTTGTCACATCTCTTGTCTTGATGTAGACCAAAAATGTCCACATTTTCTTTTTTGGCAGAATGGCCCCTTGGTAACACAAACGGTTTGAGTTGAAAAATCAGTTTTAGGACCGTTTCACATGTTTGGCAAAGTCAAAAAGATATGCAGAGGAAGAAAACTCATAACACAAAAATGGTTCTTTCATCAAACATATTAAGAATTTTGAATTCAAGAATTCTTTTGAATGAACTTGTACCAATGTACCAATTTGAAAGAAGACCTTGCTAGATCTTGCTCTGTTGATGTTGAAATTTGGAAGATCTATTTTAAGCTTCTCCTTTACTGGGGCCTTATACATAATGTCAGAATGACCACTGGAAACAACAATCTGAAGAAAACATGGCCTAGAACTGCCTGGAATGGCGAAGGATGGTACGCAAGAGACGCAAACTCCTGGATGCAGGCCACTCGTGATGAGGAGACCTTATCAAGTATACAAAATGTTTGAATGTACAAAATGTAATGTAAAGGAAAATAGTCCTTACCCGTTCACGCTGCGTACATACTCCTCCAGACGGCGGGTGGTGGAGGTCGCTTCGAAGTCGAGCGTCTTCGGTTCCCCGTATGCGCCGATATCTACATACATCTCATCCTCATCACCCTTGGGATGTACCATTCCGGGCTGGGAGGGGAGCAGCATGGGACACATCCACAGGGGGTACAGCTACAGGGGTGGAGAGGGGGATATTACATTACATTGAGAGCTGCAATGACCTTTACTGAACTCCCATTGCAGTTGTGTACATATAACATGTCTATAGATGTTTCTTCCCATGCATGGCCATACATCTTATGAGGATAAACTGAACTGAACTAAACTTCCAATCTGCCTTACTGCTTCAAATCTGCTAAAAATTAGAACTATTACTTTCTTGCAAAACACTGTACCTTTGTAGGAATTAAATCTGTGACTGCTCAATTCCATCTCTGCTAGCCTAACCAAAAACCTAGTTTTACTTAATGTATGTTACACTAATTGTAAAAACGAATAAAAACTGTGACCTCCCAATCCTATGTTCGAAAGGATTGGTGCCCCTCCTAACACAAACCTTGATCTCCTTGTGGAAGACCCTGAGAGCCTCGGCCATCTTGCCGAGCGGGACCAGCATGTCCTGGATGACGTGATGTTTCTCGTACAGCTGGCGAACAGTCTCGCCCTGAGTCAGCTTCAGCAGCGAGACCTTCGGGGGGACCATCCACCCGCACAGGAACCGGAACACCGGGTTGTTTCCGAACGGGATGATGTCCTAAAGACAAACAAACAAATAAACAAATGTTTTATTTCAAAACTGTACCAGAAAATTTGACTTTTTCAAAGGACATGATGTCCTATATACAAACAAACAAAATATCGGGCAGGGCTCGAAATCTCTTTTGAGAATAGGTAAACAGGTACACACAATGTATCTGTATCTGTATAGCCGGTATAACCGCCATTCGGTGTAACACATCAGCTTCGCAGGCACGCGATGCGGCAGCAGCTAGTTATATTACACTGAACGATCCGTCATACCTAACTTTTGCACATCTATCTGCAAGCGTTCTTTAAAACTATCCAGAGAAGATGCCCCTACTGTGCTTGGTGATAAAAAATTCCAATCTGCGATAGTTCTGGGAAATTTTTGAACACATCAATCCTAGCTTGAAAACTCTGGTACTTGAAGTCATGGCTGTTTCTTGTTCTTTTTGAGCTGGTATTAGATACTTATCAGTTGGTACGTCCACCAGCTTATTGGTCATTTTGTACATCATGCAAAGTCTGGACATTTTTCGTCTGTCAGGTGCACCTAAATTAAAAATCTGGGTGCAAAGAGAAGAAATGGGATAACAACATAATATACAGGTACATGTGGTTTAATACAGCTGAAAAACCTGTTCATTTAGATAAGAGGAACAAAAACAACTTGGCAAAAGCACTTCTTCACTTATTATAACTAAACACTAAACACTGCTGAGTGATGTTTCATGTGATTAGTCCTACATGCAAATATTCACAGTAACTGTAACACAGTTGTTTAGTAACCTGTGAGTGTTACCTGGTATCCAGCCTATGGTGGATAGGCCAGGCACTCTTTGAGGCAGATGAAGTTCTGCTGCTGGGGGTAATCTTTCACACCTAGTACTAGTAAGAGTTTTACACTATGAAGGAGTTTCAACCTAACCCAACCCTGTACAAAAAAATCCCCCGTTGTGACTCCCAGCACAGCAGAGATAGGGACAAGCTCCCGATGGCATGTTTACCAGGCTAGTTTACCTGTAGTTCCCAGAAGATGCTGCGGGTGTGCCTGTGGTAGTAGTGTGTTAGTGTTTACCTGTGGTAGTAGTGTGTTAGTGTTTACCTGTAGTTCCCAGAAGATACTACGAGTGTGCCTGTGGTAGTAGTGACGAAGTGGAATGTACTCCACACCTGGCCCAGTCTTCAGGAATGACTCCACATGCTTGAAGAACCACGGCTTGTAGTACAGACCAATGGAGTTCACCTGGCAAGGAAACAATCCTCGTCACAAACATGTTGAAAGCCCAAATTAGTTGCCGAATCTAGTTACTGCAAAATCATTACTGTGTAACTGTTACAGCATTTTAAGAAAATGCTCTCTATAAACGCTGTTGTCCAAAGTATCCAAAGTGACAGGACGGACATCATCTCAGCCCAAGATTTGACCATATTTGTAAGCACATTCGTCAACACTTTTATCAACAAATGGGTTGGGTCTTTAATGTGCAGGGGTTTGACGCCTGAAGCTCCCCCATACACAGCACAAAAGCCCTAACATCTCCGAAGAAGGATGATCTGATCACAGAACTGCAGTCCTTTCTATAAGAACCACTTTTCCCGGCTCTGTCTGACTGGTCAGATTAGTGCTATGACAATGACCTAATGACCACGCCTACCTTTCCTGGCTCCGCCTGATTGGTCAGGTTGGCTGTCATGACGACCGCCTGGTTCTCATTGTACATCAGCCCCTCCACAAAGTCGTTCTCACTCTTCTTCATAACCTGGGAACAACCAAAGACAATCGAAAAGGATGATTTTTTATTGTATGATTACTGCATTCAATTATGTACAGATGAAATAAGCAAGTTGGGTTGCAAGCTGCTTTCTCTGTTTAGTACTCTGCACTGAGACAGGCGTTAGGGGCAAGTTCGGCGTGACGCACCCGCCATGACACACGAGTCGGGTGTAGGAGGAACCCCTTACATCCTTGGTTGGAACTCCTCCTAGGAGACGGATACTCCGAACAACAAAGCTGCCTCACACGTTGCATACAGTTGCCCCTGTCAGACTTAATGCCCCCATAGACGAGAGGGTGGAGAAGGAATTGCACACCCCTCCTTCACCATAAAAAGTCATGTGCAGGTCAGGCAAACAGGCAAATGCCTGTCTGCCTGCTCATCTGTCGAATCGACAGGAGAATAAAAAAAAACCTCTGCACTGACAAGAGAAAGCATTCAGACCTTGGGGATTAACCTGAAGGAAGCAGAAATCTAACCGCCCTAAATGGAGACTGCTTGCTGCCTAATGTGTCACCAGACACGAGATGATCTTAGTAAGACAAGTCCAAAGACTACTGCAGTGGCCCAGTGGCTTTTGACTTTTAATCATCATCATCACTTAATTTTAACTATTTACAATATGAGGGCCACAAGCAACACCATTAACAAATAGGCTGCCCTGCACAGCTGAGTACATGTACCGACCTCCTCAGTGTAAACCTTGTTGATCTCCTCAGCAGTGTGGCAAGGCTAAAATATCTGGGCTACAAGCCCTTATAATTAGGAAAGTGGCCCCATTAATGAACAGGCTGCTGCTGAGTGTCTGTAAAACTAAAACCCAGCCCATGTACCGACCTCCTCAGTGTAGACCTTGTTGATCTCTTCAGCGCTGTGGCACGGCTTGTACTCCACCTTCACGAAGTTTGCCGCGTGAACGATCTTAATCTCCGCGGCAACCAGGAATCCCAGGGTTCCATGGGACCAGGGCACGGAGTAGAACAGGTCAGGGTTCTCATCCTGGATACAAAGAAAAAGTTTCTATGAAACGACATCATACAGTCAACATTACCCCAGAAGACTGTTCTGGTTGGTACCGGCACAGAACATTCAGGGACAGGTACGGTTCAGGTCCAGAGGATCAGGTCCAGGTCCAGACCTGAACCTAGACCTAATTGTCCACAGTAAAAACTTTTCAATTGCCGATTCTCAAAACAATGCTCCAATTTTCTATACAAAGGAATCTGTTTCGTACAGTATCTCCCTTTGGCATTTTAGTCTTCATGTAGACTCTATAAAGTTTGACTGTGGAAACTTGGTAGAAATGACTGTAAATTCTACTCTACTTCACTCTTGTTATTTTATTGGAAAAATAAGCCCCAAACGTGTCAACGCCTGCAGATATAATCTGTTCATTTTTACATCTGTCCAAAATCTGGTCCACTGATTTGTAACAGGTCCGATTTTTTTCATACTGGTCCAACAAGATCAATAAACACCGGTACCCCTAGCCTGGTTACCAAACCCCAGCCCGATCTCAAGTATCTATCGTGCAGGGGTTTGGCCGGATGGGATAGGAACTCTCCTCAATTTTGCCCCTTATAGTGGGCAAAACTCCACCAATAGAACAGCACAGGATCAGCAGGAGGTAATTACACCCCTGTCATGATTGGTTAAACACCCCCAACTGTACTTTTTGAATCCATAACAGTGACCACTAAGTACCTGATTCGCTACTGTGATAGCCTGCTGACCAACTGTGGTGTGTTGTAGCTGGCTACCTGTGGTGAGAGTGGTCATCAATCCTAGGTTCTCCTCCCTCTGATCAAGGACCTTTGAGAACCTTTCTACAGCCATCCTGCCAGACCCCAACACGAAAGATATATTTTGAGGTTGGGGTATGGTATCCAGGCTACGGTACCCCTATCTAGGTACAATGTACTCATCCCTACATGTAGCTCAGACCCCAAGTTTGCATGTAATGAGAGCAGACACATTCCCACCTTGGTGCACCTGACCAGACTCCCGTCAGCGAGCACAAGCTCAAATGCCTCGCAGGTGTGCTGGAACAGTCCATAGTGATGGGAGGAGGTCTCCACACCTACACCACAAATAAGGCCACCTGCAACAACAGAGCAAAACTGTAGTCAACATGCTGGAACAGTCCATAGTGATGAGGCCACCTGCAACAACAGAACAAAACTGTAGTCAACATGCTGGAACAAGCCAATAGTGATGAGGCCACCTGCAACAACAGAACAAAACTGTATTCAACATGCTGGAACAGTCCATAGTGATGGGAGGAGGTCTCCACACCTACACCACAGATAAGGCCACCTGCAACAACAGAACAAAACTGTAGGCAACATGCTGGAACAGTCCATAGTGATGGGAGGAGGTCTCCACACCTACACCACAGATAAGGCCACCTGCAACAACAGAACAAAACTGTAGGCAACATGCTGGAACAAGCCATAGTGATGAGGCCACCTGCAACAACAGAACATGCCTGTAGTCAACACATCACTGCATACTGTTCAAGCTCAAATGCTTTGCTTCGATCAATCGATCAATTAATCAGTGAGTGGTCCAAAACCTATAGTCTTGTGGCCACACATGGGGCCATTGCTATCGTATTGAAGTCATGAGAAGCGCCGAAAGGCAGACGCTCCAGACCCTTGCAATTTAGCCTTGACTATTGTTAGCTCCTTGCATTTCAGCCCCTGGCTGTGCATAGAGAGTAATTGGCCCACTCAATAATCAATATCCAATCAATCAACCAATCAATCAATGGATCAATCAATCAATGGATGATCCGTACCGACAGTGAGATCGTCGAGTTCGGGCAGCACAGGAATGGTCCATCCCAGCGGCAGCAGTGAGGCTGTGACCTGTCCCATGGTGGCCAGCGGCTCCACTCGGACAACCTAAGTACAGGCACAGGTGGGGGTAAGAACTTAGCATTGGGACAGCAAATATCTGACACTACGTATGAAAAGGGTACTATTTTGTACCACCTTAAACTATGGGTCTGGGGAGAGCCATACCCCGGGCACGTTAAAGAACCCGCCACATGTGCGATGGTGCGATGTGAGCGGTTCAAAACCTACAGTATCTTGGCCACACCTGGGGCAATTACTGTCGTATTGAGGTCACCTGAGTGGCGCCGAATGGCAGCTCGCTCCAGACACTTGCGACAGTTGTATTGAGGTCACCTGACTGGCGCCGAATGGCAGCTCGCTCCAGACCCTTGCGATTTAGCCCAGCCTATTGTAAGCTCCTCGCAATTCAGCCCCTGGCTGTAAAGAGTGAGTAGTCGGCCCACCCAATAACAATAACTACAGCAGGTCTTACTCTTACCTCAAACGAGTTCCTGAGATGACATAACATGTAGAAGGTTGCATATTGGAAATTTAACCCTTTTTTAGCCTTATTAGCTTAAGTCAGAGAGTGCTCTGACACCATTGTTGGGGAGAAGACTTATTATTAACAGCTACATACTAGTAGGTTGCTATTTAGGCTTAGCCTAGTTGTTTTCATCCCATAATGAGAAAAATACTTTGCTGCAACAACAATAATAAAAAAAAATGAAATTGGAAACATTTCTTTCAATCTTCTTTTAAAGTTTTCAAAACTCAACATGGGAGTAGAAATAAAACTTTTTTTTTCCAAAACAAATCATCTATTCAATAAGACACATCAGAAACAAGGTATTTCATATGACCTGGCGCTCGATGTCAACCTCCAGGATGTCGATGAGGTTGATGTTGATGTTGCGCATCGTCTGCTTGTACTTCCCGACACGGAGGCTCATGGTCTGCCAGCCCGCCCGCGCCGTGCACATCTGCGAACGGCTGCCATCTTCCTTCCACGCTCGCACCTGGGGGGAAGAAAAAAGAAGAAAAAAATCTCAAACTTGAAAGTAAGTTCAGCTGTGACGGTAGTTAACATAATGATACAATTTTAAGACTTTATATCCATACACAAAATAAAGCGTTTACCAACAACTTTACTTACAACATTACTTTCTCAGGGGAGTGAAAGAGGCTATTTACATCAGAGCCCACCAACCTTCCCTCAACCGAGACGGGGGCCGATACAGACTACAAAGCACCTTTGCCCTTTTACTGACGTCATACTTCCTTTACGTTTTGGGTCATTACGACTTGAGAAGGATCAGAGGACTGATCGAAAGCTTGTTGGTAAGCGCTTTATTTTGTGTACCGATATAAAGTCTTAAAATTGTATCAGTAATCTCAATATTGTCTCCAAAACATTTGTTTCTGTACCAAGCTTCTTTTGCACATCCTTCTGCAATGTTTGTATCCTGAAAATGAGACTTTTAGCCAGGGCCGTCAGAGAATCTGTTCAGCAGCCTAGGCAGGTCTTCCCGAGGATACCAGATAGAGCGCAAGCTACATCGGACACTTAGCTAGGCCCACAAACTCTCCCTGAATGACAGATCCTCAGACTCAGAGTACTTACCTAACGTCTCGAGGTGTACAAGTATGTTTGACTTACTATTTTCCACAAGAAAAACATTGAATAACGTCATAAAAGCCTTCTTTAACAACATCAAGAAGCTAAATAGAGTTCCATTGGTTATTACACAAAAGAACAGTACTGTTACGAACAGGACTGCAGCCCTTTCCAGTAGTGGGCAAGGCGACAGGTCAGAATTTGACCTGTCACTCCTCTGGTCTAAAATGGAGGTCAACATCCAGTAGAGCGTATAAGACACTCTGGTCAACCAATCAACAAACTGATAACCTTTATTCATAGTAGGCAGCCAGCCAAGTTGGCCTTGACCTTTCTTCAGACTCTATAGAAGGTCAACAAAAACACCCACAAACTTCTGTTCCCACAAGGACGTCAAGTCAGATATTTTGCATATAACTTTTAATAATATTGCATTTTGTATGGAATATTCATAACATGTTGGGCATGCATTATTTGTAACGTTAGATATGTACTTTGTAAATTAAAAGCACTTTAGTCGAGTGTAATCTTCTTTCTGTAGGTTTTGTCTGCATGCGTGACTGACATGCTGAAAGTCCAATATTGACTTAGCTTTTCTGTTTGGTGGACGTTATGTACTTTTATAGAAATGCTCCCTTAGGCTGCTAAATTCACCAAGAGAATTCAAAGTTCATTCCTAAAACACTAGTATAAACATAACATTTCAATGACATGTTCTTGGTTTGTAAGAAAAACTTCCTCCCAATTAATAATTAAAATTTTTAATTAGGTAGCCTAATTCTAATCCCAAAAGATTCCAGAAGTGTACCAAAAACTGGGTTACTGAATTTGCCAGCTATTCAACAACAAATACTGCTGAAAACCACATCATCCAGAGTTGATGAATTGGTTTTCACTTCATTGCAGCATATGTCCAAATGGCAACGACCTTGGAACATTCTAGATAAGGCAGGGAAGGTGACAGGTGGAATGGTTCTGTTGCCATGGCAACACAAACATTGACAACAGACCACACTGTGGTCCCACATCTAAAATATCACCAATATTGTAGTCTTATTCTCTTAAATATAGTCATGCTTAGCCCAAAATAAACAGAAACACGATCGCTAGGCAGTGACCAAGAGAGACACCTCAGGTGACAATACCGTCACGTAATCTCCTTGCTCCAAGCAGATGTAACGTTATGTGGTTTGCAACGTTTTTGCTATCCAATTCACTCGTTTTGCACGACTTTTATGTGGTTCCCATTTCAAGAGGACATGTCTTCATCGTAACAACAACTTAGAAAACAAGCCAAAACAAAATACGTCAAGTTACAAGATTAATACGAGCTCCTACCAGACATCTGCTTGGAGGTTACGAAACGCCCTTGTGTGAATCGATGTCTAATTAATTTGTCCCAAGGTCTGACCTGTTTCTGGATATTCCTGACCCTCTCGTCATGCTTCTTGGGCGCGCTGTGCAGCTGGAAGACGATCCAAGTCCGTAGGTAGTGGTACAAGTCGAAGATCACGCTTAGCGGCAAAAGGAAGAAGCAAACAAACACCCATCTCTGGTGCACCAAGACATACTCTATCCCCTTCAGGTGAACCCAAAGTCCAGCGCCACCGAAAACCACCAACAGAAAAAGCAAGAAACCGAGCATCTTGACCGAGACTGACGTTCAGAAATGTTGGAAGGGATGTCTAAAATGCGATCTATGTTGCAGTTGGAGCGTTTCTGCCCCACAGCCGCAGTTTGAGAGAGTTTTGTTCGCGGGCTGGTCGATGATTCGCTCCCACCGCTGGCGTGACAGGTCCTAAATGCCTCTGTAGGTCAGAGGTCGACAGGTGAGTCCACAAGACAGCAGGCCGCCTCCGGACTTTCACCTGCCACTATTTACTTATTACGCATATTACTAAAATTTTTATCTAGAAAGCAATGATTAAGTCACCTATTGAGTAATGTGATAGATAAGGTGATGCTTTGAAATGTGCTTCATTTAACGTTAGTTATCACCCCCTGCAAACTCTTTGGTATAGTCTGAAATCTATGGGTCTCTTGTTTTGGGTGGGCGTGGCAACCTTGGCCTCAACTTTGGCACAGAAAATCGTCAATCTGTGCTGTCACTCATCTCAAGGTCCTTTGGCAACATCATCACGAGCTCAAGTTCAAGGGGCATTTAGATAAAGCAAACGATACAAAAATTTAAGCATATGTTTCTCAATAATTAATTTAAGCATGTTTCTCAATAATTAATTGTTATGCTAATTAATTTTAAACAGCACAGCCTTCTCACAAGGGTGTTTTCAATTTTACGGAGGGAAATCTCACCAGCCTTTCCTCAGTTTGTTCCTTTCTTTTGGGACGTTAGTATTTGTTTTTATGTGACGCCAGGTTCGCCCGGCCCTTTGTTGACAGCGCCCCGGCTTCACGCATGGATGACTCCCACATCAACCCATCAACTTTCCCGCCAAATTTCGTATTTGCATCCTGCTCTCGCGAGACTTCCCTTCATCACAAAATATTCTCTCATATTTCCCGCCATTTATCATTTCCACACTCCGCTTGTCTATCTAATGAATATATAGAACCATTTGTACATTTCTGTGTTTTATTTCGATGCCGTGGTTTGTAAAAGTGGGTATATTTTCGGACGAGATTTGGCGAGAGGTTGTTCGCGCCATTCCCACACGTGGGTGAAATTATCATATTTAAAGCCGTTTGTGTTCACTTCTTTTATCACATCTCTCGCCCCTTTCCACAAGCACGCTGCTACAAAACTTTCGCCACGAAATTCGGCCAAAATGTGGATCCAGGTCCGGACGATGGACGGCAAGCGGCAGGTCCAGATAGACGGCCTGTCGAAGCTGACGAAGATCGAGGAACTGAGGGGGAGGGTGGAGGAGCTTTTCGACGACTCGCCGCCCGACCGACAACGCCTCTTCTACCGAGGCAAACAGGTAAACTTGCACCACCTCATTCATTCAGAAAAGGCGTTGTTTTTCTGCTAGATAGACGCTCAAGACGCTAGTTTCTACAGGATTCAGCCCTCTACCTTGCACAGTGCCTTTGTGTATTGTAAGGTACCGTGGTTGGCCTTTGTTGCGCCCCGGGTGCACACGGGGTCAGCCCGGGCACGGGGCATTGACACCGGCGGGCGGCCAGGCAAAAGGGCCCGGGCAACAATAGACCTCGTCTCGATAGTGCACAAAACTCGCGTTTCTGCATAAATATGAACCTGTAAGCTTGCATCATGGCAACCTGGGCGAGGTGGAAACATAATTTGGTAACTGTCATTGTTGATAACTGTATATTTGTCTGAATATTTTAATTACAAAATGTGAACGACATCCAGGAATTAACTTTCAAGTGCCCAGGAGGAAAGTGATCTTGGTGAGATTTTGTCTCAGAAAGTGTGACAACCACCAAAAATGTTGCAAAGTTCTTTAATGCTGCGTAGTTTCCGAGATTCTGCTATCAAAACAAGCACTATGCAGTGACACGTACGCGTAAAATTAACAGTTCGTCAATAATAGAAAACCGACAACCACTTTGGAGGGTGGATTTTGTGTGTTGCTGTGATGTTTTAGATGTAAAATGCAGTGAGTGGAAACAACATCAGACAGGAAAAGTGCCACTTCCTGCACACTGGCCCTCGCCACTCAGGAATGCCGGATTTGTATGCCTTCGGTCACATGACTTACCACGACACCCCCAACATCGGAACCCAGGCTTTATGTGGTTAAAACTTCGGGGAAAAAGGCACAACAGAGCATTGTTCCGGGGAAAGCCCTGCCTTCTGGCATTGCAGTTTGCCCAGGACAAAGCCAGCCAGCTTGCCTACACCACTTACTAAACTGTAACATGTTCCTCCGGTGTAAAACTAGCATTCACCACCACCACACAACGTGTTCGTTAACAGGGTTGGAAATTGTTGTGATTGTTCGTGCGACGTTCCCTTCTCGTCCCCTGCATTTGCAGGGAGGCCAGGCGGCATGGCAGGCCAGTACAAACACGTCATTAGCATAATGATGGCTCCGGTGGCTGGCTGGCAGGCCGACATGTTGTGCAGAGATGCCCTATACATGCGCAGTCAGCACACACAAAACCCTCCCTTCCACCTCCTGCACTCCGCAATGCAGTCACTCCCTCGGGAGGGACCGGAATTTGGACACATTGTAAAAATCAGCTGACGTTGTTACAATTACATCATTGTATTTTTCTTTCTTTTTTTTTCACGATCGGTGGCGATGAAATGCGACACTAATTGACAAGCTTGAACGTTGTTGTAACGAGAGCAGAGTGGGTGGTTGTTCCCAGCTAGAATACCCATGACCCTCATCGTTGGTGATATTACGTCTGCAAATATTATTATCAAAGAGTATTTAACGATCCGCGAAAACATGGCTTATTTTCTGACACGGTTTGATGAGATGTTGGCGAAAACAATTGAGCTAAGCTACCTGCAAAACAACCTGCAAGACAAGTTTAAGATGTACCCACGGACAAAAACAGCAATTTGCATAAAGATGGCGTCCTACCCTGGCTAACGTTTCATCCTGTGGCTGTTTACACAAAAGTAGGTCAGGCTTGCGCAGTGAAACCGTTTCCCCCTCGCACTTTCTCCCAAACTTGGCACCCCAATCATGTGATCACAAGTCACCTGTGTGGTTGTTGATGATTGTGACTCTTGAGGTCGACATTCATTAAATCTTAATTATTGAAAACGTGCGTTTTGCTGTTGTCAAAGTTGTCAAAGAAATACACAGCAGATAATGTAGGTCCAAAGTGACCAAACATTACCTCTTACATTAATCGTTAGTCTTAGTCTTACATAAGTAAGGTACAAAGGTCAACTACCTACAGGCCATACTTGGCGTTGATTTGGGCTGTTTGAATTCAGTAAAATGTTTGCCAGTATTTGTTCGAAAAAAAGCTTTGCAATTGCAAAAAGTTTCCTTCGTTATGAAATCAAAGTTATATCAGGAAGGTTGAATACAGGACTGAACACATAACAATGGATCACGTGCATGGCCCAGTTGGTCCGGTTCAATTCAGCAAAACGTTTGCCAGCTCTTTTATTAGCTTTAAAAGATATTTTCTTGGGGAAAATTGGGTAGAGTCATCGTAACTTATGGAACTGGTAGCCCATGGCCATCTTTGACGGAATGTATGGCAGCCATCTTGGTTTCTGTCTCCCAGAGTCGGAGTTTGTGGTGTTTGTCGGCTGATATTCATCAGTAGCAAAACAGGAAAAGAGGCTCAGGGAGGTTCTCAAGGACTTTTAGAGGTCATGGCAAGGTCAAGTAGGAGTAGCTGTACCTTAAATCAAAACTCAAGGAACAAGGTGGCTGTGTAAGACACTGACTTACAGGTCCCTTGTCTATTTTGGTCAATTTAATGCAGACAATTTTAACATTTTGGAGGAAAAAAAATTAAATTCAGTCAGCCTACAACTTGCAATATACCCTAATGTTTTGTTAATCAAGGTTTGATTAGGGCAGCCTGATTGAGCCAAGTTGTGTATTTTTCTGTGGTTACTAATGGAATTCTGTTTAGTAGTATGTTTGCCATGATAAGTGGTAACTACGTCCTGGACCTTTCCTAGAACTGGCTGCAAGGCGGAGTTTGTTTGAAGACATATCAAAATGCCTTTGGCTTCTATAACAACTAGGGCTGGGTACCGGTACAGTGTACCGGTACAAAACCGGTTTTTCTTATTGGGCCGGTCCAGAAAAACCGGACCTGAAAAAATTAGGTGGACCGGATGTTGGACCGATCAGAAAATTAACATATTATTTTATCAGGCATTCACACGTTTTGGCGCTTGTAGGTGGAAGAAAATAACAAGAGTGAAGTAGAGTAGAGTTTACGGTCATTTCTACCAAATTTTGCAGTCAACCATACAGGTCCAGTTAGCGTTGTAGGATTTTAAAACGCCAGTGTAAGTCTAATACTCCACCAAACAGATTTCTTTGTAGTGAAATGGACCATTGGTATGGGTCATACTGAATCAGGTCCAGGTTCAGGTCCGGACCTGGACCTGATCCTTTGGACCTGAACCGGACCTGGACCTGAATTTTCTGTACCCAGCCCTAATAACAACTGTTCTTGCTTCCTAAATACGTTATGAAAACAAACATTCATTCCTGAAGACAGTGAAGTAAAATATCCTGACTTGCAACTTGTAGAAGAAATATCAAGGTTGCAGCGAAAATGTAAATGAGTTGTTGTTGCCTATCGATGGTGGCAGAAAAGGTACTTTTCATCCCATCCTTCTGAGTCACTCTAAATCATCAGACATTGACAATTCAATTCTTTGATTGGTAGATTTCACTTGACTTAGCAATTAGCCACACCTGTTTGATCCGTTAATATTGCTGATGTTTACATAGAAAGGGCCCACTCAAAACACGTTTCTCCTAGTACATGCAAGCACAGAAGTGGGGAATTGGTGCGTATGTTGAGGATGGAAGGGGCAAAATTTTTTACCATACCCAGCAGCAAAATTCTGTCAAAGGAACTAAAGGACAGACGCTGGCTAGAACCCTGGTTTGGCCCAACATTTGAGCTCAGTAAGCTGTATGTAAGAGTGCGGTGCCTGACTGTACCAGGGGAATGTTACACATAACAAGATGACTCAGATCTGAACCACTGGTACAGATTACTGCGGAGACAGGTAGTGGGGGGAACATGTTGTCAAGTTGCCAAAATGTTACTCAGCTAAAAGAACGTAACCCACCATTATCACAGGTTTGCTTCTACCGTAGTTCATATATGTATAGAAAAAGGTAAATTCTGTTAGGAGTTCACAATATCATTAATCAACGCAGATGCAAATTCTGTTGTTGAGCACAATTGTCAAGTGTAGTCAAAGCTTTTATTTACTGTATTTCTTGATAAGTTGTTCGACCGTATACCGTACTACTTAAGCCATATGGTCTGAAGTTAGAGCTATGTTAGCAAATTTTCTGAAAAATAGTATAAGGATTCTTGGATTGAAAGCTCCTGTCTCCATTTAAACAGCCTCTATTTTGTAGCTTTGGTCTGCTCCCGACAGCCGCTACTCTGCCAACGGGAGCCGACCAAAGCAATAAAGGCTGGACTCCAATAAACAATGAACTCCAGGGTATCTATTCGGGGCTCAGTTCTATTTTCCATCCGTGTATGTTACTGATGTTAGGATAGGGAGGGGCAAAAGTAATTATACGCGCCAGCTTTGTGTAGTTATGCATGCAGCTAATGCAGTAGGTTGATACGACTGAACGCAATCGCTGAACCGAGATTGACAAGCTGGCAGTTGTTGCCATGGTGACATGATTGACAGGTAGAAAAGTCAGCAGGGTCAAACATAATCTGCTGGCTAGAAGCCAATAGAACCTGTGCAAGAAAAGTATGGGGCAATGTTGTTACCTCGGGAGATGTAAAGTGTTTTTTCTACAGATGATGCCAATGTTTACTCTACATATTTAAAATCTCCTTACCTTAGAAGGGCCAAGACCCCTTTCCACACCATCCCACCAGCTACCTTCCATTACCATTACAGTAAAATAAAATCCTGACCTTAACCCTGAGATTCAACAGTCAACAACCTTAATGACCACCGTTTTGTGTTTGTTAGTCACCTAAAAGTCAGGAAAGTTGGGGTATGTGTACTATGTGTGTATCTATGTTAATGGATGGACAGCATAACTTGAGAAGGCCTGGATGGATTGTATTAATATGTGGGTAAATCTTGATGAGACCTTAAAATGATTAGATTTTGGGGCCCCTAGTGGCTTGTTATAGTTCTGCAGCAGAACGTTTGGTTTTGAATTTGATATCTTTAATTTTTTTTATTTTTGTTCACCACTGAAATTAAGGATGGCCACACCCTGTTTGACTACAGCATGGGTCTGAGGGTAAGGGGGTGAAGTCTGCCATCTCTGATTGCCTTGTATTCCCCAGTATTGGTAAGGGGGTGAAGTCTGCCATCTCTGATTGCCTTGTATTCCCCAGTATTGGTAAGGGGGTGAAGTCTGCCATCTCTGATTGCCTTGACGAACAGAAGCCACTTTTCTCTTGAAATCGCAGAACCCACAAATTTTAGAAAATGTGGGGCTTTTCGTCTCCCTCTGCTTCCAAAAAAGAAGTCAAACCCAACCTGTTAAGAAATAGCCAACACTAGTATTAGATTAGAATATTGTTTATGACTGTCCATTGTCACTATGTGTATACCATGTACTTGCAATTAGCCCTCGGGCACGAACTTGCAAATAAACTTCTTCTATTCTCTTCTGTATTCCCCAGTATTGGTAAGGGGGTGAAGTTTGCCATCTCTGATTGCCTTGTATTCCCCAATATGGGTAAGGGGGTGAAGTCTGCCATCTCTGATTGTTTGTTTACTAATGTGCTTGTTTGTTTGTTTACCCCTGAGCTTGAGGATGGCCACACCCTGTTTGACTACAGTGTGGGTCTCAATGAGATCATCCAGCTGCTGGTTAGGCCGGCTGCCACCAACCAATCAGGAGGCAGCTCGGTTGCCACGGAAACCGCCTCCGACAAGGAGGAGCCAATGGAAGAGCTGGAGCCATCGACCCCATCTGACACACCGGTGAGGAGTGGTTTTATTGGACTGTAAAATTCATTAAGTGGTTGCAATTTATATCATCCATTAGATGTATACTGGGCAAAGAGTTTTATTAAAGATTTGGTTTGAAGAAAGAAGATTCTGCCCTATCCATTTGTACTGTGGTATCTTAAGGTAAGATTTGTCAGAGATTCCAGTTTTACTTTAATTTCAAATTATGTTTCTTGGAGAAACATCTTACTTAAACTAATTTGTAAGAGATAGCAATTTTACTTTCTTTCCAAATTTACAGTGAATACAATTATAGCATAAACCTATAGATGCTAACTGTGAATCATAGAATTTATCAACTGTATATTTATTGATTTAGCAGCTGTTGATTAATGTTTTCTGTTTTGCCAGATGACAAACGGTGATGTGGACTCAGACACAGGCCTGTCCGACCCCTCAACAAGCGGGCAGGTGGAACAGATCAAAGGACTCTACGCGGTAAGGGATGTCAGGATTCTAGGAACAGTGGGTTGCATTAAAGTAGTTTGTGTATTCCAAATTTGTACTTCCCCAAACCAATATGTAAATGTAGCTCTCCCTCTCTCTCTCTCTCTGTCTCTGTCGTTCTCTCTTTAGTCTCTCTCTCCCTCTCTCTCTCCTCTCTCTCCATCTCCTCTTCCCCTCCCTCTTCTCTTCCCTCTCTCTCTCTCACTCTGCAATCGTTCTGACGAAATAAACTTTCAAATACTATTGTTCCATTAGATTCTGCCATATAAGTTAGATACAAGGGTCCTTCAAAAAGTATTGGCATAATTTGGTTTTATAACTGGCTCATTTTTTTCATCAAATGAGATGACATTTGGCACAAAATTGAAGGGATGTCATCTTGAGGCTGAAATACTGTAAATGCATTTAAGTTCGCGGGGATTTAATTTCGCGGTAGCGGGAAAATGGACTTTTCGCGGTTGTTTTAATTTCGCGGTAGCACCATGCACTGTAGTCTCTTACTGTTATGGAAAAATGTTCGCGGTGGTTTTAAATTCGTGGTGAAGCGGCCGCCGCGAAAACCGCGAATATTAATCCACCGCGAACATTTCTGCATTTACAGTAGCTCAATGTTATGCTCTGTGATGATTGTCATCATTCATGCAAGGAGTGTCAAGCTGCTCCACAGTTCACAAATCACTGATATTGAGAGTGATTGGGGAGTCAAAAAGCGTTGACACATGCTGTTCCCATCCTTCTGCAGGTAGGAGACCTAGTTGATGCCAGAGACTTGCGGATCGGAGCCTGGTTCGAGGCCACGATCCTGAAAATTACGCAGGCATCCGAGACCGACGACGTCTCCTCCGACAACAAAGACAATTCTCAGGGAACAGTGGAGTCCAAAGACCTTGCTGCCGCTGCTACGACAACAGACATTTCCGTACAGGGCAGCTCGAACTCTCGGCTTAACGGTACCTCAGAATCGAGACTTTCGGAGGATGGCGAAGAATCCTCTACCTCTGGGGGTACCTCACCCACCCCGGCCGTGCAATCAGGGAAAGGCGACGATAAAACTACCTCACAAGAAACCGAGGAAACGAACGGGTCCGCGGACGTTCAAGCTACCTCTCCGGGAAAGGACGCTAGCGAAGACATGGAGGTGGACGGCCTTCCTAACGGAGCTTCTGCGGAACACGTGTTAGAGAACGGACACGGGAGTAGTACTGGAGCAGAGGAGGGGCTGGTGTACCATGTCAAGTTTGAAGAGTAGGTTGTATTTCTTTTAACTTAAACATTCTTTGATTGCGCCAAAAAGCTTTTTTGCATTCATAGTGAAGGTATAAAAAATATCTTTTTTCCAGATCTGTTCAGTGTCACTGATGAAAGATAGTGGATATTTATTGTCAAAAATGCATTATTTCATTGCTTATCAGCTTCTTTTGTCTCAGCCGTGTCTATGTCTGGGCCTGGACCTGATCCTCTGGACCTGGACCCGTACCTGGACCTGAATTTTCTGTACCAGTACCCACCCCTAGTGACTAGTTATTTCAATCTGTCCTGTACTCAATCGATTTTGTGACCCCTCTATAGTATAAATCAGGTAAATTATGTTGCCATTTGCAGTAATAAGAGACTTTTGAAGTTGAATGTTTTCCACCATGTCTATTTTCCCCTGGAATCTGTCTTTCCGTCCCAGCTACGAGGACGAAATCGCGCAGCTCCGGAGCGTGGACATCAGACCGCGAGCGCGGACTGTCGTCCCGTTCGAGGACGTGCAGGAGGGCATGCTGGTTATGGCGAACTATAACCCCGACGAACCCAAGGAGCGAGGGTACTGGTACGACATCGAGGTCACAGCCAAGGTCAGAACAGCGGAATATTTTCTTTGTTATTTTGAAGATCTATGAACCTTTTGTTGTAACATAGTTAAGTATTCAAAAAAAGTTTCTGGTTTTAACACACATTTTACTACATTACTGATGATGACTCAGGGCTCCAGACTAACTTTTTGACCTAGGAGCGTCGTGCTCCTAACTCTTAAAACTTAGGAGCGCCAGCAAAAAGTTAGGAGCACAAGCAAACGTCTTAAGCCATACCAAGTATTACTCCTATAAATCAATGTTTTAAACCTGGAATTAAGTATTTGCATAGATTATAACAGAACAAGCATTGATCCTGTACAAAATGCTTTTTTGAACCTTTATTCATGAATGCTCAAATCAGCTGGCGTGTTGCTTGATTTTCTAATCGCGGATTAGTTCTGCAGCCATTACTACATACATTGTATAGACGTAGGGAATCCCGGATGCGTACCTTAACCCACGTTTAGGTTCAGGTCCAGATTAGAATCCAGAGGTTTAGGTTCAGATCCGGACCTAATGAGTCCGGACCTTAATCCATGGCATTGAATATTATATTATGATATGATATTATTATAATATGTTATACAATGTAATGGCAAAACAATCTAGCAAAAATCCAGAAAATTACAATGTTGATGTAATTACTATACTATGGCACTTATTGTCTTTATCTGAGTGTCACAGTATCAACAAGAATAAAAACAAAAGTAAAAAAAAATGAAAGGAATAAAAAAAAAAATTCCCAAATTTGTTTCATAGTTATTGTTACAAAGTAACATTTGGAATAAACATTCAAACTTAGTAGAGTACCTTATTCATACTGAGTTGGGCTACCCTGGCTCAAGAAAACAGAATTTAAAAAAAAAATTAAAAAATGCCTCCGCCCTTGAGGCATCGCCAAAAAATAGGCACTGCTCCCTATCATTTTTTGATGGTATTGCAGAAATACATCATTTTCTGAGCATTCTCTCGCCCATTATCGCGAGATTACGCGTGAGTTCATATGTAGATCCAACATGGCGGATATTTTCGAGCCGACTGAGTTTTGTGCTTTATTTTGGAAGGAATTTTTCGTTGCAGGAACATTAAAATAAGTTGACTACGGGTGAAAAATAATGGAAATATATCGGTAACCTTTTAATTTGTTTGGTTGGTTGTTAATTTCTGTGTTTTGATAGAGAATTTACGGATCTGAACGTCCTTGATCTGAGTGACTGTGTGTGCACATGTGAGCTCGGCCCATGGACAGCAATATTTAGCGTCATGTTTGCGTCTTTGTTCAGCGCAAATTTCAAGATTTTGGGAAGGTTTACGATGGTCTAAAACGAAAAGGATATATTTAAGTGCTATATTTTTAAGAGTCTAGTACCGAATCACTTGGGTTTCGTTTTTTATTGGACCTGAACCGAAACGTTTCTGCTAGTCCTGAACAGTCCGGCGTACCGGTATTTGATTTTTTGCTCATTTTTTTTTATTGGCGCGCCGTGCGACCAACATTTAAAAAATACGCGCATTCTTTAAATTATGGTCGCATTGCGACCAAATCTAGTCGCAGTCACGAGCCCTGTGACTGCATTACTTTGATTGAAGATTTGTTCCCATTTTATCCTTACAGAAGTCCAAGAGAACCAACAAAGAACTGATAGGCAGAATTCTCTTAGGGTGAGTTCTTATGCATACTCAGACTTGAGATGCCAGTGTATTTCAATTGGTAAGATGTAAAGAAATATTTTTTTCCATTTACCTGCCTTTACTTGTAGTTACCTCAAGTGTTCCCCCTGACAAAAGAAGGAAACCTGAAAATATAAACTTGTTGAACAATGACTAAACTCTCTGTCATCTAATGATAGATTTTAACGATCCCTTGCCAATCTATAGAATTTTAATCACAATTATTGTCATGTTTTAATGTATTGTAAATCCTGTGAAATGTTGTGCTTTTAACTCATTTGTAAAGTCTGAAACAATTCAGCCTCGGCTGGTATTTCTGAACTACTTGTATGCAATTTGTATGCAATAAACCAGTTATTACATCTGTCCACAGCTCTAGAGGTGACTCCATCGAGGACTGTCGAGTCATCTTCACAGATGAGATCTTTAAGATCGAGAAGGCGGGCGAGTGTCCCAACGTCAACATCAACCAGGTCAACGGAGACGACATGGATGACCTCAGACGTAAGGACAAGCCAGGGTTTCCATGACCATACACTATTGAATATAAATTGTATGAGGACACAGTGTTATTTCCGTATTCTAGTTGGTTTGTAAAGATTGTTCGATTGTTTCTTGGTCCAACAAGAAAATGCCTCAGCCACTTGATTTCATGGATAACATCTACTGGAATCTTTATTTTATTTAACTTAAGATTTGTTGTGAACCATACTTGTGGCAAAATTTATTGCAACAGTTCAAAGATATGCATTGGAAGGTAAGGTAAGTAAGGTCATTTCTACGAACAATGCCACTCATGTTGTTGCGGTATGCTAATGATGTTACAGAAATCATTATAGATACATGTGGGAGTCATGTGAATGGCCTCTTTGTGTGAACATCGGCTTCTGCTATCACCGGTCATGACTAAGAGGCACATCCTTGCCTCTGAGTTGCTCATTCCCGTCCCTTAGCCTCTAAATGGTGTGGTGGCTGCGGTGGGATGCAAACCCACACCATTGAAATTACTGGTATCAGTAGGATGTGGGGTCTTTGTAATAATGAGTTGACATGGTCTCTGTGATATTTCCAGGTAAGAAGACCCCTGAGTGCATGCAGTGCTTAGACGATCCCAACAAGAAGTGTAAGCACTGTAACTGCCACGTGTGTGGGGGCAAGGAAGACCCAGACAAGCAGCTGCTGTGTGATGAGTGTGACTCTGCTTTTCACATGTACTGCCTCACGCCACCCATGGAGGTACTGCCGGATGACGACGAATGGTGAGGGTAGTTGTTTGTTTGTTTGTTTGTGCGAGTGTGACTCTGCTTTCCACATGTACTGCCTCACCCTACCCATGAAGGTACTGCAGGATGATGATGAATGGTGAGGGCAGTTTGTTTGTATGTATGTTTGTTTGTGTGTTGTGTCTGTGTGTATGAGTGAGTGTGTGTGTGTGTAACCCTTCCACATGTACTGCCTCACTCCACCCATGGAGGTACTGCCGGATGATGCCGAATGGTAAGGGCAGTATGTCTGTTTGTTGTTTGTTTGTGTGTTTGTTTGTTTGTGTGTAACTCTTCCACATGTACTGCCTCATGCTGCCCATGGAGGTACTGCCGGATGATGAGGAATGGTGAGGGCAGTTTGTTTGTTTGTTTGTGTGTGGTGTGTATGAGTGTGTGTGTCTGTGTCTGTGTATGAGTGTGTGTGTCTGTGTCTGTGTATGAGTGTGTGTGTCTGTGTGTGTCTGTGTATGAGTGTGTGTGTCTGTGTCTGTGTATGAGTGTGTCTGTGTGTGTCTGTGTATGAGTGTGTGTGTCTGTGTCTGTGTATGAGTGTGTGTGTCTGTGTCTGTGTATGAGTGTGTGTGTCTGTGTCTGTGTATGAGTGTGTGTGTCTGTGTGTGTCTGTGTATGAGTGTGTGTGTCTGTGTCTGTGTATGAGTGTGTCTGTGTGTGTCTGTGTATGAGTGTGTGTGTCTGTGTCTGTGTATGAGTGTGTGTGTCTGTGTCTGTGTATGAGTGTGTGTGTCTGTGTCTGTGTATGAGTGTGTGTGTCTGTGTCTGTGTATGAGTGTGTGTGTCTGTGTCTTTGTATGAGTGTGTGTGTCTGTGTCTGTGTATGAGTGTGTGTGTCTGTGTCTGTGTACGAGTGTGTGTGTCTGTGTCTGTGTACGAGTGTGTGTGTCTGTGTATGAGTGTGTGTGTCTGTGTCTGTGTAAGAGCGTGTGTGTGTGTGACTCCGCCTTCCACATGTACTGCCTCACTCCGCCGGATGATGACAAATGGTGAGGGCAGTATGTTTGTTTGTTTGTTTGTTTGCGTGTGGTGTGTATGAGTGTGTGTATGTGTGTGAGCCTTCCACATATACTGGAAGGATGGCGAGGACAGTTTGTTTGTGTGTGTGTTTGTGTGTGTGTGTGTTTGTGTGTGTGTGTGTTTGTGTGTGTGTGTGTGTGTGTTTGTGTGTGTGTGTGTGTGTGTGTGTGTGTGTGTGTGTGTGTTTGAGTTCGCGCGTGTGGGTGTGTGACTTGTAACCCTTCCACATGTACTGCCTCACCCCACCAGGCAGTATTGCCGGATGACGACAAATGGTGAGGAAACTATGTCTGTCTGTATGTTTGTTTCTGTGTGTGTCTGTGTTTGTGTGCATGCATGTGTGAGTGTGTGTGTGGTGTGTTGTGTGTTATTTGTGCCACATATTTTGGTCAGACTCAAGTTAAAACATCATAGTTATTTCTTTGATTCAATCAAGTTTGACTTTGAGATGTTCCTAGTACCAGCCTGAGTTTTCATGCTACTCACCACCAAACACCACCAGGTACTGCCCGCTGTGCCATAACGGCACATCTGAGATCAGTGAATAGTAGAAAGGCTGCTAGAAGCTTGGTTTTGTCAGACCAGATTTGAAGCAAACCTTTCCTCCCCCAGGTACTGCCCGCTGTGCCGTAACGACACGTCTAAGATCAGTGAATAGTAGAAAGGCTGCTAGAAGCTTGGTTTTGTCAGACCAGATTTGAAGCAAACCTTTCCTCCCCCAGGTACTGCCCGCTGTGCCGTAACGACACGTCTAAGATCAGTGAATAGTAGAAAGGCTGCTAGAAGCTTGGTTTTGTCAGACCAGATTTGAAGCAAACCTTTCCTCCCCCAGGTACTGCCCGCTGTGCCGTAACGACACGTCTGAGATCGTCAGGGTGGGGGAGAAACTCAAGGAGAGTAAGAAGAAATCCAAGATGGCGTCCGCTAAAGGCACCAGCACCAGGGACTGGGGGAAGGTGGGTTTCTACTACAGACTGTTGTTATGGGAACATCAGAAGAAAAAATCATTTAGTGTCAAGCTTATCTTCATGATCGGAATGAAAGTTTTGTTCATTGTGTTGCTACAGAAATACAGACTGTTGTCATAGGAACACCCGAAGAAAAAATATCTTTGCTTTTGTTCTTTTAGTGTTAAGCTTATCTTCATTATTGAAATTGAAGTTAACTGAAAAGTAACTCCCTAGGGGGGACCTTTGTCCTCTGAAGCATTTTCACAGGTGCAAATTGAGTTTATCTTGAAGAATTACTCGGGTAGAAACACAAAAATGTAGTATGGAAAGTTTATTGAGGTCCAAATTATGCTGGCAAGAGAATATACTTATTTGTATGTGTACAATATTTGCAATGACTCAAACAGAAACAGTAAGATGTAATGTCAGACTCTCTATATCTATAATGACAATTCCAGGGCATGGCGTGTGTGGGCAGGACGAAGGTGTGTAACCTGGTCCCCCCGAACCACTTTGGACCCATCCCGGGGGTACCCGTGGGAACCATGTGGAAATTCCGTGTGCAGGTCAGTGGTTCTACATGGCTGTGTATACATGTTGTTTGAAAACACACAAGTCGACAAAGTCCTGGTGATACTGAAGTACATAAAACAGCATGCTGAATTTTTTCTCATGCAGTTACGAATTGTAAGAATTTTTTTTGATTGGTTTTAGATAAATGCACGTAAAGTACAGTTTCAATGGAAACAGAATAAGCTTTCCAAAATTACTACTCCTCTACTACTATTATAACTTCTATTGCTGCTGTTATTCAGTCTACATAGACTATGCCACATACTCCCATTCAGACAGTTACAACGTACAACTCAGAAGTTAAAGAAACTGTTTAATTTAAGTGGAATGTTTGGTTTTGTCAGCGACCTGTCGCCCTAAGTAGTGTTCCTACTAAAAATGAGAATGTTCATCTCCGCAGGCCAGCGAGGCCGGTGTTCACCGCCCGCACGTGTCTGGGATTCACGGGAGGGAGACAGAGGGAGCTTACTCCATCGTGCTCTCTGGGGGATATGAGGACGACAAGGTGAGGGCATTGGATTGCTGATATGTACACATGCAGTCCTACAATGTTTACTGCCTGAATTGTGCACCTCAGTAGTTAGGAAACGTCGCACAACAAGTGGAAATGATAAAAACTTACAGAGGGAGGATTTGTGATGAAACGATAAGCAAGAGGCGAGCTGGTGGCAGATATCACCAGTGGAGGTCAAGGGTCACTTCCCTCAGCATTATTCTCTGCAGTGAGTGCTCTGCTAGCAATCCTACCGTGATGAAAATTATATGCAAAAAAATGCTGGTCAAGAAAATTCATATCAGTGCCAAGATTTCATCAGGTTGGTAGGTCACAGAATAATGAGACTTTTTTAAAAAAAACTATTGCTTTATTCACATCAATGTTTTCGTGAACGCCTGTCACCTTCTTCCGGAGAGGAATGTGACAGACGGTCACTAAAACGTAGGTGTGAATAAAGCAATAGTTTTGTAAAAAGAGTGTCTTTATTCACTGAACTAGAACTAGTTTGATGATGTTTTTTTCCCAAAGGATGATGGGGAGGAGTTCCTGTACACAGGCAGCGGAGGTCGCGACCTCTCAGGGAACAAGCGCACAGCTGAGCAGTCATGTGACCAGAAACTCACCAAGATGAACCTGTGAGTGGGGCTTGCAGTACCACTTGTAGTCAACAGGGGGCACTGTTTCTTCTCTTAGAGTTGGCAATGCTTGATAGAATTAATTAGGTCTGATAAAAATAAACAGTGTTCAGATGTGGTTCAGGGTAGTTGCAATGAGTTTGGCATATCCAGCTGCAGCCTTCAAATTTACTTTGAAAATTTTGAAAGTGCAAAAGGTAGCAACTTTGCAACTTGCAATCAGGTAAGATAAAAGAATGCATGTTATGAATCGGGTGCCAAACAGAAAGAGAAAAAAAGAGACGTTAAGTACTTGAGGCCTGGACAGCAAAATCAGTTATTTGTTTCATATCTAGTAGTAGTATTAAGTTTCCCCCCTTCCCCTTTCAAAAAGAACAGACAGAGTTGCTATTTTAGTCCTGGATAGTTTGATATTTGATTCAAGTTTTAAAGTTAACCTTTTTCCCCCACCCCTCCCCTCCCAGTCCCCCAGTGCCCTAGCCTGTAAATGTACAGCCCTGGGTAGTTTGTATATTTGATTCAGGTTTAATGTCAAATTTCCCCCCTTCCCTCAGTGCCCTAGCCCGTAACTGTGCGGCCCCGCTGGACACTAAGAAGGGAGCGGACAGCAAGGAGCGGTGGCAGGAGGGCAAGCCTGTCAGGGTGCTGCGGAACTGCAAGGGCAGGAAACACTCTACGTACGCTCCTGAGGAAGGAAACAGATACGACGGCATCTACAAGGTATGGAGAACGTCTGTTTAATAGCACTTGAATTTTGTTAATGACATACAAGGTCCGCAAACCTAAATACACTCCCGAGGACGGAAACAGATACGACGGCATCTGTAAGGTATGGAATACATGAAAGTGTAAAATGAACATTTTTTTCTAATGTCCATTTCCTTGTAAACTTAATTTTGCAAAACAATATTTTTTCAAAGAGTTTGCTTTTCTCCTTGCTGGGCAAGTCTGCTAGCACTTATTCTGAATTGGTAACAGGTCATGCAGCAGAGCATGAAAGCTAGTGGCTTCCATTTAGTTCCAGTTGTGGACAGATCTTCCTTCACTCCTTGTAACTCTTGATTTTGAACCTTTATTTATTCATTAGAAGCTCAGATTGGCTTGCTTGACTTTCCTTCTTCTTTTGCTCCCCACAAATAGTGAAGTACTGGCAAGCAAAGGGAAAGTCCGGTTTCCCTCAAAACTACATTAAATGTTGACATTCCAGCTATGTAAACCGTAAATTTTACTCTTCTACTGTGTTTACCCCACAGATAGTGAAGTACTGGCCAGCGAAGGGGAAGTCGGGTTTCCTGGTCTGGCGTTACAAGCTTCGGCGTGACGACCCTGAGGCCGCACCGTGGACCAAGGAGGGGCAGAAGACGGCCAAGAAACTCGGACTCACCATGCAGGTAAGGCAGGCTACTTAAGACTGTTGGTCAGGTGTTAAGGCTGCACTTGAAGCAAAATTATTGTTGAGCCTACCACAATACACACCGCAATAGAGGTGTTTTGATATGTGTGATGGGTCAAATGTACCAAATTCATACATTCATTTGTCAGTCAATTAACAACCTTTATTTACAAATTTCTTGCATAGTTTGTACCTTTGTTATAGCTACAGTCCAACTCTTAAGTACAGCACTGATGGATATACA